>OX422207.1:472616205-473176205 GCA_949130495.1 Sambucus nigra | reverse complement strand
AAATCTCTCACAATGGGATAAAAAGAAGAGGGACCTCACTAATTTGAGCAATAGTAATGAAAAAAATGCAAATGAACTAAGGTCGTTGAATAGTGAACTCACACAAATATTAGAAGAAGTTCCCACGGCATCAATGAGTGGTAAAACACTCTCCATGAACAAGAGAATAAAAAAGTGTAAGGATCGAATCCCATCAATACCCTAGCCCGATTTCGATTACGGGGTTGGTGACCGACACAAAGTAGCGCGACATACACGACAGGCGACAAATGTACAAAAAATGAACAGGGATGATGATTTTGTTGAAAAAAGAAATACGTGTAAGTCACCATATACACCATCTGACATTACCACATCGTGTGGAAAAAATTCAGAGACCAACCGGCTTATTGTTGAAGATATTGAGTTATCGAATCGTAAGCTGGTAAAGGAAATGAAATTGCTTTTAAGCAAAGATCCAGTTTCAACATATATCAACAAAGCATATAGAGATAAATTACGGTTGTTTTGGGATAAGGGCGGTGAAATGTATGATTATATTCTATATTTTGTTTATTAATAAATAATATGAAAAGTGTATTAATAAGGAGTATTGTATGCATGTTTATGTTGTGGTAAGGAGACTCACCGTTGGCGTCAATTTCAAGGAGGGATGTATTAGATATATTAGAGCCCAGTGCCATATCAAACATGGTAAACTTATATAGCGCTGTAATTTTAAACGCTGTAATTTTAAAGTTACTGCTAAAATTATTTTTTCCCTTTTTATGTTAAATGGCATATGTTCAAGAAAAAAATGTTAGTGCATCTGGTAATGATTTATTACATGAATTTATGATTAGTATATATGAGATACGCACTGAGGTGTTGGGAACATATATATATATTGTTACTAGTCACTGGCATATACTAAAAACACATATATAGATACTCGAAGATTTGTATTGCTCTGAAATAAGTATCTATCGAACACCATATTTATATCTATCTATCTATAGATAGATAGATAGATAGATAGATAGATAGATAGATAGATAGATAGATAGATAGATAGATAGATAGATAGATAGATAGATAGATAGATAGATAGATAGATAGATAGATAGATAGATAGATAGATAGATAGATAGATATAGATAGATAGATATTGCATATCTATATAGATAGATATATAGATATTATATTTTTTATATTTTTCAGCAAGTCCATCTGTTTGAATACTGCATATGTTCTACACTTTGAATTTATAAAAAAATACCTGCTTTGTTCTACAGTCTATGTATCTTTGCAGTAGGAATGTTCTCCAATTGAAGTTGCTAAATGAAATTTTTGAAATGAAAATTCTGAAAATAGTCATATATTTCAACACCTAATGTTTGCTATTTTGTTTCCCCTACATATATTCAACAGATAATCAACACCTTTGGGGAGATCATGCAAACGACTCACAAGAAAATGAAAGGTGTATCACCTTCTTTCTTCATGATGTCTACACAATGTTGGGAAGATGTTCGATTGAATGATAGAAATGAAATTGTGACATGATTTTTTTTCCAATGAGGCATGAGTTAAAATTTCATTGGACACTACTTTGTATGGACAAAAAACAAGGGGAGTTCATTCACTACAATCTTTTGCGGCCAGGAATAAAGGATAGGGTCGATGTTTGTTTCAATGATGCTACAACTTTTGTAAGTATCAAAATGAACTAGAATTATTTTTAAATTTGTGAACGATCTGTTTAACTTCTATGACAACACTATTATATAATGACTTGCCTCGGGAATTTGAGGGAGGATGATGATGACTTTTTGACAAAGGGTTTGTAGACTAAAAGTTTTAAAGAAAGGGGCCATCGAAAAACAACACAAGTCCATCTGACTGCAAGTGACAAACTGACACTATACTAGATGAAGGAGACTGCATTTCACTATCCACTTGTGCGAGATCAACAGTTTGCACAAGAATTGGACAGGTAATTGACCAACTCTTACCTTGGATTTGAACAAATTATGCTTTTTTGTTAAGAAATGCTGCTTCACATCTTGCAATTGTTAATTTTTGTAGCTTGGACTGTGGAATTATTGTGATGCTAATTGAGAGGCTACTCATTGAAGGATCCGTGATACCAACAAAATTGAAGAAGGATGTGATGCATGAAATGCGTGGATATTTGATCGAGTTATTTACCACGGCACCCGGAACATGGGAGTGGGAATGACTGAAACTTTATGAAGTCAATCATTTTTTTGTTTGAATATAACATATTCTGTTAGGAAGTTGAATTATAATCGATTAAACTTTTTAGATTTGAACTTTTTTTGTTTTTAGAAGAATTATTCCTAAAAAAATGTTGCACTTGTTTTGGAAACAATTGCACTGGCCTATGTATGGAGTTGTTGGGATATTGAATCTTTCAATCTAATTTTGGTATATATATCTCTGTTTATCTATTCGATTTTGTGGGTGTATACAGTTGCACTATGGAATATATTCAATTTTTTTGATATTGTGTTAAAGAATGCAATGGGCTATGTACTTTGATCAGGTATAAGTATCTATGCTATTATATTTGCCTTAGATAGATTATATATGCACATTATTGTGCAGAAGAATGAATTGGCTTTTTACAGACCAATACTTCTATGTGTTTTGTGTAGTTTGGTATGTCATTAATCCAAATGATGGACGTGATATCCACAAATGAATGATTGAGGGCATATGATAAGTTTCATAGCGAAGGATGCACACTGTCACTTTGTTTAAAGTGTTCCCAATGGAATGCCATATTACATTGCATGTAGTATCTAACTATGAATAATGAGAATGAGGCTGAATCATCTCATTATGTATGAAATGTTGGGACAATTTATCGGATCATTCACCACGGCACCGAAAACATGGGGACGCAAATGACTGGGAATTGATGAATTCAAAGTTTTCTTTTTAATATACCATGTTCCGTTATGAAAGTCAAATTCCATCGGATCAAACTTATTAGAAACTATTTTTTAGATTTAAACTATTTTTTTTTGTTTATAGCATATTTATTCATTAAAAAAATGTTGAGCTTGTTTTTAAAACAATTGTAATGTGCTATGTATAGAATTTATGTATATCTGCTTATATGAGTGGGGTAATCTTGAGAACTTGTAATGCCAGGTTATATATTGACCAATATTGTGTTAAATGATTGAATTGAGTCTTTAAACGAATTTGATAAACCTTTTCTAAAATATGAACTCGGGATTCAATTATCGTAGTCTGCAATCAGGTCATCAATTATTCAATTACCGTAGTTGCATTGTGAGAAAGCTGAATTATAGTTTTACTAATGGGATACCATTTTACATCAGTCACTTGTGGTATGTGTTCAGAGATAATGAGGCTTAAATAGCCCATTCTAATGTTGTTTAACTTAAGTGTCTATGCATGATACCAAATAAAGAATATAGACCTGATGCTATCATAATAGAGAATGTATTCAAATCCATTCATAGTTGTGCATATTGGATATCTAATGTTGTAGTTATGAATCTTCAGATTTTCAAAATTATTTGGAATTGTTGACAGCAGTTGGAATTGTGACGTACAACTAAACTTCTTTGTAAATTAACACTTAATAAAATATTCTTAGAATTTGTGTAACTCAAATATGGCATCCAAATCTTAGAAATAGGTAGGTGAACTAATTTTTATGGTTCAATCAAATATTTGTAGCTCTGTTTTAGCCCATAAACAGTGAATGCTCAAAAAGATAGTAATGAACTACCAGATGCTTTTAATCATGATAATAACAATCTAATGATGACATACATCAATAGCTAATTCATAAATTAGATACACTTTATCGACTTACACGAAAATGAAATGGTTATAGGGTACAAATTTCAGCTAATATTATATGAATTCCAAAAAATAGCTTGTTGAACTCATGATTCAATTACCGTAGTCTGCAATCAGGTCATCAATTATGAATTTAATCACCTAAAACTTGTAAATATAGTTTGGACTATCATGAAACAAATGAATTGAATCAGTATGCAAAAATGAATGATTTGAGAAAACTTGAGTAGTTACATAGCGAAGGTTGAACGTTGTCATAATGTCCATCGTTTTACTAATGGGATACCATATTACATTAGTCACTTGTGGTATGTGTTGAAAGGGAATGAGGCTTAAGCAACCAATTCTAATGATGATTTACTTGAGTATCTATGCATGATACCAAAGAAGGAATATAGACCTGATGATTCCATAATGGAGCATGTATTCAAATCCATTCATAGTTGTGCATATTGGATATCTGATGTTGCAGTTATGAATGTTCGGAATTGCAAAATTATTTGCATTTGTCGACAGAAGCTGGAATTGTGACCTTCAACTAAACTTCTTTGTAAATTAATACTTAACGAAATGTTCTTTCATTTGTGTAACTTAAATCTGGTACCCAAAACTTATGAATAGTTAGGTGAACCAATTTTTATGGTTGAATCAAATATCTGCAGCTCTGTTTTAGCCCATAAACAGTGAATGCTCAAAAACATGTAATGAACTACCAGATTTTTTTCAATCATGATAATAATAGTCAAATAATTATCAAAATCTTCAATGAATTGTTTACATTTCAGTAAAATAAGGCTATCAAAAAAGAAAAAAGCTACATGTTTTTTATATTTAATACATAATCATTTATAGGTAGTTACCTGACTTACATGTAGATACCTACTGGTATACTTGAATCTGTACGCAAAAATGAATGATTTGAGAAAACTTGAGTAGTTACATAGCGAAGGTTGAACGTTGTCATAATGTCCATCGTTTTACTAATGTGATACCATATTACATTAGTTACTTGTGGTATGTGTTGAAAGGGAATGAGGCTTAAGCATCCCATTCTAATGATGATTTACTTGAGTCTCTGTGCATGATAACAAATAAGGAATATAGACCCGATGCTGCCATAATGGAGCATGTATTCAAATCCATTCATAGTTGTGCATATTGAATATCTAATGTTGCAGTTATGAATGTTCGAAATTGCAAAAATATTTGGATTTATCGACAACAGCTAGAATTGTGACCTTCAAGTAAACTTCTTTGTAAATTAATACTTAACGAAATGTTCTTTTCATTTGTGTAACTCAAATCTGGCATCCAAAACTTATGAATAGTTAGGTGAACCAATTTTTATGGTTGAATCAAATATCTGCAGCTCTGTTTTAGCCCATAAACAGTGAATGCTCAAAAACATGTAATGAACTACCAGATTTTTTTCAATCATGATAATAATAGTCAAATAATTATCAAAATCTTCAATGAATTGTTTACATTTCAGTAAAATAAGGCTATCAAAAAAGAAAAAAGCTACATGTTTTTTATATTTAATACATAATCATTTATAGGTAGTTACCTGACTTACATGTAGATACCTACTGGTATACTTGAATCTGTACGCAAAAATGAATGATTTGAGAAAACTTGAGTAGTTACATAGCGAAGGTTGAACGTTGTCATAATGTCCATCGTTTTACTAATGTGATACCATATTACATTAGTTACTTGTGGTATGTGTTGAAAGGGAATGAGGCTTAAGCATCCCATTCTAATGATGATTTACTTGAGTCTCTGTGCATGATAACAAATAAGGAATATAGACCCGATGCTGCCATAATGGAGCATGTATTCAAATCCATTCATAGTTGTGCATATTGAATATCTAATGTTGCAGTTATGAATGTTCGAAATTGCAAAAATATTTGGATTTATCGACAACAGCTAGAATTGTGACCTTCAAGTAAACTTCTTTGTAAATTAATACTTAACGAAATGTTCTTTTCATTTGTGTAACTCAAATCTGGCATCCAAAACTTATGAATAGTTAAGTGAACCAATTTTTATGGTTGAATCAAATATTTGCAGCTCTGTTTTAGCCCATAAACAGTGAATGCTCAAAAACATGTAGTAAACTACCAGATGGTTTTCAATCATGATAATAACAATCAAACAATTATCAAAATCTTCAATGAATTATTTACATTTCAGTAAAATATGGCTATCAAAAAAGAAAAAATCTACATATTTTTTATATTGAATACATAATCATTTGTAGGTAGTTACCTGACTTACACGTAGATACCTATCGGTATATGACTACATTTTCAAAATTTATGGTATTTAGGAAATTGAATCTTTCCTATAATCGGACAAATAATGCAGCAAATGTAAGTACATCAATATACATGTTCCTCAACATAAAGGAAAATCATTAATTGAACTCTTAAATTAAGGTGTACAACAAAGGGAAAACTCATGATAACAAGTTGACATCCAAAACAAATAGAGAAGCATATCTTTTATTTGAAATAAATGTCTACAAAGAACGTTAAAGGTTACGAATTCGACCATGACAATCAACATCAGATGACACGCATGTATTACATCATATGATAGCTGTACATGTCTTCCTATTGTGCCTGTTTGCAGAACCACAACGACCACACTTCAGCTTCCTCACTTCGCCTGCTGATTTTATCCTTTTCACTCTAGGTCTACCGGGTTATTTTTACGTAGTAGGGGGTTTGATACCATCTTCGATAATCTTCATCTCGTTAGGTATGGACGGTACAGGATATATTGGACAAGCATATGATTTTCGAAAAAAATCAGATTTAAAGTAATCTTCAATAAGCTCATGTACTTCTAAACCTCGTGCTTGGGCAACAATACATGTGTGAGAATAAGGTAAGCCTTTAATCTGCCACATTCTACAGGAGCAAGATCGACAAGATAAATTCACCGTATATGAACCATCATCAGACACTTCGAACACATCTTCACTCGCTTGCCTAACATACCAATTTCTCCCAGCATCTAAATTCTCTCTTATAATATTTTCAATTTTTGTACACAAAACACCTGTCCATTTCTCTGCTAAACATCTCATGTCTGACATCATCTTCATCAGTTTTGTTTTAATGTCGTCTATGAGTTGAGTGATAGGTAAGTATCATTCTTCAAGTATCCACGAGTTAAACGACTCATCTATGTTAGATGCCATCTCCCCGTATCGTTGGTCGATAAAATATTCTCTTGCCCAATTCTTAAATGGTATATCCTCTAGAAAACTGGCCATTGTCTCGCCACCTTCCTTCAATAACTCATTCATTCATTGTGTGAACAGAAGCTTAGTTTCAGCATATGCGCAAGACACAAACAAACCTACTGTCTTATCATGATAGTTAGACCTCCCCCTCCCGGGATATTTCACTCGTATGTTTTGCTTAATGTGATGAATACAATATGCGTGAGGAGACAAAGGAAATATCTTCGATATAGCAACACACAAACCATCATTCCTGTCAGATATAAAAGTAATAACCCTATTATGGTCTTTCAATACACCGGACAATATTCGTAAAAACCAATCGCAATTTTCTTCGGTCTCCCCATCAACAATAGTAAATGCAACCGAAAAGATACCCGCATTACGTTAACATAAATCAATTAACTCATACTACAGATTAATACACTATGTTATGTGCAGATAACATAAATAAATTCTCAAATTATGTATATACATGCCATCATTCTGTATTGGACAACATAGGGTAATTGTTGTTAAGAAGAAACATACATATGATATGACATGTTGTACAGAAAAACAAATAAATATTTCTCACTAATCAATTCCCACCGATCGAAAATTTGTGATACTACAGTACATATCTATATCAGAATCTTTAAAAATAAAAAAATGTAAATACTCAAATATAGAACATACTTCCAAATATGGGTAGTACTCAAACATTAAGGTAAATCCAAATTATAGTAAATGAGAAAAAAACTTCATTATAATATGCCAAAAGCATTACGTTTAACTACGTAATAGTCGAACATTAAGATAATTCATACCAAGTGAATTTCATATCACGATGAACTTAGTATCTAATATAACTAAATCCAAACATAATGGGTATGTAATCCACGAAGACGTATACAGTTAACTGAATTTAAAATGAAAACTAGTAGTCCAATGGCTCCATAAATTTAGCAAACATTATGGATGAACAATGGATGTATAAAACTGTAACGTATTAAAGTGTCGCAAAATATCGAGTATGTCTGAAATTAAACAAACATTATTCAATATATCTAATAATATATTAGATACCATGTTAAGTCAAAGTTTTTGTTTCAATCAATCTATAAAAAAACTTATCTAATACATATTCGCCCGACATTACGACCAGAAATTACATTCGCCAAGAATTACCACAACAATTACAGGGAAAAATTCATATGCTACATACCCATTATCGGTTTTATAAGATTTTGTCACAGAAATATCAGTAAGACTTTGAATTAACATGTGGTATCTACCTTGGGTGTTTTACTTTTTATATATTGTACCTTCATTCCCATTTTTTGTCGTCGCTCCTAATAGATGACCTTTATATTTGTTCTTCAAAAATGTACCGTTAATACACAACATTAGCCGACAATATGTAAAATCGGCAAGACATGCAATAAATAAAATAAACATCCTCTTAAACTGATTAGAACCCGGCTTACACTCGATAACAACATGAGAACCTGGATTCGATTCCAATAAAAGGTCCTTGTAAACACCCAATAATTTGTATGATATGTCCTCTCCACCGTGCAACACTGTCTTTGCCATTTCTTTCCCATACCAAGCTTGGTGATACGGAATATCGAACCCAAAATTTTTTTTAGACTCCTTTACTAGTTCAATTGGTTTAATCAATGGTTTATCCTTAATATGATCCCCAAAAACAGATGACACCAACTTTGAACTCACCGTTGAACTTTTACGGGTATGGATTAGACCACTACACGTGTGAATATTATTTAGTGTCCTAATATAGAAAAATCCATTACATAGAGAAACCGAAGCATGGACATGCCATTTACACCCATTAGGATTTTTTTAGAACATTCTGCCGCCACCCTAGATTTCTCGTTCTTGACATAAACAAACTTAAAACCCATTTCCGCAGAATACTTGACCAATTTGTCTCGAAACTCCTTAGCACCCCTTCAAATTTTTTATCCACATGACTTATGTATTTTCTCCATTCTTCCGATAGTAACGACTTCCGTCTTGAGTCTTTGCTTTCTGCCAAATAATCATTGTGATCTAAGTTGTTTCTCTCACAAAACACATTATTAAATCCAAAATCAGTGGGAGGAAGATTATTTGAACTTTCAATAATAGAAATATCAACAAAATTCTCCTTCAACATGTATGATAATAACATCATTCCCATCACATCACTATCACAATCAAGCAAACAATTTGATTGTGAACCAACAGAATAAACTAATCGGAACATACCTTTCTTCAAATCAGCATATCTAGATGATAACTGGTTGATTATATCTTCAAATGATGTACGCTTGTTCATTGCCATAACTATTATGGAAGATTTGTACTTGAATCTTCCAACAATTATATCATTCATGATGAGAACAAGTAAATTTACGGTCCAAAATTTGAAATCAAAAACCCATTTGTTATGTGACTTGTAAATAAGTTTCGATGCAAAAATCAAAATTTGAATTTTGATTTCTAACAGGTTGTCGTTGATGTCGGCGATTCCTAAACTGTCAATAATAGATTGAATTTTTCAAATGGGTTGTTGTTGCACATGACGATTCCATTGTTGATTGGTTGATCGTATTTTTCCTTATTTGTAGAATACAAATTGCCCACGTTTCTATGGTTAATACAGTCATTTACTTTGCAAAACACATCACATAGCCTACTGCTCTGCCTAATATAAGGGAACCACGTGTTTTAGCGGATTTATATGTGTAAATTGTTTTTGTAAGGGTTTGTTTATATAAAAAACATTAAAGAGGGGGCTATATATAGTTATCTATTAATTTAATTGTTTGGTATAATATTAGAGGTTTGTCGTGAATTTTCAGTAAAAAACAAACTTCTTTAAAAAAACATTAAAAATATTGAATTTTCAGAAGAAAAAAAAATTGTTTTCCACAAAATAAAATGGGTGGAAAATATTTTTATGTTGAAAATCATTTTATTTTGTGGAAAAAAGATTTTGTCAAGAAATTAACTTTTTTAATGAATTTTGTCAATCATTTTTTCACTGGAACTTTTTTTTGTTGTTGAATTATTTTTTTTGGGGTGGAAAACAGTTTTTTTTTATTTGTTTGAAAACAGAGATTTCTTTCTATCAAAAATCTGTTTTTTTTTGTGTGTACTGAATTTTATCATTGCTGGAAATCATTTTTTTGGGTGAAACACTGGTTTTTTCCCGTCCTAGATATCATTTTTTTTAATATCTATTAGTATTTTTAGATATTTTGTTCATATTTTTCAGTGTCTTTTCCATATTTTTCCATGATTTCTAGAATTTCTAAATAATATTTTATAATCTTCAATTTTTTACACTTATATTTAAGGGGAATATACCGAATAGTCGTTCGGACATTTTTTTTAATACATGTTTAGTTTAAATCTTATTATTTTGTTCCAAAAACTCTCTCACCACATATAAACACTCAAAATAAGAAATTCAAAAAAATCCCTCGCTACATAAATCAACTAAGCTCATAAATGTTCAATTGTGGAAGTCTTTTACATTATACTACGAGCTATCAGGCTGTGGTATAATTAAAATGTACAGGGAATTGCAAATTTTATGTGATATGAACTAACAGATTAAGGGTTTGAAATATATGCTGGGGGACGGGAATCAAAAGTATCCCTTAAAAAAGTAAAACACATTGCGTGTTTAATTTTTAAGGAATGCTATCTATTCAAAATTTGAATACGAAATTTAGTGTCAAATGAATTACAGTGTTTTCCATTCTTTATTCATACAACAACATTAATGGTCGCTACAATATTTAATGCATTTGGAACAGGACTAAAAATTAAAATTCACATACTTTTTGATAATTTGTTCACCTTTTCCTTTTTCTTATGTTTGGAATCCAAGTTCATGGTAACCGTATATTGTAGAATGGTGAGTAATTTTTCACTTGAAGCAACAGAAGAAATGTCATGCAACATTAATAAAAATCTCTCTCACGTATATGACGGAATTGAGGCTGCACTAACTTATTGGAGAAAGACGAAGAAAAAACAATGGATTACTTAATTCAAGGTAAAGATGAGTGAATTAAATATTTTTGTTGTTGGAATAGAAGGCATCGTGCATATTTATTGCAAGGTCTTGTGTTTGAGGCAGTAATTTATATGAGTTCACAAACCTAGGATGTCTCCCTCCTGTCCCAAATTTTTTAGATGTATATATAAATATATCCGGGTATTTAAACAATGAGAACTAAGCAGCAAGGAAAAATAAACTAACATTTTACATTAATTGGTAGACGCAACCTTTTAAGTGGCTTGGGTAATAATGTTTTGCTGACCAATTTAATTGGGGTTTATTTGATCGTTCACGCAATTTCCAATTATGACTTTCATCAAACTAAATTTCTATATTTGAAGTACAATTGAGGCTTATTTCATGGTATGTTTAATTATATGTAAGACTAGAAACTATAACTAGTAATTAAATGGGTTCAATAGTTTGGAGATATTTGGGACATAGAGCCTATCTATTATTCTATACGCTACATGTACTCTAATTCAAGCAACATGATAAGGAAACATCCTAGCTTCTTCATATAAGTGTGGTCCAGTACAATATCCCAATTACAACATGGGAACCCAAAATTTCCAAGAAACTTGCTTTCCTTTATCATTTATGGCCGACCAACACTCCCGGATGATGCCCACGTAAACGTTTATTCAGATAATGATGTGGCATATATATATATACACATTCGCACAAAAACATTATTTTATATCTATCTATATATATGTGTAGATGGTCCCGAATTACAACACCGGAATCCAAAATTTCCAAAAAATATTAATAATTTTGGGTTCCCGTTAAAATGCGGGATCATCCACACAAAAATATTATTTTATATATCCATATAATATAGTAGCATATGCTACATTTTTACGTGTCATGCATATTAAACATGTATGACATTTTTATGTCTTCCATGGTTACATGGAAGACATAAAATATCATGCATGTTTAACATGCATACATACATATATTATTATAATATTTTTTTTTAAATCTATTTTTTTTATATTAATTTTTTTCAAAGGTGTTTTTTTAAAAAAAAGGCAGGCTATTATGGGTTGGGTTTTATCATAGGGGCAAATTTATCGTCGTGCCTCGGCACAGCATCTTCTACTATATATATATGTTTTTGTGCGGATGGGCCCGCATTTAAACGGTGCGGACCGGGCATGTCTCCCCCGACGCTGAGCCTAGAAAATATCGGCTAAATTATAGGGGATATCTCTCTCTTTTCTGGGCTCACCGCCAGGTGACACATGTCCACTCCACACTGTTAAAATCTGGAACAGTTCGCAAAATAGCATTACTATATATATATATATATATATATATATATATATATATATATATATATATATATATATATGCACACTCCTGTGTACACTAAGTTTGCACACGTGCTAACGCACACTTATTTTTTTTAAATAGCAAAAAAAAAATTGATTTAATATCTTTTATGTGATATTTAAACATTTCAAGGGACCCATATAAAAAAACGCTCAAAAAAACTTTTTTTGCTATTTTAAAAAAATCGGTTAAATTTTCGTTGCTTTAAAGCACATTAAAAGCTACGAAATTTGACCGTTTTTTTTAAAATAGCAAAAAAAAAAAATTTGGGTTGATTTTTTTTATATGGATCCCTTGAAATGTTTAAATGTCAGAGAAAAAAATCAGTTCAAAAATATTTTTTTGCTATTTTAAAAAAAAGATGTGCGCCATCACGTGTGCAACTTAGTGTAGACTGTGACACCCCGACTAATTAAATACCGGGTAGCTACTCCTTTATTAAATTAATTCAAAATGCTAAGTTGGCTCAGTTAATAGCATCACTGTCGAAAACATTTTAATATTACTAACCACCTAGTATTTAAAAAGCAAGTTGCCAAATTTTAATTTAAGTCTGATTAACATGCAACAAGTGTAAAGAAGAAATAAATAACACCATTCACCATACTGGAGTAAAACGAATAACCATCACAATAGAGTAAATAAAGTCTGGAGGAAAAACTCCTCACTACAATCCCATACTGAAATAAATAACCGAAGGCTGAAACAATACATGCTAAAGTCCGAAAACTGAAATGTAAAAGATGTCTCTAAATAGAAATGGGCAACATGCCCTACAACTGATAGATAGTGACTCTGGAATCCAAAAGATAGAAGCGTCTACATGCAAATCCTTGTAGCTTCCACAAGCAGCTACAGCTCGTCACCTGAATGGATAATCTATGCTTGGTGTCCTTGTGGCTGGGCACCTAAAAAGGTTTTACAAGAAAAAGATTTGAAAAGCAAACGGGTCAGATCCCGAATGTGGAGTTATATTTTAAAAACCTGCAAGTGCTTTAAAAACATTTAAAACATTAAATGCAAAGTACATGTTAGGACGTGCACTCACATTATATTCTCACCTCTCGTCTAACTGTGCACTCCTAACGCAAGTACCCATCTATAACTACCCATACTACTAGCTAAGTGACAACATATCTAGCTAGACTGCCAAAGGTCCTGCCCATAATACTTGGTTCCATTTACATAATAACGCTCGTAATTAAATAGGGGTTTAACGTCAACTCAGATACTTAATATGCAATATATATAACTATCAGTTAACTCGTTATATTTCTCGAAACAATACCGTAATATAATTACAACATTAACATGAGGATTCTCATTAATTAAATGTATATTAATCTCATCATATATATACAATACAAGCACCCCGAGAACTAAGCTACGGTGCACACATACTCTGCTATCCATCCCGGTACATCACGTACATAAGGATCACATATTCCAAATCTCTCAGGAATAGTCCAGATAACACAAATCACAAATAGTGGAGGCGAACACAACCACCATCACGTGGGTCACGCACATACCTACGCTCCCACGGTCAGCGGACTTATTAATATCACAATAAGTCTTTCTATGACCTATGTTCATCGAGGTACCAGTCTATATCCCCCCGTAGGCACACAAGGAATAGAGGGTCCTAAGCGAACGCAACCTCCCGTGATAGCAAGTATGGTAGGTATGTCATACACACAATCCATATACCACTACTAAGTAACCACACGTCTTAGTAATACCGTATTTTAATCGTAGTACATATTCTCATACTAACTATAATTAACACAATTCATACTATTCTGGTTTGTAATTATACGCGCCATAATTATCTCACGTCGTAGTAGAGACTCACGTCTCAACCCAAACCTTCCATGTAATACAACTCTCGTATGTAAATTCTTCCTCATAAATACCCAAATGTCCCAATTCTATCATTTTACATCTACGGAATGATATCTATATCCTCGAATAAGCTTACGGGACTCCAAAAGTCAAAACAGTCCAAAAAGGACCAAACTGTCAACTCGTTAGAAGTCTCGTTCGAACGAGACTTCGAACGAGTTTGGATTGTCAGGTCGTTAGAAGTCTCGTTCGAACGAGGCTGTTCGAACGAGATCCCAGTTCGTTCGAACGAACTGTCCCTTCTAACGATATCTCGTTCGAACGAGATATCGAACGAAATCCCTACTCGTTAGTAACGACTGGTCAACTCGTTAGAAGCTCGTTCGAACGAGTTCGTTCGAACGACCTGGGGGCTGCTTCTAACGAGCTACCAGCTTCGGCCCAGATTTTTCCCCATCTCGTTTTTCACCATTTTTATCACTTCTAATCTCTTCCAAGGTTCATCCCAATAACGTTTTAGGGTCTCTAATTCATCCTAAACATATTTACATCATCTCCTAACATGTTTTCAAGGATTGAATCATCATAACATCAACCAAAATTACAAATCTCTACACTTTTCCCAATTTCTCTAGAACATGAACCCTAGGTTTATATCATCATCAAATCCCAGAATTTATTTCGTTTTAATTCCTTCAAATCACAATTATTATAAGGGAAATCATCTACTTATCATACTACATGCAATTCTCTTCACAATTTCTCAAGTTTTATGATCTAAACTACATGGGTTTTCATTTTTTTCATCAAGAACAAACCATAAATCCGAATTTTTCTAACATGGAGGGAACATTCTCTGAAATTAAATGGAATAAAGTCACTTGCCTTGGTTGTCTCTGAATTTGGTGTAGATTAGATGAAGTTTTCTGCAGAAATTCCTCTCTCTCCAAGCTCTTCTCCAATGGTGGCTTAAGGTGGCTAGGGTTTTGATTTGGGGAAACTTAGAAAACCTAAATGATAACCTACGTAGCTTTCTAGGTTAATATGGGTTGGTTAATGGGCTTAATGGGTCTAATCCACATCAGATTTACATCTCTAATTTTCGTCACTTTTAATTCCTCAAAATGTAAAATTACCAAAATACCCTTTAAGTTACCGGTATGACCTAAAAATCCCCCGGGACCCAAATTATACCCCCGGCTAGTGTTTTCTGACTATCTTGACCCTTCCGGACGCGTTGGCGCGCTCAAAACGACTATACGGTTTATAGATTTTAAATTCACTTTTATTATCAAAATATTATACCGTGACGCGGCGGTCCCACGCGTCTCAACAAAATTTCTAAAATGCCGTATATAAATCTCACGACAAATTTTATAATACCAAATATATATATAATCATATATGCACATAATCAAATACCAATTCGCATCTCATTAGTATTTATAACCCGGATTAATTATCAATTAATACGTATTTAATTAATTAACCCCAAAAATAAATATAGCCAAAAGTACGGGGTATTACATACTCCCCCCCTAATAACTGAATTTCGTCCCGAAATTCGAAACTAGAAAGTACCTGCTAAAAACAGCTCTGGATAACGTTCGCGCATCTCATCCTCGCGCTCCCATGTGGACTCCTCGACATTGTGATGTCGCCACTGAACACGCACTAACGGGACTATCTTTGACCGCAGTTTCCTCTCGCTTCGGTCCAAAATAGCTATTGGCCCCTCCTCGTAGGAGCTATCCGGCTGGAGATCGATGTCCTCCACAGCAATGTGAGAATGAGCCAAGTTATCTCTAAGGTATTTCCTCAGCGAGGAAATATGGAACACGTCGTGAATTCGATGCAAGTGCTCCTGTAGTCCAAGTCTATACGCCACCGGTCCGATCCGCTCAATAATAGGAAACGGCCCCACATACCTCGGTGCCAACTTCCCCTTCTTCCCGAATCGCATAATCCCCTTCATTGGAGAAACCCTGAGCAAAACCTGGTCCCCCACTTGGAACTCCCTAAAGAACCTCTTCGCATCAGCATAACTCTTCTGCCTGTCTTGAGCTACCCGAATGCGACTCCGAATCAACTCAATCCTTGCCGAAGTATCCTGAATCACTTCCGGCCCAAGTAGTTTGTTGTCCCCCACTTCTAACCAACATGCTGGGGAACGACAAGGCCTACCGTACAACGCCTCAAACGGAGCCATGCCAATAGTGAACTGATAGGAGTTGTTGTAAGCAAACTCCACCAGTGGAAGGTACTGCTCCCATCCATCCCCAAAGTCAATAATGCACATGCGTAGCATGTCCTCCAACATCTGATTGGTGCGCTCTGTCTGCCCATCGGTCTGCAGATGATAAGCCGTACTCAACCGCAATTCCGTGCCCATTGCCTCCTGGAAACTTTCCCAAAACCTCGAAACAAATATCTTGTCTCTGTCAGACACGATATTTAGGGGCACACCGTGAAGTCTCACAATCTCTGAAATGAAGAGCTGGGCATACTGTCCCGAAGTGTAATCAGTCCTTACGGGTAAGAAGTGAGCGACCTTGGACAACCTGTCCACAATTACCCAAACGGAGTCATGACCCCTCTGCGACGTAGGCAACCCCGTGATAAAGTCCATGGATATGCTCTCCCACATCCACACCGGGACCTCCAATGGCTGTAACAATCCTGCTGGTCTCTGATGATCCACTTTTACAAGCTGACAAGTGGCGCATTTCGAGACAAACTCAGCGATATCTCTCTTCATACCGTTCCACCAATACTGTCGTCTCATGTCTTAATACATTTTGTCCCCTCCGGGATGTACCGCGAACCGTGAGCCGTGCGACTCTGCCATAACATCGTGTCGCAATTCCTCTCCTTCCGGAACTACCAATCTCCCATTGAAGCGTAATCCCCCATCCGAGCTAACGGTATAGGATTCGGCTCCCTCTGCTAGTAACCGAACTATCTGCTCCTGACAGAACGAGTCATCAGCCTGTGCCCGTACTACTTTCGTGACAATCTGCGGTGTAACGGTCATCACAGACATGAAAGATCGGGCCACTGCATCCTGGTGTCCCAATTCCTTCCACTTAGCTTTCCACACCTCTGCCACCTCATCTGCTGGCCGGCGGCTCAACGCATCTGCTACCACGTTAGCCTTACCCGGGTGGTACTGGATGTCGAACTGGTAGTCCTTCACAAATTCAAGCCACCTACGCTGCCGCATATTCAATTCCTTCTGCGTGAACAGGTACTGTAGGGACTTGTGGTCCGTGAACAGTTGGAATTTCTCCCCCAAAAGATAGTGCCTCCAAATTCGTAGGGCAAATACCACTGCTGCCAACTCCAAATCATGCGTAGGGTAATTCTTCTCATGAGGCTTAAGCTTACGGGAAGTATAAGCTATGGCCTATCTCTCCTGCTGCAATACACCTCCCAGTCCTTGCAAAGACGCATCGGTGTAAACCAAGTACTCAACTTCCGGTCTCGGCAATGCTAACACAGGTGCTGAGGTCAATTTGTCCTTCAATTCATCGAATGCCAACTGACAGGCATCACTCCAGATGTATGGCACACCCTTATGAGTAAGATGTGTCAAAGGACCTGCTATCTCCGAGAAACCCCGAATAAACCTCCTGTAGTATCCTGCTAGACCCAAGAAACTACGAATCTCCGTTGGTGTCGTGGGCTGTCCCCACTCCCTCACCGCTGATACTTTCCCCGGATCAATAGATATCCCTTGGTCGAAAATAATGTGACCCAAGAACTGGACTTCCTTCAGCCAAAACCCGCACTTCTCATATTTTTCATACAACTCGTTCTGACGGAGTGTCTGCAAAACCTGCCTCAAATGCTCGGCGTGCTCCTCCTCTGTCTGAGAGTAAACCAGAATATCGTCAATGAAGACAATGACAAACTGGTCTAGGAAATCCCTGAACACTCTGTTCATCAAGTCCATAAACACTGCTGGAGCGTTGGTCAAGCCGAAAGGCATAACCCGAAATTCGTAAGAACCGTATCTCGATAAGAACGCAGTCTTCGAGACATCCTCCTCCCTGATATGCAACTGATGGTATCCCGATCTCAAGTCAATCTTTGAGAAAAAAGAAGATCCTCTCAACTGGTCGAATAAGTCATCGATTCGAGGCAACGGATACTTATTCCGTATCGTGACCTTATTCAACTCTCGGTAGTCCACACACAATCTCAGTGAACCGTCCCTCTTCTTCACAAACAAAACTGGAGCGCCCCAAGGTGAGGTACTCCGGCGAATAAAGCCCTGCCCTAACAGCTGCTCTATCTGATCCCGTAGCTCTCGCATCTCAGCTGGAGCCATACGGTACGGTGCGCGTGCTATAGGTCTCGTACCCGGTAGCAAATATATAACGAAGTCTATCTCTCGACTGGGTGGTAAGCCTGGTATCTCCTGAAACACATCCGAATACTCCCTGATAACCGGGATCGAATCTAAAGGAATAACAACCTCCTTAGAGGTATCCTCCTCTATGTAATACAGATGAGCGGTCGATCCTCCCTCTGGGTGAGGCATCGCCACTATAAACATCTCTTGCCCCGGAATGGAAAAAACAATGCTCCCACTGAAGCAATCAATCATGGCCCTATATGCTACGAGCCAATCCATACCGATGATCACATCGTGAACATGCATGTCTAACACTAACATGTCTGCAGGCAATACCAAACCACCAATCTCTACTCCCACTCCCCGGCATATAAAGAAAATAAGTGACCCACTCCCCAATGGTGAGTCGACACACGTCACTGTGCTCTCTGCCGTAGCTAACAATCCTAAAGCTTTCGCGAAGTGTGTAGCTATAAAACAATGTGTAGCACCCGTATCAAATAACACCCGACCCATAGTGCCATGGATAGGAAACGTACCCTCGATCGCGGGCGGTGCCTGTGGAACTGCAGCCTGGTGGACGTTGTAGACACGTCCATACTGTAGCTGCCCCTGCTGAGCTGCGACTGCTGGAATGGGTGGCAATGCTGCCATCTGTGGCAGTGCGGGAAGAGCTGCGAGAAACATAGGCCTCTGTGGCTCCTGGCGAGCACCCTGCTGCTGCTGCTGTGGGGCCCTGCCCCTATCAGGACAATCCTGCTTCTTATGGCCAGTCTTGCCACAAGTAAAGCACTTCCCTGGGAAGTTCCCTCCCCTCTGCCCCTGCTGTCCCCGGCCCTGGTGGCCGTTACCATTCCTCCCTTGGCCCTGCTGGCCCTGGTGAAACTGCTGCCCATTCTGTCCCTGTTGGCCCTGATGGCCATTTGGACCCTGATGGCCCTGATGGAAACCTCCCTGTCCCTGCCTGTAGTTCCCTGACCGGAACCTCTTATTATCCCCCTGCTGGGAGCCCTGCTCAATCTGTCTCTGCCCCTGACCCGATTGTGCCCCGCTGGCACTATGTCCTCCAGTCCTGCCCTGATGGCTAAACTCCCCCGACCTCTTGCCCTCGGCCATATGAAAACGGTGGTCCTGGCAGTGTAACAATGCAGCGTTAACCACATCAGAATACGTGGCCAACGATAGGTTCCCTAGCAGATGCTGACGGATCCTCCAATTCAACCCGTCGGTGAACTTCTCAATCTTCTTCTTCTCTGTTGGAATCTCGTCTGGAACGATATTCAACAGGTTAGTGAGGTCGGCCTCATACTCGGCCACTGTCTTGCCTTCCTGCTTCAAACTCATCAGCTTCCTCCTCATCTCTGTATGAACTGCAGACGGAAAGTACTTGAGGTCGAACCGCACCCAGAACTCCTGAATCGTGAGGGTATCCCTCTCCTCTGCGGTGGTAATAGACTCCCACCACTGTAGCGCAGATCCCACTATCTTGAAAGTAGCTAGTACCTATTTCTGAACATCAGTGCACTCATGCATCCTCAAATGCCTCTGTATGTCCTTCCTCCATTGGCTCGAGACTACCACATCTGAGCTACCAGCAAACTCTGGCGGATGCGCTTTCTTAAAAGCGTCACGTACACGCTCCCAAGCAGACGGGAATGCATTAACCTGTACTGGAGCGGCAACCGGCGCCTGTGGTGGTGCCTGCTGAATAATGGCAATCGCGGCATTTACCGCTTGAGCTACTATAGCTGCAACCTCAGCGGCGTTCAACATGCCCTGAACTGGAGCGGGCTGGGGTTCGGGCGTTGCATTCCTGGGAACTCGTCGTGCACGTCGTGGAGGCATCTGAAATAAGAATGAAGTTTATAAGTTCACGGTTTATAAACTTAAAATAGCTGAAGAACGAAGCATACACAAAAAGAATACAACAGTCCTAAAATATAGGGCTCTATATCAAAGAAAGGTCGCGGAAACATAATAGCCGTACAGATCCTAAAGGACACTAGAACCTGATGCTCTGATACCACCTGTGACACCCCGACTAGTTAAATACCGGGTAGCTACTCCTTTATTAAATTAATTCAAAATGCCAAGTTGGCTCAGTTAATAGCATCACTGTCGAAAACATTTTAATATTACTAACCACCTAGTATTTAAAAAGCAAGTTGCCAAATTTTAATTTAAGTCTGATTAACATGCAACAAGTGTAAAGAAGAAATAAATAACACCATTCACCATACTGGAGTAAAACGAATAACCATCACAATAGAGTAAATAAAGTCTGGAGGAAAAACTCCTCACTACAATCCCATACTGAAATAAATAACCGAAAGCTGAAACAATACATGCTAAAGTCCGAAAACTGAAATGTAAAAGATGTCTCTAAATAGAAATGGGCAACATGCCCTACAACTGATAGATAGTGACTCTGGAATCCAAAAGATAGAAGCGTCTACATGCAAATCCCTGTAGCTTCCACAAGCAGCTACAGCTCGTCACCTGAATGGATAATCTATGCTTGGTGTCCTTGTGGCTGGGCACCTAAAAAGGTTTTACAAGAAAAAGATTTGAAAATCAAACGGGTCAGAGTTCGAATGTGGAGTTATATTTTAAAAACCTGCAAGTGCTTTAAAAACATTTAAAACATTAAATGCAAAGTACATGTTAGGACGTGCACTCACATTATATTCTCACCTCTCGTCTAACTGTGCACTCCTAACGCAAGTACCCATCTATAACTACCCATACTACTAGCTAAGTGACAACATATCTAGCTAGACTGCCAAAGGTCCTGCCCATAATACTTGGTTCCATTTACATAATAACGCTCGTAATTAAATAGGGGTTTAACGTCAACTCAGATACTTAATATGCAATATATATAACTATCAGTTAACTCGTTATATTTCTCGAAACAATACCGTAATATAATTACAACATTAACATGAGGATTCTCATTAAATAAATGTATATTAATCTCATCATATATATACAATACAAGCGACCCGAGAACTAAGCTACGGTGCACACATACTCTGCTATCCATCCCGGTACATCACGTACATAAGGATCTCATATTCCAAATCTCTCAGGAATAGTCCAGATAACACAAATCACAAATAGTGGAGGCGAACACAGTCACCATCACGTGGGTCACGCACATACCTACGCTCCCACGGTCAGCGGACTTATTAATATCACAATAAGTCTTTCTATGACCTATGTTCATCGAGGTACCAGTCTATATCCCCCCCGTAGGCACACAAGGAATAGAGGGTCCTAAGCGAACGCAACCTCCTGTGATAGCAAGTATGGTAGGTATGTCATACACACAATCCATATACCACTACTAAGTAACCACACGTCTTAGTAATACCGTATTTTAATCGTAGTACATATTCTCATACTAACTATAATTAACACAATTCATACTATTCCGGTTTGTAATTATATGCGCCATAATTATCTCACGTCGTAGTAGACACTCACGTCTCAACCCAAACGGTCCATGTAATACAACTCTCGTATGTAAATTCTTCCTCATAAATACCCAAATGTCCCAATTCTATCATTTTACATCTACGGAATGATATCTATATCCTCGAATAAGCTTACGGGACTCCAAAAGTCAAAACAATCCAAAAAGGACCAAACTGTCAACTCGTTAGAAGTCTCGTTCGAACGAGACTTCGAACGAGTTTGGACTGTCAGGTCGTTAGAAGTCTCGTTCGAACGAGGCTGTTCGAACGAGATCCCAGTTCGTTCGAACGAACTATCCCTTCTAACGATATCTCGTTCGAACGAGATATCGAATGAAATCCCTACTCGTTAGTAACGACTGGTCAACTCGTTAGAAGCTCGTTCGAACGAGTTCGTTCGAACGACCTGGGGGCTGCTTCTAAAGAGCTACCAGCTTCGGCCCAGATTTTTCCCCATCTCGTTTTTCACCATTTTTATCACTTCTAATCTCTTCCAAGGTTCATCCCAATAACGTTTTAGGGTCTCTAATTCATCCTAAACATATTTACATCATCTCCTAACATGTTTTCAAGGATTGAATCATCATAACATCAACCAAAATTACAAATCTCTACACTTTTCCCAATTTCTCTAGAACATGAACCCTAGGTTTATATCATCATCAAATCCCAGAATTTATTTCGTTTTAATTCCTTCAAATCACAATTATTATAAGGGAAATCATCTACTTATCATATTACATGCAATTCTCTTCACAATTTCTCAAGTTCTATGATCTAAACTACATGGGTTTTCATTTTTTTCATCAAGAACAAACCATAAATCCGAATTTTTCTAACATGGAGGGAACATTCTCTGAAATGAAATGGAATAAAGTCACTTGCCTTGGTTGTCTCTGAATTTGGTGTAGATTAGATGAAGTTTTCTGCAGAAATTCCTCTCTCTCCAAGATCTTCTCCAATGGTGGCTTAAGGTGGCTAGGGTTTTGATTTGGGGAAACTTAGAAAACCTAAATGATAACCTACGTAGCTTTCTAGGTTAATATGGGTTGGTTAATGGGCTTAATGGGTCTAATCCACATCAGATTTACATCTCTAATTTTCGTCACTTTTAATTCCTCAAAATGTAAAATTACCAAAATACCCTTAAAGTTACCGGTATGACCTAAAAATACCCCGGGACCCAAACTATACCCCCGGCTAGTGTTTTCTGACTATCTTGACCCTTCCGGACGCGTTGGCGCACTCAAAATGACTATACGGTTTATAGATTTTAAATTCACTTTTATTATCAAAATATTATACCGTGACGCGGCGGTCCCACGCGTCTCAACAAAATTTTTAAAATGCCGTATATAAATCTCATGACAAATTTTATAATACCAAATACATATATAATCATATATGCACATAATCAAATACCAATTCACATCTCATTAGTATTTATAACCCGGATTAATTATCAATTAATACGTATTTAATTAATTAACCCCAAAAATAAATATAGCCAAAAGTACGGGGTATTACATAGACATATATATATATATATATATATATATATATATATATATATATATATATATATATATATATATATATATATATATATAAGGTAAGGATCAAGTGATGTCCCAGTTTGAGGACACCGAATGAGGACCATTTTTCTAAAATAGTAAAAAAAATAAATTTGGCCTGATTTTTTTTATAATTTTTAAACATTTCAATAGGACCATATAAAAATAATCAGCTCAAAATGATTTTTTTTGCTGTTTTAAAAAAATCAGTCAAACTTTGTCAGTTTTTAAGTTGTTAAAAACTAACAAAGTGTGACCGATTTTTTTAAAATAGTAAAAAAATTCATTTTAACCTGATTTTTTTATATGGTCCTACTGAAATGTTTAAAAACTATATAAAAAAAATTAGCTCAAAAATATTTTTTTTTTCTATTTTATCAAAATTGGTCCGCGTCAGTGGTATGCAAACAGAGGTCCTCATGAGATCCTCTCTCTCTCTCTCTCTCTCTCTCTCTCTCTATATATATATATATATATATATATATATATAAATAAAATAAAGCAGGAGGGACTTTTTGTCCAGGCTAACTCATGGTTGAGATTTAACCTTGAATGTGTTTGTATAAGCTAACTGACGGTGAATTAGGATGCCACGTGTCTAACAATTTACGATATCAATGAAAAACTGTGCGCGCTAGATTTTAATAGTCTCAAAACTGAGCGTACTTGATTCAATGGTTGAGATTAGCTTCCGACCTAAACCAAGTTACTTTCACTCAAAACCCTTTTAATTTATTATACCCATACACGCAACCCAAGAAATCTGTCGGATCTTTTACAGTAAAAACATCTCTTTTCTTCCTTGAGACACAAACCCTTCCACTTTAAAAAAGTTACAGTCAAAACATCTCTCTCACATAGACATGTTTTTAGATCTGACAAGTTTTTAATTTTTGTGACTCGGTTTAAAACATACCCATATCCATCCTTCTCCCCTCTCCGTGCATGTGTAGCATCCAACATCTTAAACAACCAACTTCCAAACCCAAATTTTGTATAATGTTAGAACATGCAAAAATAGACGACCCATATGTGAGAACTCATTCAAATACAAGTCTCACTTTCTCTCTCTATTTTGATAGATGGTTTTCTTTTGTGAGAACTCAAATCCATCGGCGGTGGATGCGATGGTAGAGAAAATAGTGGGAGCAGTGGAACGGGGCGGCATAATATTTGTATATGAAGTGGGAAGAGAAGTTTTTGATGGTGAAAGGGCGTTGCATGAGGTCGTTTCATCTTGGCCTCTTCACTTACTGTGTATTGGATATGACCAAGTGCGAACTCTACAATTGATGCCATCTGCGGGATGGACCGATCCCATGGAGCTTGCGTGCTAATGGTCACGGCTCAACCTCAATCGGGATCCTCCGCCAAGTACGCCACTATAATTGCTATGGCCGATGATGATAGTTCTGGGACGGTGCTTCAGATGGGGAGTCTTTATGAAGGGGCCATATTTGTGATGTTTGTTTTAAAACTTGCTCAAGGCTTGGTCCACTCCAAACCCCTTATAAAGATTTGAAGATATTTTAATTCCTTTGTTGTTATGCTTTTCTTTTTTCCATATTGTTTGCATTTTTCATTTGGTATAATATATCAAGTTACTTTTTTTTGTTTAATTTGAATAAAATTATAACTCTTAGAACATGAGGTTTTGAGGAATAATAAATTATTAAATTATTACAGAGTGACAGGGTCTTTTACCGCCATAATAATTTTACATTGTTATTGAGAAAACATTGTCTCTTATATATAGAATGAGAAGTAGAATGCATTTTCTACGTTTACTTCAAATTCATTCAATTTGTTTTCTGCCCAAAATGTAATCAATTTAAAATTTAACATGCTGAAAGAAAAGTAACTCGTGAGACTGTGCGTGTTTTATAATCACATATACTCAGGAGCAAATTTATCGTGTGATTGGCATGAATACGAGTGTCATCAAGAGCAAATTTATCATCGTGTCAACGGCACGGGTACACCCTAGTCTGTATATATATATATATATATATATATATATATATATATATATATATATATAATAAAGTAGGAAACTTATGTATGTCATAAGATTACTTGATGATGCCATCTTTATGACATTTTCTGCACTTCCTATTTTGTCCCTCTAATTTTTGATTTCCGTCTATTTTTTACTTACCAAATTTCCACTTCAATTCAAAATTGGGTGTACTTTTGTAAGAACTACTTCATTCTCTACTTTTCTCCCGCTCACATCCTCTCCCATTTCTCACGCACCCTCTCCAATTCTCTCAACATCAACTCAAAATAACCCTACCTCAAACATTATCCCAAGGGTTTTGATATCAGGCCGCCGATCTATGGTTGTTCTAGGGTTATACGTGCACAGTCTTACATCTATCTAAGGTGATTTTTTGCTATACATGCGCATTTATATATACATCTTAGGGTTTTACATCTTAGGGTGATTTTTTGTTATGTAATTTAGGGTTTTTTATCTTAGGTGCTTACAAAGGAGAAGACCCACTTGAATCTCTACATGTGTGGAGATTTCATTGGTTTGTTGAAATTTCGTATTGGAACTTTTATCTCTATCTAATTAATCTCTCATTCCTCACTAAAGTTTTGTAAGATTTCCAACTATTATGAAGGTGTAAAAAATTTACGCTTTATAGGTATTTATGAAAATGCCCAAATGTATGCATTTTTTGATATTATGAAGTTTTTTATTTCATAATATTCTGAGCTATGATTTTTTAGAGGTTTATGATATGGGGATTTGTATTTTTTAGAGGTCTATCTTGGATCTGTTCAACTGTTATAATTTTAGGATCGCACACAATAGTATTTTGTATTCATATTATTCTGAGATATGATTTGCTATTTGTTATTTCAGGTTCAAGATCTTTGAGGCATATTTTTGTCCGTATTTTAGTTTTCACTTCATATGAGAGATTAAGGACATTGGTTCTACAACGAATATTCAGATATGTGAGCATTTACTTTTATCGAATTTCAAATGCCTTTTTTTATTTTACTCCCAAGTCCTTTAATCAGAGAATAGAATAGAAACTAAAAATTTACTCTGTAAAAACATCAGAGAATAGAATAGAAACTACAATTCGCAAGGCTATTGAAAAACCAAATATTTTTGTTTGTAACACCCTAAATTGGTAAGAATGTGGCACACCTATTATTTTTAGCATCATTTAAATACAGTTAAAAGATTAGGACCTTAAGAATTGTCTTTCCTTTCCTCATGATCAATATGTACCATTTTATGTGTAAATTGGTTGGTTTTGGATTTCTGACAAAATTAATGGTTGTGTATGTAATGAATTTTTTTTTAATTCTAAACTTCGATTTTGCGCGTCTCTTTTGTTCTACAGCTCTAAACTTGGGATCTCAGAAAAATGTCTGGGATGGAGAGATTGCGGAGGATGTTTGTCGGTGCTGAAGGTGCTTTAAGTCACCCGCCACATGATTCTCCCACACTCGATACATCCGAGTACATTTACATCTATTCACTTGCCGTCCTAAAGATGCCCAAAAACGAGAGAGCTAGGGTACCTATGGAGGTAATGGGTTTGATGTTGAGTACATAGTTCGTGTAGTGGATATTTTTGCTATGACTAATATGCTTGATATGCTCAAACAAACTCGGACACCTGAGATGGTGGTTGGATGGTACAATTATCATCCCGGGTTTCGCTATTGTCTCTCTGGTGTGGACATGAAGACTTAGCAGAGTTTCGAAGCTCTAAATCAACAAGCTGTGGCAGTGGTGGTGTACCCCCATTCAGAGTGTTAAAGGGAAGGTGGTGAGTAATGCCTTCCGTTTGATTAACCCCCAAACTATGATGCTTGGCTAAGAGCCACTTCAGACAACATCCAACCTTGGGCATCTTAATTACCATCAATCTAAGCATTAATCCATGGTTTGAGAAGGTATTATTACTCGATATCCATCCATTAATCCATGCTTTGAGCAGGTATTATTACTCCATCAATTCAAGCAGTAATATCTAAGAGAAGATATTAAAAATAGCCATCAAATACAATATTCAGATATATGAGCATTTGCTTTTAGCGAATTTCAAATGCCTTTTGAGAGAGAGTTCATACAAGCAGTAATATCGAATTTCAAATGCCTTTTCAGAGAGAGTTCACACATATTGTGCAAGTTGTGCAAGTTCATTTTGTTGCAGATGTTTTGTACAATCAGGTATATCTGTTTGTGTTCCATATGAGTAATTGCTTTCCAATGCCTCAAATGGTGGTCTGCCACCCCTGCTTAAGTTGGACAATATGTGTTTGTAGAATTGATTCTGTAGTTATTAAGATTGAATTATATATATTATGTTACTCAACTTATGTTATGAAAGGTTATTTGTTGTATTGTGTACGAGTAAGGCATTATTCTTTGAAATTGAATTGACATATCAGGCTAACAATCACTAATTTTATCATTTGATTGGATTGTAAAAAAAAATGGAGAATTGAAGAGCTTATGGAGGAAGAGAGATGGATATATGGTACCATTAGTATTTCACATTTCTGTGAATCATTTAAATCTTTTGGTTTCTATTATTTTGTGTTAGGTTCATATAGTTATCTAACTTAATTTGTGCAGAGCTCGAAAAGTCACCTTTTTATATCTCTCATAAGTGAGTTTTTTTTATTTTGATGGAGTTATAAAATGATTTTGATTCTTTATACCTTTTTTACTTATTGTGGATTTTTTATGACATTTTCATCTTCAATTCATATGTGCTTCCTTTATCTCTCATACTTATTTTCTTTATCTACTTCAGGTTGTAAGTTACACACTTAATTATAGGAAATTGGATATTATCTAACTCTCAACCAGTTCATGTTGAAGACAACTATGTTAAGGTTGACGAGGTTGGAGACGATAATGAAGATGATATTTACGAGTTTGATGATGACCTTCTGTATTGAAAACAGAAGTAACACTAGACACAAATCCAACATCAGTGGAAGAAGACGATGCTTCCGTTCAAATTAAAAACAACCCATGATATCGTGGAAAATTGCTTCACTATCGCTGCCTCATATGCTCTAAATCAATAATCTCGTCACTATCGTTGCCTCATATGCTCCAAGTCAATAATCCCGTCACTACCGCTGCGTCTTATGCTCCATTATAAATGTGACACTGTAGTCTTTTGGACTTAACTTTGGCTGCCTACTCACAAAATTTGTGTACTGTAGCTAATTTTTTTGTGAATGGATTTCAGGTTATGACTACAGAAATTTGGCATAGTATGCAGTACAAAGGTTCAAAAATTATATGGGAGGTGGTTCGGGTTATTTTTGACGAGGTTCATTATATGTGCGATAGCGAAAGAGGGGTGGTGTGGGAAAAGAGCATTGTCATGATATGTGAAGTGAACACCTTCAGGTTTGAATTCGTGGTTATATTTGTCTTGATATGTGAAATTTTTTTATCCATAAACAAACAGGATTTTAACTGGATATTAATGACGCGTGAAATGTGTGTATTATTTATTATACCTCCAATCAGTGTTGGACTGTGTCAGTCTCAGTATCGATTAAAATTGTAGTAATCCCTGTAAAATCCTCCAAAAGGTTCTCAAATCGAGCCTGGAATCTAATTTTCTTGATAGCTCCATGTTGTTAGTTTTTGGGAAAATCTAAGTGAAGCTTGCAGGAGTAATTGAAGTATCATCATTTTAATGTTCCTACTTCCTGTCAACATTTGGTTATCTCCTCTTACGTTTAATGCCTTTAACATTAATTACCGTAACTTGACGAACACAACTTAATTAAGATTTGTTTCCTTTTTATGTATTATTCGTATATGGGTGGAGACTAGCTTAACAATTTCTATTGTATTTGTTTGTGTTTATGTTGCAGCATTGCATCTGCTTTATCTCCCGTTTCTCACACTCCATCTTAGAAAGCACGTTCATGGTGAATGTGTGGTGGACCGGAGCAAATGATCTTTTACCTTCCATGATATATAATTTTCACTTATTTTCAACATATCTTGATAGAGAAAATTTTAAATGAAATTTTTATGAGACAATTTATGAAATGATTTGTTGTTAGTTGTAGCTTAGTCTATTCATGTTCATAAAGCTTAATCTATCCTTGACAAATAATTCGAAGAAATCCTTTAAAATTTTGCTTATACCCTTGGCAAAATACATATGCATCTGATGTATGTGAGATTCTGTGATATAGCACTATGAGGGTCTTGCTACACAGAGGATGGCATATTTGAGTTTTGCTCAGATGATGGACAACATGTAAAAGTCTTTCGAAATGAATGTCTAGAAATTATATGTTTCCATTTGGATGGTTCCCATTACATGATTTACATATATTCGGATCCAAGGCCTCGGCCAGTGTAGATCGTAAGATTTTCTTTTAATGTATTGAGAAGTTTTTCATCTATTTTGTAGCATGAAACTTTATCTGTTTTTCATATATTTCTTTATTCTGATGTTGTTTACCTCCGTGTTGATTGGTTCTAGCCATGTTGATTGGTTCTAGCGATGGATTGGGATTTACCCCTTATTATTTATACTCCACGTGTCCTTATCATTGTCAAAACTAGGACTTTGTTTTTGTTATCTTATTTATCCTTATTATTTGTCTTCAAAACATAACACAACTACAAAGGTTCACTAATATTAACCAAAATCCATGATCGAATCAATGAATAAATAAATATTGTGTCATTAGGTTATTAGAATGGAGATACATGTTTATAGACATACGAGTCTACTAAAGAAATTGTTAAAAAAATGAAGTAGGTTATTGATATGGGATGCACTGGGAAGAGCATTAGCTGGCCTTCTTTGGATACATCAAGAAGAATATGGAACGAATTGTTAAGGTCCATCTAATATGGTTTCAATTATACATTATGTTTTCTTTCATACTTGTTTAAATTTCATTTTAAGTATATATATATATATATATATATATATCATTTTAAATTGTCTCTCTATTTTGACATTACATACATTATAGAAGTTTTGTACATGTAACATTTCTGTATACAACAGATACAATATGTGAAGCAGTTATGTATATAACAAGGTTCCCATTTTCACTTCATCGCATTTTGGTGTATATCAGGAAGAACATTTAGACTTTACAAATCCTCATTAATTTAAGAGTAACACTCGTATTGTTGTAACAAAAAGTATTGCATGATACAGATCCTCATTTTCTCATCGTCTCATTCTGAATGCATGATAGGGTGTACTGTACATTGCTTGCTGAATTTTGTGATTTTGTAGCGAGCCACCATGAGGGATGATTACTATGTTTTGGTTGTGTTTAGCCTATGGATCCTTGGAGTGTATAAATAAAATGTGTCACTTCACCATGTTGTTAACACGCTGTGTCACTTCACCATAGATAAGCAAGGCACTATAAGGAGCTGATAGAAAATATTCGATGAGAAAGCTATTGAAATTTATATATGACGAGGAGAAAGATTTGTAGAGGACACACAAAATTCTGTAAATTCATAATTGTCTCGAAATGAACACGGGATATCATGTAAATTTTTGTTAATCTCATAAAATTTTTGTATCTTTTTATTATGAAAATTTCTACAATTGATACCCTAAATTATGATTCATTTTATAAGTTTATTTATTTTTTTGAAATTTGTTTCCTATATTAATTTTTATAATTGGAAACTTAGGTGTTCGTGTAGCACATAATGTTACAGGATGATCAAATTCCCCATCGCATAAAATTTTCACATGGACGCATGTAGATACCATGAGTATTATTTTAGCAGGATCATCCAGCTCTGGCAAGTTTTGATTTCATGCGCTTTTTGCCTTCACATTTGGGGGTTGTTGATTTCACACGGTTTGGTCTCTAATGTATGATTTTTGTTTGTTTCATTCAGACCTCCATGATTGAACGAACTCAGAGGTGTAAGTTACTCGATTACGTCTACTCAACTCACAATTCTCCTATATATTCTTTAAACGGTACGTACACACTCCTCTTAGTGTAGAGTTTTATTTTAATTTTTGGTATACCTGTTCCTGTAGTGTCTCGGTTTGATTTTTCATGGGGTGAAACTGAATTTCACTAAGATACATTAGAAAATTTAAAGACAGACATCAGAAATAGACATCATCTATACAGTAAGTTTACTAAACTTGTAGCTGAACATTAATAGATAGATTTAGTTTTCATTCCACTTTTTTTCGTTCCATTTTGTTGTAGTTTTCTCATTTGTAAATCTGTTGAAATATATACTGGTTGCGCCATAACCATTTAACTCTCTTGAATTGAAGGAAATTTGCATAAAGCTAAAACATACGCTCTTTTTTAATGTGTGAGAAATTAGCTATTTGTATATGGTTAAGGATCCTGGGGGCTTAAGTTGCTTATTACCAAATGCATTATGTTGTTAAGGATCTTGGGGGCTTCAGTTGCTTATTACCAAATAATGAAGGTTGCTTATTCATGTCAGTTTTTCTCGAAACTGTATATTCGTTAGCACGTATAATTTTTTGTGTGGTTTGATACCACATTTTTTATTATTTTAGGGTTAAATAAATTACATTCTCTTTTAGATATTTTATATTTGATCTTTTTTAAAAGTATTATTGATTTTTTACCTTCTTTTTAAAAATATGAAATATAGATTTTTCCTTTAGTTTTTCTCTTATTAGTTTCAGCAATAATATATTTTATTTTTTAATTCTTACTTATTTTGTTCTCTGATGTATTTTCAGTTGTTGGCTTGATGTTGCCATGACTATGGCATTACAAAGATCATCAGATAAAGGGAACATCATTAAATGATTTTCAAAAGTCATTTTCATTGTTAGATAGAGTTGCTATTCCAACTATATTCATTATATTACATAAATTAGCTGTTGCGCAGTGTGTATATAGGCACAATGGAGATGAGAATCATGGATTCGAAAAAATGTGTTCTGTAAATCTGGTATTAAATTTATATGGATCAATCTACTAGAATGGTTAAACTCGCCAGAAGTACGAGTGTAATGCAAAATGTTGACATTTAGGAATGTGTTTTTTACTTACAGGGATGTGTTTACTTGATGTGAAAATAATGTTTAATCGACGATTTTGTTTATATGATGTCCCAGATTGACTTTTAGTATTGCTGGATTATTTTTTGGCCCTTAAAACAGGTGAATAATTCTATAAATAAAGGGAATTTTGCCCAATTTTTTTTAAAAGAGTGTACAATTTTCTTTATTATAATGTAAACTATTTTACAAAATAATTTGGTCAATTCAATACATTAGAAGTATTTGTTGTGACTTAAGGAAAATTGACCACCATTGATATTATAACACAAAACGTTTACGACTTGATCATGATTGATATTTTCAAAAATTATCGGCGTGCCTTCAAGCACGGGTATACCATAGTATATATATAAAGAGAGAGAGAGAGAGAGAGAGAGAGAGAGAGAGAGAGAGAGAGAGAGAGAGAGAGGATCTCATGAAGATCCCTGTTTGCATATCGCTGACACAAACCAATTTTTGATAAAATAGTAAAAAAAATATTTTTGGGCTAATATTTTTTTATAGTTTATTAACATTTCAGTAGGACTATATAAAAAAAATCAACTCAAAATGATTTTTTTTTTTACTATTTTAAAAAAAATTGGTCAAACTTTGTCAGTTTTTAACAACTTAAAAACTGACAAAGTTTGACTGATTTTTTTAAAACATCAAAAAAATTCATTTTGAGTTGATTATTTTTTTATGCTCCTATTGAAATGTTTAAAAATCATAAAAAAAAATCAGTCAATTTTTTTTTATTTATTATTTTAAAAAAATGGTCCTCATTTAGTGTTCTCAAACTGGGGCCGCACTCAAACTGGGGCCGCACTTCATCCTTTCCTTTTATATATATATATATATATATATATATATATATAGAGAGAGAGAGAGAGAGAGAGAGAGAGAGAGAGACCCTCTCCTGTAAGCACTCCTTGTGGTGCAGATCACGACACATACCATTTTTTTTAAATAGTAAAAAAAATAAAATTTTTAATGAAATTTCATGGGTACTCCATGGTGGGAATATCATCTCCAATTTTTTTCATCAAAAAATTCAAGAAAAAACCCGTTGAGATGAGGTGATATATTTTAAATATTGTATAAATATGTATTTCTGACCGTTGAAATGTTGACGATCATCTCAACCACTTTTTGATTGATTCTTTTTATGAAACTTCATGAATGTGATCTCAATAGTGAGAAGATCATATTCATGACGTTTCATAACAAAATTCAATCAATAAAGCGGCTGATGCCGACCCACCATTTCAACGGTTGAAAATGCATATTTATACTCTCTTTTTACATATCACCTCATCTCAAGTTTTTTTTTTTATTGAATTTTTTGACGAAAAAAATTGGAGATAATCTTCTCAACGTGTAGATCATATACATGAAGTTTCATCAAAAAATTTATTTTTTTACTATTTAAAAAAAATAGTATGTGTTTGGGTTTGTACAATAAGGAATCCTTACAGGAAACATTATGTGTGTGTGTATATATATATATACTCCTGCGCGGAGTAGTCTGCATTTTAACAATGCGGACTGGACATGTGTCACCTAACGGTGCCCTAGAAATTATTGCCTAAATTATTGGCACACTCTCTCTCTCTTTTCTGGGATCACCGCGAGGTGACACATGTCCAGTCCGCACTCTTAAAATACGGACTAGTCCGCATAAGAGCAGGACTGTATATATATATAAATATATATTATATGAGAGGGGGGTGTTTTACTGTTCCAAAAAATTAATGGTTGAGATCGCATTTTTTTGGGCGATCTAAGGGTTCCAGATTGTGCCACGTAGGATTATACAAATTATGAGGTGGAAAATGAGATAACTTACTCTTCCAACCCCGTAAGCTACCCGACATCTCATTCTCTGCCTCTCTTACCTCTCACAAACCATCCCTGCAAACCCTACCCCTCTCTCCATCTCACGAAACATACCTCCAGCCGCCGCCCAGCGCTGCCCCGCGCCGCTCCGCCCCACCCCCAGCGCTGCCCTGCCCTGCCACGCCCCGCCCCTTCCTCCTATTGTCTTCGCGCTGCCCTGCCCCGCCCCGCCCCGCCCCTCCACGCCCAGCGCCGCCACACACACACAAACACGCACCTGATCTCCCTCCTTATCTGATGGTGCTATTTTCTTCAGATTTTCGTCTTCAATGATTCAAGGTGAGATTTCTAAAATTCTGATCGTTTTTTTTCATTCAGATCTGTCAATGATTCAAGGGCTTTCTGATTTGGGGGTTTTCTTGAATTTAGGGTTTCAAAATTTGATTTGGGGGTTTTCTAGATCAAATTAGAGGCAATTTTTTTTTCATTCAGATCTGTCAATGAATATGTGATATTCTTGAATTTAGGGTTTCAAAATTTGATTTAGGGTTTTCTGATTTGGGGGTTTTCTGTCATTTTTTTGAAATCTGGGTTACACTGAGATTTTGGGAGTGTTTTTTTACTTTTTCAATAGTTTATGGGTTCGGTTATTCAATAGTGTATGAATTTGTGATGTTCCATATGCTTGACAAAACAATCAACTAATTTTTTTTGGGAATCCTTTTACAAAATATATGATTTGATACCATGGATATCTATGTATGCTTACATGTATAAAAGTTTTCGTACAAAAAGTTATATGCATATTTATAGATAAAATGACATTGTTGGATTCCTTCTATTTCTTTTGTTTTACAGGAAACAATCCAAGGGGATAATAATTCCAAAGAGAACCATGTCGTGAAACTAATGACAGAGAATAAGTTTTTGAGTGATTTGCAGATGCTTATGTGTGTTTCTTCATTAATTTTTAGTTCGGGGTTATGTGCAGATGCTTATGTGTGTTATATTTTGATTCCATCTTTATGTTATTGAATATCGTCGATCTTTCACTTTGTTCTTGGTAATAGCTGTAGATTTGGGCTATTAAATTAGAGTAATGGAGATCTTTACCTCGAGAATCGTGTGATTTTTAACTGTTACATTTTCGTAGTTTCATAATAGGTGTTCGATAAAATTCTTAACCTAGGCATTTCACATTTTGACCTAGGCTATTTTGACCTAAGTATTTCACATTTTATAGGGCTATTTTGGCCTAGGTATTTTACATTTTATAGAATCATATGCTGAATATTCTTTTGACTGTTTTGCTCATTTTGACTGTGCACTAAGTACATTTTCTCTCTACCGACAGGTGTTTGAGATTTTAAACACCTCCATTGCGTTATCAGGTTTGTTGGGTGTCAAACTATAAGAACTCAAACACTTCCATCTTATTTCATGGTTCATAACCTCATATTTCTTTTCATTTGTTTGCCCATTAAATGTTTAAGACAAAGGCAATGATTTATTTGAAATGTCTTGAAATTTGCAGGCATTGGAAAATAGGATTTGAAATGTATGCATAATATTATTTTCCAATTCATATTGGATTATGCCGCAATTCAACGCACTTCTGGAATGAACACACATGTGTGCCAAAATTATCTTGCATAATCGGGTAGGACCTGGGCAAGATGGGCGGACTTGGAGTCAGAATGAACTAGGTTACAATTTTCGGAGGTGGGTCTTAACAACTGACCCTACTTTATGTCAAACGCAACCATGGTCCATACCTGCTGCTTTTATGGGACAAACTGCACTACTACGAGGCTGTGAATCAAGATATGTCTCAAAGGAATAAGGAAGTTGTAGGTGAGATTCCTCTAGAGTTTTCAATTTATCTTGCCACCTTAAGTAGATCCCCTACAATAATAGGACATGTTCATTGTACCCTGTATTTCAGCTACAAGGTACCCTGTGATGCAATGGTAAATTTCTTTCCCCTTATTGCTCCATATCTTTTCTGATAATTACCTGCATCATATATGATTTGGATATGTTTCTCATTTTGAGTATGGATGGAAAAAGATAAAGACTATAAGGACTGTTTGGGTAAGGTTTTGCTGATTGAAGACACAGGTTTTAGCCTTTGGTGGGCATTTTAGAGGGTTTATAGGGCTTAATGGATTAGTTTACTAGGTTTTATATTAATTAGATTGCAGACATTTTTTTTAATTTTTTAAATGTATAAAAAACCACTCATTGCACTTATTATATTTGTTTGTAGGCACGTCCCCTATCTACAAAAACCATCTTGGAAGTAATGCCGATAAGTAGCCCTGCCTACTGCTTTATGCATATATGCAAATATGCATAAAACCCTGCCTACTGCATTATGCATATATGCCGAAGCTTCCCCTTTATTCTCGACATTTGATATAGACTAGAGATATTCAATTTATAATATTGAGCGAGTTAATGCAGCCTGATTATAATTTATAATATTGAGTGAGAACTAACATATCAATGATATAAACTAGAGATATTCATGTTACACATAATAACCTGTTGTACTGTAGATGTAATTTACTTATTACTTTAACTTAAAGTTTTGTTTTTAATTGACAAAAAAATTTATATTTTGTCGTTTACAGAGGGCACCATTGGTTGAGGCCAAGCTCCCAGCATAGTAGACCTTATGTGATGAATGTCACCCATTTTCCAAGTAAGCCACCAATGCCATTTATGTTTGCTTGAAAATTTGAAATGAGATTTTAGTTTTTTGTAGTTTTGAAATCGATTGAAATTTGTAAGACTTGGTATTTACTTTAAGGTATCCACTAAATTGTTTTTTTTATATTGTTGGATTTGTCGTTATTCCTTGAGAAGGGTGGATAGTCCAATAAACAAAGGAGACTCTACCCAATTTTTTTAAAACTTTGACACTTTATTTTTTTAAAACAAAGAAATGTTCTCGCTAAATAGTATTTGTTTTCTTTTCTTTTCATTTTGTCATATTTTTTTATGATCGAGATCAAGTCTTATTTTCCTAAGATTGTCAACTCAGTATAAAAAATAATAAGTATATATAAAACTTTAATGTGCAGTCCCTGCTTTTATAAAAACTTATTTCAATATTGTTGGACTATGTGTTATTTATTAAGCGGGGTGGATAGTCCTATGAACATATGACATTATGGCTAATTTTTTTAAAATTACACTTTATTTTGTTGGCGAACGATATATTCTTTTTCATTTTGCAAGTACATACCATGAAAATTTTCGTCTTTTTTCAATTACGTACTTTCGAAATTTTCGTTGTTTCGCGATTATGCACTTTCAATAAAACAATTTTTTCGATGATAGTAAAGAAAGACTTTTTAGATAGTAGATACAGTTAAACATCATGTTTTTACGCAATTAAGGATGAAAATATAAAATAATTTTGGTGATAGGAGTTTTTAGAATAAAAAAACAATATCTTTATTTAAAAAAGTTATAAAGGTCAAGTTTTTTTGGGCCAAATCTATATTTAAAAAAAACAATATCTTTATTTAAAAAAAATATATTTATTTAAAAAATAATATCTTTTTTGTTGGGGAATGAATTTTTTACCGTTTTTCAATTACGTACTTTAGAAAATTGGACGTTTCACGTTTATAATATTGAGTGAGAACTAACATATCAATGATATAAACTAGAGATATTCATGTTACACATAATATCCTGTTGTACTGTAGATGTAATTTACTTATTATTTTAACTTAAAGTTTTGTTTTTAATTGACAAAAAAATTTGTATTTTGTTGTTTACAGAGGGCACCATTGGTTGAGGCCAAGCTCCTAGCATAGTAGACCTTATGTGATGAATGTCACCCATTTTCCAAGTGAGCCACCAATGCCATTTGTGTTTGCTTGAAAATTTGAAATGAGATTTTAGTTTTTTGCAGTTTTGAAATCGATTGAAATTTGTAAGACTTGGTATTTACTTTAAGGTATCCACTATATTGTTTTTTTTATATTGTTGGATTTGTCGTTATCCATTGAGAAGGGTGGATAGTCCAATAAATAAAGGAGACTCTACCCAATTTTTTTAAAACTTTGACACTTTATTTTTTTAAAACAAAGAAATGTTCTCGCTAAATAGTATTTGTTTTCTTTTCTTTTCATTTTGTCATATTTTTTTATGATCGAGATCAAGTCTTATTTCCCTAAGATTGTCAACTCGGTATAAAAAATAATAAGTATATATAAAACTTTAATGTGCAGTCCCTGCTTTTATAAAAACTTATTTCAATATTGTTGGACTATGTGTTATTTGTTAAGCGGGGTGGATAGTCCTACGAACATAGGCGATTATGACTAATTTTTTTAAAATTACACTTTATTTTGTTGGCGAACGATTTTTTTTTTCATTTTGCAATTACATACCATGAAAATTTTCGTCTTTTTTCAATTACGTACTTTCGAAATTTTCGTTGTTTCGCGATTGTGTATTTTCAATAAAATAATTTTTTCAATGATAGTAAAGAAAGACTTTTTAGATAGTAGATACAATTAAACATCATGTTTTTACGCAATTAAGGATGAAAATATAAAATAATTTTGGTGATAGGAGTTTATATAATAAAAAAACAATATCTTTATTTAAAAAAGTTATAAAGGTCAAGTTTGTTTGGGCAAAATCTATATTTAAAAAAAACAATATCTTTATTTAAAAAAAATATCTTTATTTAAAAAACAATATCTTTTTTGTTGGGGAATGAATTTTTTACCGTTTTTCAATTACGTACTTTAGAAAATTGGACGTTTCACGATTACGTACTTTATATTGCAGGTAGTTTAAAACTTGCTCAGTTGCCTTTACAATTTTGAGCTCCCTTTCCTCCCGTGGCAGGAGTGTAGCAACTCGGCTTCTTAAAGACCTCAGTTATGAAGTAAGTGCCTAGCTTGATGACTCTCTCAGTTTATAAAAACATGTTCAAGTTCTTCCATATTATTGTAACATCTGCATACTAAATAAATTCACTCCCAAATTCTTCTCATTTCCCCCCAAAACACTACATTATTGAGGCACTTCTAATTTATCCATTTTTTTGCATATAATACACAACACATGTCATATGTTTTCAATTTGATTCTTTTTTCACTAGCATTTAATTCTTTTAAAGTGCTTACTTTTGACTTTTGGTTAAAATGCAGAGCTAAAGTACTCTAAAAACATCAGGAGAACGAGTGGAACGCTGAGGGAAATCATTAGTATGGAAGAAGGGAGAAATATGTTGGATGGGGGTATTGTGACAACCAAGATGAAGTATTTGTTAGATGAACTTGGACTTTTTAAATGTTGTTGATGAATTTAACTTTTGAGATCATTAAATATTGTTGAATTTGTTATTCCTTAAAAGGGTGGTTAGTCCAATAAACAAAGGAAATCATGCCGTTTTTTTTAATGGACACTTTGTTTATATGAGGTACTATGTGAGTTCAGTTCATGAATATTATATATTTCATGTTATATGTGAGTTTGTTTGATGAATTTAGATTATTTGAATGGTGTTGGACAATTTGTTATTTGTTAAGCAGGTTAGATAGTCCTATAAACAAGGGAAATTATGGCCAATTTTTTTTAAAATTACACTTTATTTTGTTTTGTTGGGGAACGATATTATTGTCGTTTTACAATTACGTATTTTGAAAATTTTCGTTGTTTCGCGATTACGTACTTTCGAACTTTTCACCATGCCTTCAGGCACGAGCATTTTGCTTGTATATATATATATATATATATATATATATATATATATATATATATATATATATATATATAGAGAGAGAGAGAGAGAGAGAGAGAGAGAGAGGAAGGCTCACCTACATCATGTTCTATACATCACACCGTACATCACACCTAATTCTAGGCCCTTGAAAACTTTTTTTTCTAAGTTTTATATTTTTCCCTTGAAATTAACCTTCCAATAAACCCATATGCAAAAAATTAGGTCAAAATACATTTTGTAGTTATTTTTAAAAAATCCATAAAAAACTGATTACACAGACCCTTATAAATAAAGTATTCTTAGCAGGTTTTGTGAATTTTATAAAAATAGCTACAAAATATATTTTGACCTAATTTTTTGCATATGGGTTGATTGGAAGGTTAATTTCAAGGGAAAAATATAAAAATTGGAAAAAAAAAGTTTTTTAGGCCCAGAATTAGGCGTGATGCATGGGTGATGTATAGAGCGTGATGTAGGTGAGTCTTCTCCTATATATATATATATATATCAGGACATGTGGATGTGGAAATTTATGCATGACATTTTTGTTTTCTTATGTATGATATTTTATGTGCTTCAAGCATGCATAACATACATATACATGGATACATAACATACATACATACATACATAACAATTGGGCTGGGCTTAAAAAATTGCGTCGGCTTTTATTGGGCTGGGATTTTAATTGGGATGCGCTATAAAAATTTGGGCCGGACTTTTAATTGAGTTGGACTAATAAAATTTTGCCGGACTTTTTATTGGGTTGAGCTATAAAAATTGGGTTGGTCTTTTAATTGGGTCGGGCTAAAAATTTGAGCCGGACTTTTAATTGGGCTCGGCTAATAAAATTGGGATGGGCTTTGATTGGGTTGGGCTATAAAAATCAGGCTGGGCTTTTTATTGGGCTGCGCTACAAATAGTGCGCTGGGCTAAATCGTGCCATAGGCACGGGCATGCGCTAATGTATCTATATAATATGGAGCAATGGTGTTATGAATAGTGCATGGCATTTTATGTGTTGCATGCATACATATATACATTATTATTTTATTATTTTTTTATTAAAATATTTTTTTTTAAAAAAATAATTTTTTTTTAAAATGTTTTTTTTTTTTAAAAAGGCGGGTTATTATGGCTGTGTTTTATTATTACAGGGGCAAATTTATCGCCATGCCCTCGGGCACGGGCATTCGCTAGTATATATATATATATATATATATATATATAGAGAGAGAGAGAGAGAGAGAGAGAGAGAGAGAGAGAGAGAGATTTATTTTAGGAGCATAGATTCTATACGTGGTGGGCCCTAGACGTATGCCCTTTGTGCAATGTCCTTCTAGAGTTGGACCGCTCATTCTTCTTCCTATAAAAGGGCCTTTAAGCTCCTACTTGACACATCTGAATACCCCCAGGGCTTCTCTTTTCTTCATCTGTCCCTCTGTATTTATATTATAATACAAGCAAAGATTATAGAAGAAGGTTGATACTGAAATGAAGATTGTCAATGAGAGAATGGAAGGCTCCAAAAAAAGGTTACCGAGCAGAGGACTTGGAAGGTTTCTCAAAGAACAGAGAGGAAGGCTGTATATAGTTAGGAGATGTGTAGTGATGCTCATTTGCTGGCGTGACTGAAATGCTCATTTCTCGAAACTAATCATCCATATGAAAACATTTTCTCTATATATCCTCTTTTTGATCTCTCTCCCATTCTCTCACACACCTTCATCCAGTTGTATATCGAAGAGAGACATGTCAGGATTTTTGCCTTTTATGCATGAATTCACCATGTGAGGTATTTTTTGCATGGAAACAGATTCAAATGTTAGTGGTTCTGATTTCCATGCTAGAAAAACACCAATTGTAGTTTTATTTTGATTTTCTTTTGCAGATCTTTCCATGGGAAGAGGTATTAAACAACTGAGTTTCTTTGATTCTATCTCTTATCCTTGTGTCAAATGAAGAGTTAATATTTTAAGAATTGTTTTTATCTGTCCACACTTCTTCTCCATAGAAGTAAAAATAGGAGGTAGCATTACTTGATACACTAACCTTTTGAAATTTTGTTAATTGAAACATCAATGTCATCTTCGAGTCCCACAGTTTTGACGATTCAACTAACAATTCAAAAAAAATAAAAAAAAAGGTCTCCTGTGAATTGTGAGTGGTGGTAACGGATATTTTCGGCGTTTTTATGATAGGAAGATTTCTAGTTCTGTTTAACTTGGAACAGGTTAAGTCTGAAAGTTAAATAATCCCTATAAGAAGAACGCAACTTCGATGCACTACCATGAAAACTTAAGATGAATATATTCTCTGAAGAATTGATCTAAGGACTTGTACATATAGCATATCTGGTAGTTGTAGTTTCGTCTATTCCCATCTATTTCTGAAAAGATTTTCCAAAGTCACGGTGGTAACATGTGGGTTTGTACCCCATGATAGGACAGAATTATGTCCTTATTTGTGTCGCTTGTCTTTTCTTTTGGTATATATATATATATATATATATATATATATATATATATACCCGCGTACACTAAGGTCTATCCATTAGTTCCCATGGTATTTTGTACTTTCGTATGATATGGTAATAAATTTATTCTCGTGATAAATGTGTCGATGGTACGATGAAATAAAAAGTCAATTTGAAAATAATATAACTCCATTGCATTCTACTCCACCTCGCTTCATCCAACCCATGGAACATAATAATTCTTTTTCCTACTAGGACACAATTCTTATAGTTCTAAGATTAACGTTTCATGCCTCCACATATTATTTCGTAATAGTGATTAGGTCTCGCAAAATAAGACATGACACGATAATACTGTTTAGTGTTTAAAGTTATAATGGAGATGAATATATATTGAAGTAATATAGGAACCAATCCACTTTTACAAAATACAAAAAATGAAATATGATAAAAAAAGATTTCTCCATGCAAGTGTGTACCCATGTCAATGACACGCTAATTATTTCTTACTCGATGAACTTTTATTTATACTATGTTTGGGTTTATTATCGTGATCATACAACATTTCTACTACCCAACAAATAAATAATTATTTGAAGTGTAAAAATGATTATTAGCAGTCATGCTAATAGAATGTTAATAGAAAACATACACGACATAAGCAATACCTTTAGTTAATGTGGACACCCTTAATAATGTGATTAATGTTAATAATAAAAATGATCACAAGGGATATAAATCAACATGAAAAGGATTCCAAGACAAATTTAATGTTAGTAATAAATGGTAAAATATTAATAATTTTTTAATTAATTTGTCTATGTATATTAATGTTAACGTCTTTTAATAATGAGTTACATCTATTTCCATAACGTCTTTTAATTGGCCTAGGGGCACGGTGAAAAGTTGAGACAAATGTTGTCTCCCATTTTTATTCACTTTTTCAGTTCGTTTAAAAGAACTCCTGAGCTCCAACTATAGTAAGTATGTTTAATATTTTCTATTGGCATTTGTTAATTCAATATTTTTTTAAGATAATGAAAAAAAAAAGTTAAAATATTTACAAAATTGGCACAAAAATATTTGTCTATTTCAGGATTGTCCAACTCAAAGTCAAGTGTTGAAATTATCACCCATGTATTTTTTAATAATATTTCAAACTAAAATAGATTTCAAAACACAAAAAATAAAATACATTTATTAATTACAAAACTAATTATGATGTTATACTAAATTGGACATGCATAGGGTCACAAAAGGTTTAAAGGTACAATTATGATGTTATAATAAACCATAACAAAACGACATATTTTAAACCGTAAAACATGATGTTTAGTATTGAATAACATAAAGACGAAGCAGAAACTCCAGGTTAATTGTAAAAGACTATTTTTCCAACATGAAGAAATTAATCATAAAGCTTATCTCTCACTCTCTCTCTCTCACACACACACATGAGTGAAATATCAAGTACGCATTAAAAATCAACATGTTTCCAGAAAAATAAAATTATAAAAAAAGATATCAATCTTAGCAAAATCATATGAATAACGATAAACATCCCTAATGTTTCAAAAAAATGATAAACGTCCCAAAGAAACCCCAGATTATTAAGATGTAAAATAAACAACCTAGACCCAAAAGCAAAGAATATATAAACTCCTGAACAACATAGATTCCATAGCCTATATTAATAGGCTTGAAGGAATATAGTAAAAGAAAATTATGCCACTCAAAATTAAGAATAAAATATATCACCCCTTGAAATGTATTTCTCAAACGGAGAATATGCCAGTATAAAAAAAATTAACAGTGAAACCCCAAAATCTAAGTCACCCATAAAAAAAACCCAAGATCTAACAGTGACATCCCACCTAATTAAATACCGGGTGATCAGTCATTTATTAAATTAAAATCCAGGTGAACTGTTGGTTCATTCTTAACATCAGTGTTGCAAAATAATTATTTTAAAATTAAACAGCCTAAATAATTAAGCTAAGTGTCAAAACTATTTAAAGTCTCATTTTCATTTTATTAAATTCCAATATGAAAACCTTTAATAATAAAGAATAGTTTAAGAATCACATAATTGCTAAGGGTTGAAATTTACACACAAGAATTTAAACCATCTAGATAAACCAAACCATGTTTAAGAACCATAAATGAAATCATCCTAACAATAGTTAACTCTTAAAGAGTACTGAATACTGGAAATACAAGTAAACATAAATCTCTGAAAAATCCAAACGGAATAGGAAAACGGACGACACATGCCCTAACTATGAAGAACTAAAATAGGAACTGAATCAATGAAGAGGTCGTCTAAAAGTAAGGGCCTGCAACTCCCACAAAAGCTGCAGCACGTCCAGTCCAAAGAATCTATACATGACGTCCCTGTGGCTGGGCACCTGTAATACATACATATATATACAAGAGGAAGACAAGTAATAGGAAACGGGCCAGAGCCCGAGTGTAAAACAGTTTTAAAATAGTTAAGCAAGTATTTAAAATGCTTACCGGCTAATGTGACAACCACATTAGTATGTGACACTCTCTTGAGAATTCTCACCTCTCATTTAGTGTGCACGCCTACCGTACTACTAAACTCATAACTCTATCTAACTTACTTTTCCATAAATTTTTATCCCAAGAAGTAAAAAGTTTATGATAATTAGTTTAAAAAAAATCAATCACTTCAATATTTATTACGTTACTTAGAATATCTCAGTACTGTTACAAAGTTCCCGACCTCCTGTCTCGTCTTCTTCCGCAAAATTTCAGCATTTTTCCACCATGAACACCTCTAAAACCTCTACTGTTCATTCCCAAACACCCAAACAGCAAACCCAAATGATGTTTTAACATATTTGGATGATTTCTAATAACCTAGAATCATTATTTCTTCACAATACATCATTTAAATACTAAATCCCCAAATATATTTAACAAGAACCCTAGTTCTTAAATTAAGAGCATAATTCCAAATTAAACCCAAATATGTTCATGAAAAATTATCATCAATTCGTGAATGTAATCCTATCTACATGAAGGGAGTTAATCTCTTGAAATCTCAGTCCCAATATAGGAATCATAACATCAATTTTCATTAAAATTAACTTTCATAATTAATCGATTATCACCTACTCTAACATGAACACAATTATTACTAAAGCACGCAAGTAATAAACACTTGCCTCGAATATGATGGTCTTATCCATTGGTGATGTTGGTATAGATGCGTTCCTCGTCTTTTGATCTATACGATGATGGTCACGGTGGTGGAAGATGATGCCTAAAAGGTTTAACCCCTTGGGATTTGCTCTCCCTCACTCTCTGTGACTCTCTCTTGAGTTATGTGAATGTGAGCCCTAATTTCTCCCACATAACTGATAAAATAAACTCCCAATTTTTGTCCATTTAATTCCTACGAAAATTAAAATTATCGAATTGCCCCTACGGGGTGCCGGTTTGGCCTAAAATATCTCGGAGTTCAAATAAAATACTCGGGTAGTGTTTTTTGACTATCTAGACCCTCTCGAACTCAACGGCGAACTCGAAATGACCATACAAGTTAATAAAAATAAATTCTCTTTCTATCCCAGTCAGTTAGTCTCGACATGACTCACACGCGTGTTAGACTTAAATTACCAAACTGTCGTATTTCTCACTTTCGATAATTTATCAAATTTCATAATTCCATATTACATATCACACATTAATATTCAATAATTCTCAACAATAAGTATTAACCCTTGGCACGCTAGCTAATAATTATTTTAATCTGGATTAATAAATAATTAATTTCTCGGATTTTAATTTAATTAATCCAATAATAATAATTAATCACATAATTATTTAAATCATCAAAAATACGGGGTGTTACATACTTCCCCCCTTACAACGGAATTTTGTCCCGAAATTCAAAAGAAGTATAGCAGGTACAGAGAACGCTGTGCATAATTTGTGCATCATGTCCTTGCGCTCCCATGTAAACTACTCCGTACCACCCATATAGTACATTATCGACTACCCCGTGCGTTTGTTTTAAACTCCAGGTTACCCTGTCATATAGGCTCTTGCCCAAGCCTTACCGATTAAGTTCGACTACTTAAACATTATTTTAGATATTTACTATCTAGCCTTCTACTATTTGGACCTTAGTAAATTTATCCTCCTGTCAGATACATACAACTTCGTCTCATGTCGTTCGTACAAGTAAATTGGCTGTGCAATATATATTTCACACACAATATATACGATAATATTAACCCTTCTCCAATATTTGCAATTATAGTTGGTCCCCCACCTCTAACTATCAAGTAGGACAATAACCAAGTTTACCGTGCCATACCTCTACTATCACTCTACCCAAACGTGAACTGATATGAGTTATTGAACACAACTCCACTAGTGGAAGGTACTGCTCTCGTCCTCCCCGAAGATTTAAGGGTCCACATAAAATTTACTCTCTAACATCCGATTAAACCGCTTGTTCTGCTCACCCCTCTACGGTTGGTAGGCCGTACTCAATCGCGTCTCGGTACCTATGGCCTCACTATCTCAGCTACATAAGGATTATATGCATACTGTCCCATAGTATGATCACCCTAATTCGCATAATGTGAGCTACTTCAGTTAACCGTTCCTTATCACATATATAGGATCTTGACCCCTCTAGAAAGTAGCACTTCATGAGAAGATCCTTGGGAATACTCTCCCATTCACTGGAGGAAGAATCATCTGCTAGTTTCGGATTGTCCACCCCTTTTTCTAATAGTCAGGTGACCCACCACAAGACGAACTTTACAATATTTCTCTACATTAAACCCATCACCACTGTTATTTGTATCCTGATACATTTTGTACTCTCTTGTATGTACTTCTAACCGTGATACATGTGACTTTGCCGTACCGCATGCCACAAGTCTTTTTCCTGCTCAAAAATTTCGATTTATAAGAAACGTGAGTCTCTAACAAATCTTACGAAATAAGCTTCGGCTTACCCGATTAAATTTCATCGGATTCACATGACAATCATAATCCACTATTTTATTCAATCACCTAGGGCGCCCATACACCTTATGTCTCGCGTATCATTATACAAATGACATGTATTCCTCTTAACTCCATCCTCTTGCACTCGTCGTGCTGATATAGTAGGGGTGTACTCAACCACCCCACTAGTCATAATTTAATCACTCTTTCAATGACATCCTTTCTCTATTCAGAATGATACTAAGACTAGGCGACTCTGCTGGCCTTAAGTCATAATGAAATTATCAACTCTCAATTGTATTCTTTTATAGGTACAATAACCAACGTACAAAACGTATGAACTATCGACTAAACTTCTCTCCAACTCCCGACGTCCGCTATTTTCATGCATGGGATGTCTCGCAAAGCGAAATCCAAACAAGGAACCCCCCCGATACACTACTATCTAACCTAGTCAGTTGTTGAGGTCCGTAAGGCCCTCAATCCATAATATGTACCTCTCTATAATCTCTGTATGTTGACATAAGAGTTTGCTCGTCTACTCTCATGTCCCTAAACATAACATGAAGCATGGCACTCTCACTACCCCAAGTACTCGGCGCTAAATATATCTAACAAGCTATATCACGCGGTTCGATATAGAACACAACGTATACTAAGTCTTATCAGACAAATAAATTCCTACGCATTGGAATCACATATAACTATACAACATACTCGATGAGGTCTATAATACCATGAAAATTTTCATATATACATATATCTGGGCCCAACCCTATTTCAGGTGGTTCCGTAAAAAATCAAGATTTCTCCTCCTGGAGTATCCGACACGACAGTCATCACTCAATTTACTATCATTTAGCCATATGGTAATTAATCACTACACATTACCATAATAAACTCCACTAAAGCTGACTCAATGCAGTAGTAAATTATAACAACAAAACATATTCTTAGGGCCCACCCGGTTCACTCACGGGCAACATCAAAATTCCCTGCTAACAACGAGAAATACGTTTGTAACAAGACTGTTATAACTAACGTTATCACTCAACTCGACCCGCACGCGAGTTTTAGGGTTTCTAATTTACATATAAGTTGTGACACACCCATGCCACTAGAATTTATCCTTTATTCACAAGGAAGAAGCAAAACCTCACTAGTCTCGCCAAATTACGGGGTCTCAACACGTGGCTGCCAACACGACCCATGAATATCTGCAATCGTTATACATATTAGGATTTCAACCTATAGTTGTCCCCTTTCATCATGGACAATTTATTCCACCATGTGGGTTTCACGCCCATTATTGAAACGTTGGCTAAAAGTCTCTCGACCTCAATTATGTATTTACTAAACTCCCGTTTATATCCCGGGCCCCGTCGACCCTGACATACTGTATGCTACTCTTAAGGAGGACTCCACTGGTCCAGCCTGAACGCATAACCCTCGGGTTGTAAATTTCCTGGGCCTAATTCTCTTGACCCAAATTCCTTTGCTGGAAGTCTCCCTCCTCTAGTTGTTATGCCTAACTGGCATGGTTTACTATTTTCAATCTCATCAATCCCACTTCTGAATTATGGAAGCATTCAACACTTGTAGTCCTACTCTCTTCTCATAGGGAAACTTCACGAACCATTTCTCCATCACTAGTCCCACTGACCATGTTGAAATGTCCTACTCTCGGACCGAGTAATCTTAACTCATTGGCTACGCTAGCCTTTCAGATTTATGGGTGGCCTCCCCGACCCTGATTGACTTCATCGTCACCTTGTAGGAAGTTAATCACTCCAAATTATCTAACATAGTTCGCTATTGGGTATACTCTCCTGTGGTATTTCACTAACACCGTTAAGTTCAGTTTTTCCTTTTGGACAAATTTTCTAACCCTCCTGGCTCACTTGTTCTGGAAAGACTGCAATAATTAGTAACCGTGTAACTTTGATGACATCAACATTAGTCATCCTAGCTGGATTTCTCATCCATGCTTGTATTCTAATCACGGGTCCTTTATCAACTTAGACCCTTTGGATATTTTATGCCCCCCTGCCAGGTACGAAGTTCATTATGCAATTCAAACTTTCTCTCACGATCGGTCTCTAGCTTACTCACTGTGCTAGGTTCAAATTTTCACTTGCATCTCTATTACAACATCGAATGGAAGACCTCACGGTCAACTCGTACCCAAATTTCTCTTTAAATTTCAAACACACTTTTTATATGCAGTGATTGATTCTAATCAATTTATGTCGCTCCTAAGATCTACCAATTTAATTCTGAGTGTCGTTACACTTGATTCTACACAATTGCCTTTGGATTTTTCTACTTATGTTGGCCTTTTACACTTTCTCTCTTTCTTCTCCGCATCTGCACTGATGGTTTTCAAAAGATTCCCTCTGATTTCTCCCTTGTCGACTATGCTAGGTGGTCCTGAAGTCACTCCACCGTTATCTACGTCTATGCCCATGAGAATCTACTGTTCCCTAGTAACAATCTTATTATCACTTAATTAAGTAGTACTCATGGTGACATTTGTCATGATCACCATTATCAGATTACTTTATGTCTTCTGTCGAGTTTTTTTCTCATGCAGTCCTTCTTACGGCCTTCGCTGGTCGTCCTAAGATGTTGGTGTTTGAATCACACAAAAATTCGTATAATGAGTCACATCCATTATAATTCGCAGCAAGAGAACTTAAGTCGCATACGCAAGGGAACACAAAATCCTATCATAAGGCTCTACATCAAAGAATGCTACGTTGAAATGTAATAAGCAGCAAAGATCCTAAAAGACTCTAGAACCTGATGCTCTGATACCACCCGTGTCACCCCCTCAATTAAATATAGGGTGATCAGTCCTTTACCAATTTAAAACAAAATGTTCAGTTGGTTCATTCTTAGCATCACTGTCAAAAAACTTATAAGCATATTAATCACCTAATATAGAATTAAGCTAGGCATCAAAATATTTCCCTTTTTACATATAACCAAATAAAACCATTTCTCAATTTAATTATTAAAATATAAACCATTCATCATACACATGAATATACTAAATACTAAGCATGAATAAAACACTAGAATAAATAAGACTGGGTAAAACCTCCCAGTTCAAAACTCTAATTCACGTACTCATAGTAAAATTCCATTCAACTAAAAGAACTGTAAATTAAAATGAATAATAACTCTGATGAAAACTAGAAATGGGTGACACATTCCCCAACTGAGATGTCTGGATAAAACTGAATGGAAATGATGGATGCGTCTACTGCAAGGACCTATAACTTCCACAACAGCTGCAGCACATAAAGCAATCCAACTCTCTAGTTCTGGTATCCCTGTGGCTGAGCACCTGATATAATACATATATATAGCAAAAAAGAGAAGAGTTACAAGAAACGGTTCAGAGCCCGATGTTTAAAAAATATTTAGCAAGTATTTAAAAATGCAATAAACCAAGTATCATGTGCATGTTAGATATCTCACTCTCACATGAGATTCTCACCTCTCTTCTATTGTGCACGCCTAATGTACATCTAACCCACACTAGCTATGCTACCCGGCCTAACTAGTTTGAAATCATAATATAACCATCTACATTCTCGAGTAGTATACCCGTATTGACCATACAATACGTTAAAGAAATAGTTTATCTCACATAACTAAGTTCCATTATTCATTGTTCGAATGGTTAATCTTTTACCCATTAAGATTATTTTATTTCTCATTTATACTACATCTACTAATTTCATAAAGTAGAATGTTCCCAAGTATATTCATATATATATATATACAGTCACATCATCCCTATATATATACTAATCCAGCACCCTTAGTGTTGATGTAAAAAATTAGATCGTATCTAATTATTTAATCACAGATAAAATAAATGAAACAAAGAACTTTTAAAGTGGTTCATCCTTATAAGAATGGCCTAGGTCCACTGTTATGTTATTGCTGATTGTATGGGAATTCTCGATTACAAGTTATCTCAAGAAATTTCGATCCCCTTTACAATGAGGATTGTACAATGTATTTATAGCCCTGAGGCTGTAATGTGAAAGGGTAATACATTAAATGATGTACATATGAAAGGGTAATACATTCAATGCCCCTTAATCGTATGCGTCTTAATGATAAGCATTTAATGAACAGTCAAACTATTGGTTATCCTGCTATTAATGCTTTGTTCGAGGTGCAACTCGGACCGCCTGAGCTTCTCGGTACTCAAGAGTTCCTCGGACAGTTCTCGTTCCTCGGAGCGTATGAGTTCCTCGGGGAATCAGTGTTCCTCGTTGTAGAATGGTTCCTCGGAGCATGTGAATTCCTCGGAAGTGTTTGTTTTTGCCACGTAGATATCCATGTGTCTTTACTTTATTGAGCCTTGTCAGCAGAATAAATTTGGTATCAACAGAAGCCCCCAATGTTTTATAGTTCGAAATTTGAGGAGTGTGGAACATTCTTTCTCAGAATATGGTAGCTTTAAATGGTCCTCCTGATTTTTAGGAGTGTTTCTCTTGTATTTATTTTTCCTTCCAAATTCATAGAATCAGGCTTTTTTGAATTTTTATACTCGCTTCGATTGCCGCGCCCTTTTTGTCCTTCTAGCCATCGGTAGCATAATCGTTTCTTTTTGTAATCATTACCTTTTCCTTTTCCCAAGGCAAGGTATTTAAGCGTCACAGATAATCCCATCGTCTTCTACTTTTTCAAATTTGTATCTTCGAAATTTCCATTGTCTTACTCTCTTGTGTGTACATCCTTTTCATCGTTCGTTGTCAACAGATCCACTCTTTTTCTGTAAGATCCTCTTCCTTCTTCTTCATTTCCTTTATTCATCATGGTTTACCCTGTTGAATCTCTTGATAAGTTTCGCTCTGATTTTTCTATTCCCTCCTGGGTTGTTCTGGAAGAGCTTTCTGAGCCTTCTGACTATTTTCGTTTGGGTGAGGGACATTGGTTCCCCCAGTCTTTTTGTTACTGAGTGTGGATTTTCTTTTCCACCCAATCCCTTATGTATGGAATTCTGTCAATACTTTGATGTTGTTCCTGCAATAATAGCCCCCAATACATGGAGAATAGTTAATGGGGTTCATAGGTTAAATCAAATTCATGGAACTCGCATAGGAATTCCAGAAATCAAGTTTTGTTATAGATGGGCAGTGGATGATAACACTTTTTATTTAAAAACTAAATTTTTAAATAGGGCTTTAGTGGTCAATCTCCCGGATGCCAATAGGGACTATTTTGAGCACGGAGTTGTTATAAAAAATTGGCAACATGCTCCTTTATCAGGAGATGAAGTGTATCAGGGTCTCAGATGCCCTCCCTATGGCAATGGGATAGGTTATTTTTATTTCATTTTATTTATTTTGAAATTATGCTTCCTCTATGTTTGATAAAATGTGCCACTGATATTTCAATATTTATTTATTTGCAGTTGATAGCAAAAGAAAGTGTCCAAAAGAAGCAGACGTGAATATAAGGCACTTAAAACTTATCTGGAGTTTGCATCAGAGTGTTGCCGACGAGCACATTAGGCCAGCCTCGTATCTTCTGCAGTACAAGAGCTACACCACTTCTTTCACTGCTCGTCCGGTGATAAGTGAAGTAGAACCATTACCAGCTTCTACCAGTTCCTCGCCTGAGTCACACATTCCTTTAAGTGAAAGGATGAAGAAGAGAAGACCTCCTACCCTTTTTGAGAAACCTTACTCTAGTGCTGGAGAGGCAAAAAGAAGTAAGATTGACGTCCCAGGGGAGGGGACAAAGAAAACTGATGCTCCTTCCTCGGCTGCCCCTGTTGTGAAGGTTGTCGAGAAGCCCCAAGTGGCTCCGAGCAAGTCTGCTACTCCAGGAGAAGTGATTGTAATATCACTGACCAAGAGTTCCTCCTTGGTTGAATCTATTACTACTCCCTCGAGGAAACTATTGAAGAGCTCCTCAGTCAATTTGGCTGACACCATCTCTCAGCCCCCGACTAGTGGAGTTCCCACTTTCATTCCTCCGAGCTCTGCCATGAGCTCGGTGAAGACTTGGATCATTCCTGAGATCCAAGGTATCGAAGAAAACCTTCCTCGGGATATGGTTACCTCTTTGGAAGCTCGCCACATTGCTTCTGTAAGTCCTATTACTTTGAACTTTTCATCTTTCCCTTGTTATATCTGTCTCTTACTTACTTTTATTTTCTTTTCACAGTTGGTGAGCTGCTTCAATACAATTTTGAAGAAAGATGAAGCTATTAAAGCTTCAAGCTCCTCATCTGGTGTGGAGGAAGCTTTGATGGGCGTGAGGCAGTCTTTGGAAGATTCTCGTCAGAAATACGATGCTGACAAGGCTGTTTGGGAGAAGAAACTTACCTCCACCGAGCAGAAGAAGGCTAAAGTTGTTGAAGTCTCCAAGGAGTTGTAGAAGAGAATAAAGGACTTGGAAGGAAAAAATAAAGAGCTTGACAAGAAGCTCAAAAATGTGGAGAGTTTGAGAATAAACTCAAGGTTGCTGAGGAGGAATTAATCCAACTTTGGGACGTTAGTCGGCATAAGGAGGATGTTGAGAATAAATTGAAGACTGCTGAAAACCTTCTGTCCGAGAAGCTTTCCTCGGAGAAGTTAAAGAGAAAACTGGCTGTGAAGAAGTCTTTCAGTGCTGGATGGGACAAGGGGTGGAACAAGGGCTTGGATGCCATGATGTCGCAAGTAGAATATGGCAGCCTCATGTACTTTAGGGATGGATGGGTCGCTGCTCTATAGGAGATGAAAGTGGATGAAAATTCCGAACACTTTCAGCGACACATCCCTGGTCCCCCTCCAACTCCTTGAAGACGAAGAAGAGGACGAAGATGCCTCCGAAGTGTCTTCCATGGTGATGGGAGATCATGTTTCTCTTCCCCTGACTATCCAGCCTGCTGGCGAGGAACTTTAACTACCTGCAACTTCCTCCGAGCAACCTCCAGCACTTCCCCAACCACTATCTACTCCATTCGAGCAACCTACTTCCTCGTCCCATCCTCCCGAGAAAGTTTTGGGAGACAAGGAAAAGGTGTAGAGTTGTTCGGATTTCTCTATTTTATTTTTCTTTAACAAATGTAATCCTGAACATGTAACTCTAATCCTTGTACTTCTGACTTTTATGATATAATAAAACTTGAACTTGTGTTTATTCATACTGTTGTCTCTTCTTCATGCTCTGTTTTGATTATTGATTACTTCTTTTTCTTCCTCTACTAGTTTCTGTCTAGGATAGAATTACTGTCTGCTCATGATACAAGGCTGTTGAGGCAATGCAATGATTATTTTAAGGCTGGTTACACAGATCTGAGTGCAGCACAAATCGTCGACATCCTCGACCAAGATGCTTCGGAACAGGCAATTGAGGCCTACCAATACTTGAAGTGTCTTCTTGATCGTGCAGTGGCCAATAATGTGGCTTATTATGATATAATTGAGGATCTCCAAGGCACTCTTGAAGACCTTCAGCAGCAATACAAAGAATCCACTGCCCTTTTGCACGAGGGGTATGAGAAGAAGTATCAGCAACTCAATGCTGACAAGGGATACGAGAAGCGTTTTGCTAGCTATGATGTGAGGGAGAGAACTCTGAGGGATGAAGTCAAGGAGTGCAGACAAATAGCTGAATTATTAGAGCAAGAGAATAATAACCTGCAAAGGGAATTTCCACAATTGAAGTCTGCAGCTTCCACTTCAAAAGCCTTAATCCTAGTGATTGATGAGGGTTTCTCGTTCTTGGAGGTCGAGAACGCCAACTTGAGGGATGAATTGGAGACCTTGAAGAGAGCTGGCCCCTCTACATCTTCTCGTGGACGAGCAAGAGCTCCTTGAGGACTCGCAAGAGCAGCTCGAATTCCTATCGAGGAACAGAGGACTCAATTCGCTTTGGAGAACCAAGCTTTCCAATTAATGGCAAAGAACCAGACATTGGCTGAAATGTCAAAGAAGATCAGGGACCCGGAAGAGCAGCTTTCAGCTCAGAAATTAGTCTTGGAGAATAAGGAACTCTTCATCAAAAATCTCCACGATCAGCTGGAAAGACTGACATATCAATTCCACAAATAGCCCATGGAATTATGGATGGCTGGGTACAACGAGGCTCTCTACCACTTGGACGATCGTATCCAGAATGCCAATAATGAGGGCTACAAGCAAGGCTGGTTGAATGCCTTAGGTGTGCTGCAACTCGAACAGGGTCATTACTTGTGGGACTATCATGATCCTGGGTTGCTCGACCTACTCGTGCCACCATTCAAACTTGATATGAGTTGGATCCTTGCTCAGGCCATTTCTCGATGCTTAATTTCCAAGTATCTCGGCGACTACAATCTCCATTCAAGTGTTGAGATATCTCGTCCCGAGCACCTTCTAGATCGACCATCCATGATGAATATTAGGATGTTAAAAGATTTGAACTTCATAAACTCTCCTCTTGCTTTAAATGATCCGCTTGCTGGCGAGGAACCTGTTTCAAAAGCAGAGGGGAAGAAACCAATAGAGTAGGAATTTCGATGTAATAGTTAGTATACATTTCATTATCAATGTAATCTATTTTTGGATTTAATGAAAGACTTTTATTTTTTTTCGCAATCTTAATTGCTATTGTCTTGTAAAATACTTTACATTTGTGCATGTATGTCTGTTAAAAAAAATAAAAATATTGTGTTGTTTTGTGTTGTTTGTCGATCAACTTATTGTCAACTAGCTTGAATTTATGGTAGTCATTATAAAAAATTACTAAGTTATTCCTCGACCAACTAAAAAGTCACGAGTATCAATAATTTTGCTTGATCATTTTCTCGTATTCATAAAATGTTTTCGACCAACCAAGGTCGGTAAATTTTCCTTTTCGATCAACTACAGTTAGTGGGTTTTTATCCCCGACCAGCCATAGTTAATGGATTTTTCCTCTGCGAGCAACTTTTAACACTTTTTGAAATAATTTTACCTCCCAACCAACTCAAGTTGGTCTAGTTAGTGGATTTTTCCTCTGCGAGCAACTTTTAGCACTTTTTGAAATAATTTTACCTCCCGACCAACTCAAGTAGGACTTTTCGAGAATATATTTACTTCCTAACCGACATAAGTTGGCATTTTTAGGAATACTTTTACTTCTTGAGGAACATATAGTTTTTTTTCCCGTTGGAATACAAGTTTTACTTCCCGGAGGAATACAAGTAGCTTTACTTCCCGAAGGAATACAGGTAGCTTTACTTCCCGAAGGAATATGGGTAGCTTTACTTCCCGAAGGAATATAGGTAGCTTTACTTCCCGGAAGAATACAAGTAGCTTTACTTCCCGGAGGAATATAGGTAGATTTACTTCCCGGAGGAATACAGGTAGCTTTACTTCTCGGAGGAATATAGGTAGCTTTACTTCCCGGAGTAATACAGGTTAGCTTTACTTCCCGGAGGAATATAAGTTTTACTTAGCGGAGGAATATAAGTTTTACTTCCCGGAGGAATACAAGTTTTACTTCCCGGAGGAATACATTTGTTTCTCGACCAACCTTAGCTGGCGTTTCGAGAAAAATTTTGAGTAGCACGAGTTTTGCCGAGTTTCGCCGAGTAGTGTGTAGCACTAGTATTCCCCAAAAAACTTTCAATAAAAGGAGAGAATATCCATCACTGATAATACTTGCGCAGGTGCTCTGCGTTCCATGCATTTTTAAACTCCTTCCCCTCTAAAGTTGATATTCGGTAAGTTCCTGGTCGAACAACTTCTGTAACTCGGTATGGTCCATGCCAGTTTGCCTCTAGTTTGTTGTGCTTTTGAATCACTTTCTTTAGAACATAGTCTCCTTCTTTCAGGTCGCACTTCTTCACCTTCTTATTGTAGAATAAAGCTGTTCGTTGTTGGTATGCAGCATTTCTGATGGCTGCTTCTTCTCTAACTTCCTCGAGCATGTCTAAATCTAATCTTCTCATTAAGTCGCTGACAGGGGAATTGAAATTCAGTACCCTGTGTGTTGGGAGGCCCAACTCGGCAGGTATAACAGCTTCACTTCCAAACGCTAGCATATATGGAGATTCTCCAGTTGCTACTCGGGGAGTAGTTCGGTAAGCCCACAGTACTGACTGTAACTCGTTGATCCAATTTTCTTTCGCATCGTCCAGTCTTTTCTTCAAACAATTCAGCAGTGTTCTGTTTGTCACTTCAGTTTGTCCATTGCTTTGAGGATGGCCTGGTGCTGAGTGGATCTTCAACACATTTGATTGATGACAATAGGTAGCGAACTCCTCGTTATCAAATTGTATTCCATGGTCTGTGATGAAAGCATGAGGAAGACCATATCGACAAATGATGTTCTTCCTAATAAATTGGTACACCTTCTCGTACGTCATATCAATGAGAGGCTCAGCTTCCACCCACTCAGTAAAATAATCCACTGCGACGACGAGGTATTTGAACCTTCCTCTGGTCGTTGGCAGTGGCCCGACCAAATCTATTCCCCACATGGAAAACGGCCAAGGGGAAGTGATGGGTGTCAACAATGCTTGTGGAGTTCTTCGGATGGAGGAAAAGAGATGGCACTTGTCATATTTCTTGGCATAGGCTACACAATCAGCCCTCATCGTCGGCCAGTAATATCCCTGCATCATCATCCTTTGGAAAAGCGTCCGACCTGCTACATGGGCTCCACAGGACCCTTCATGGATCTCTTCAATCAATTATTTCACCTCGAAGGGATGTACACATCTTTGCAAACCTGCCATAATTCCTCATCTATATAAAATACCGTTAGTTAATACATACCGAGCAGCTTTAAACTTTAATTTCTTAGCTGCGAGCTTGTCAATTGGTAATTCTCCCTCCTCAATATATGCCCTGATGGGATCCATCCAAGATGGTCCTAAATCAAGGGTGATAAAGTTCACCGCCAAATCTTCATCTATACTCCGACCAACTAAAACTTCAATTGGGATAGTTCTTCGTAGCTCGGTACGAGTAGCTGATGCTAATCGAGCTAGGGCATCTGCTCTTGCATTTTCCATTCTTGGTACTCTGACTAGCTGAATATCAGCAAATTCTGATACCAACTCCATCACCTTTGCATGGTATTTGATCATTAATTCTCCTTTGGCTGCGTATATTCCCAACATTTGATTTACAATTAATTGAGAATCACTAAAGACAATAATTTGTTGCGCCTCCATAATTTTTGCCAAATTAAGACCTGCAATCATGGCCTCATACTCAGCCTCATTATTGGAAGCTTTGAATTAGAAACGTAGGGCATATTCCATGTTGACTCCGTCTGGAGTGCTCAAAATTATCCCTGCCCCACTGCCTGTTGTGCAAGATGAGCCATCTACATATAGCCTCCATATAAGTAACTCGTCTTCAAACTTCTAATCTGATAGAGTTCCTCGGTGAAATATTTTTTGCGTCCTTTCATCTTCACCTGATATATCTCGCTCTTCATCGATCATCTTTTCTTGCCCTTTTACCAACCGGAGTTGGTCTGAGCCCGAATTTGATGATCCTGTAACATCCACTTGCCCTTTTACCAACCGGAGTTGGTCTGAGCTTGTGTTTGTTGATCCTGTAACATCCACAGGTTGATCAGTGAGCAAGTTTTGCTCCTCGGGGGAATCAGGATAGGTTAACTCTTCTATAAAATCCGCTACATCTTGCCCTTTAAGCGATGATCTGGGTTCATAGACTATATCGTATTCACCGAGCTCTATTGCCCAGTACATCAATCTCCCTGATTGTTCTGGTTTATAAAAGGCTTGCCTCAATGGCATATCAGTATATACGACTATAGTATGATCCTGGAAGTATGGCCTCATTCTCCTACTCGCCTCAATCAGCGCTAGTGCTAACTTTTCCAGCCTTGGATATCTGATCTCTGCTCCTCGGAAGGCCTTACATGTGTAGTAGATTGGTTTTTGTACTCCATTCTCCACTCTTATCAACGCCGAGCTAACTGCATTCTTCGATACTGCTAGATACAAGTACAATTTTTCTCCCATCACCGGCCTGAACAACAGTGGAGGTGCTCCCAAGTATTTCTTCAAATCTTGAAAAGCCTTCTCACATTCATCATTCCACTCAAAAGTCTTTCGGAGTGTCTTAAAGAATGGGAGACATCGATCAGTTGCTCGTGATACAAATCTGTTGAGTGCTGCTACTCGTCCTGTAAGACTTTGGACCTCTTTCTTCGTCGTTGGAGATCGCAGCCCTAATAGAGATTTGATCTTTTTAGGATTTGCCTCAATTCCTCGTTGGTTGACAATGTATCCGAGAAACATGCCTTCTCATAATCCAAATATGCACTTCGTCGGGTTTAGCTTCATTTGATATTTATCCAGTTGATCAAAAGTCTGACTTAAGTCAACTAGATGATCAACATCTTTTTTGCTCTTCGTCAGCATATCGTCAACATAGACTTCCATATTGCAACTGATTTGTTCAGCAAAGACCTTGTTCATCAGTCGCTGATATATCGCACCTGCATTTTTCAAACCAAAAGGCATAATATTATAATAATAAGTTCCCCTAGGGGTAATGAAAGAAGTACTCTCCTTGTCTTCAGGTTTCATTTTAATCTGATTATAGCCAAAATAAGCATCCATGAAGCTTAGCAGCTCGTGTCCCGAGGTAGCATCGACTAGTTGATCAATTCGGGGTAGTGGAAAGTGATCCTTTGGGCATGCTTTGTTGAGGTCGGTGAAATCTACACACATCCTCCACTTGTTGTTTTTCTTCTTTACAATCACCACATTGGCTAACCAGTCTGGATATTTAACATCTTCAATGAAGCAAGCTTTCTGGAGCTTCTCGACTTCCTCCTGTATAGCTTGATTCTTTTCGGGGCTGAACACTCTTCTTCTCTGCTTCACTGGCTTGATTTCCTTATTCACATTGAGTTCGTGACATAAAAAATTTGGATCTATTCCAGGCATATCCTCATGACTCCACGCAAAAGTTTTCTTTCTGCTTCTAAGGAAAGTTATCAATTCCTATTTTAGTGAGGCTTCCAATGACGAACCTACTTGATTAGTTCGTTCAGGGTGCTCGTCGTCCAGAATGATGTTTTTAGTAGCTTCCACCACTTGACCCTTCACGAGTTGCGACTCATCTCTAGGATCTAATGTTTCAATTTCTGCCCGTTCTTCCACTTGATAAGTAGTAGTCTTTTTCCTTGATTCCTCCAGTTCCTCTTGCTCGGCAGATAAATAATAGCATTCCCTAGCTACTTTCTGGTCACCTTTAACAACTCCTACTCCAAAATTTGTTGGAAATTTCAGGCACTGATGCACCGTCGATGGTATAGCCTCGAACTTCTTCAATCCTACTCTTCCCTTGATGATATTGTATGATGATTGAACATTATTATCCATCACGAAAAAGAGTATTCTTTCTGTTCAATAAGCAGGCCACGTACCAATGAATATATCCAACTTGATCGTCCCAAGTGGAAATACTTTCTCGCCAGCAAAACCGAGGAGGGGTCTATGATAAGGCTCCAGTTGAGATAGTTTTAGATTTAAACTATCGAAGCACGAGTAGAACATGATGTCTGCCGAGCTACTATTGTCGACCAATACTCTTGAAATTATTACTTCCTTCATCCTGATTTTGATCACCAATGGGTCATCATGAGGGTATAGAACACCTGCGAGGTCATTCTTTGAGAAACCGATGACCAATTTCTCTTTGTTCACCTTTCTTGGGCGATCCTCCTCAGCGAGATTTATTCGTTGAATGTACGAGCAAGCTTGAGCCTCACAGAGGTAAGCTTTTCTCTCGGCAGCAATGTCTCCTCCTCCTGCATCTCCACCTGTAATAACATTACAATCAAATGACCCAAAGCGTATTGAAAATACCTCTCGTTCTGGCTGCCTTAGTCTATTGGGAAGATCGGGGTCATCTTCGAGATCAACTCTATGGTTTCTTTTCTTGTTCTCCTCTGCTCGACGAGGAGATCTAGACCTCTCTCTTGTTCGGTCATTGTTTCTTCTTTAGCTTCCACGATCAACATACTTTGCCATCTTTCCTCGTCTGATGAGTGTTTCAATTTCATTCTGAAGAGCTATGCAATTTTTTGTCATATGAAACTCGCAATACTTTGCCTTATTCCTCTTGTCAGGGTCTGCCTTCATTTTCTCTGGCCAGTTTAATTCCTCGTTGCTCTTGATTTCTTCTAGAACATGGTTTATATCCTTCTTCAAAGGAGTATAATTATCGAATTTCTTCATTGCATCCCATACCGACCTTGTTCTTGAATGTTCGTCATTACCATTGTTCTTATGCTCTTTCTTCTTAGCTTTATCACCTTCAACCTTGGTTTCTTTGGCATCCATGTTCTTCTTCGCAGCCATAGCCTCCTCGACATTCATAATCTTGGACGCTTTTCCCATCAGGTCTGACATGGTTCTAGGTGGATCTTTGGCCAAAGTGTAGTACAACTTGTTGGGCAGTAGTCCACTCATCAAGGCGGTAATCGTTGTCTTCTCCTCATAATCAATGACTTCAAGTTTCTCGTTATTAAAACGAGTTATATAATCTCTGGTGCTCTCACCAGCTTTTTGTCTAACACTTAACAAATGTGCTACTCATTTAACTGGCTTTGCCCCAAAATAGAAATTCCCAATGAATAACTCGGACAGTTGAAGAAAAGTTGAGATCTTACCCCGAGGAAGATTATTATACCATATTTGAGCAGATCCGGTAAGAGTTCCCGAGAATGCCCTATATCTCATCTCATCTCGAACAGCATAGATGTCGGCTGCAGCTTGGTATTGTTCTATATGAAGGACGGGGTTAGTCTTTCCATCATATTTGGGGGTCACAATAGGTGCTTTGAATTTTGATGGTGTTGGAAAATCTACAATGGTCTGGACAAAAGGTGTTCCTCGAACAAAAGTTAGTTGTAGAGGGTTCTTGGCTTTAACTATTTCCCCTAATCTATCCTCCAGCCTCCGAATAGAGCCTTTCCATGCATCATTTCCTTCCTCGGGCCTGTTGGCTCGAGCAGCTGATCGTGTTGAAGTGGTTTCCTGGGATTTATCTTGACGAGCAGCTGGTCGCGACTGGGCAGATCCTTCCCTTAAATCTGATGGTCGTCGAAAACTCCTCAATGGGGCTCTGGGAGGACTTTTGCTCTTCCTAGGACCTAATCGATCAAAAGGAGATACTCTGCTTAATCTTTCTAGCGCACTAGTTCTTTTTGGGGAGAGAGTGATACGTTGTTCAGTATCTGTGGCTTGCACTGACGAAGTTCGTCCAGGTTGATAAGAAAAATCTTTAGACTCCTCATTGCGATATGAATTGGTATGCCTAGTACGTGAAGAAGGTGTACGGGTATTTCTTTAAATACTTCGTGGTTTTGAATGGGTTGGTGCACCGCCATGGAGGGTTTGTATGAGTTGACGCATAGTTTCTTGCATGACGGTCTAGCCCTGAGCCAGATTTATCATTATTCCAGCCAGATCTGGAATATTTGGCGGTGCAAATGGATTTGGAGGGCTTCCAGCGTTTCGATTGCTAGATTCTGGAATATCAGCCATTTGTAATGGATCATTTTTGATGGAAAATGATATTACCAGTCGTTTCCCACAGACGGCGCCATACGATCTAATTATTTAATCACAGATAAAATAAATAAAACAAAGAACTTTTAAAGTGGTTCAGCCTTATAAGAATGGCCTACGTCCACTGTTATGTTATTGCTGATTGTATGGGAATTCTCGATTACAAGTTATCTCAAGAAATTCCGGTCCTCTTTACAATGAGGATTGTATAATGTATTTATAGCCCTGAGGTTGTAATGTGAAAGGGTAATACATTAAATGATGTACATATGAAAAGGGTAATACATTCAATGCCCCTTAAGCGTATGCGTCTGAATGATAAGCATTTAATGAACAGTCAAACTGTTGGTTATCCTGCTATTAATGCTTTGTTCAAGGTGCAGCTCGGACCGCCTAAGCTTCTCGGTACTCAAGAGTTCCTCGGAGAGTTCTCGTTCCTCGGAGCGTATGAGTTCCTCGGAGAATCAGTGTTCCTCGTTGTAGTATGGTTCCTCAGAGCATGTGAGTTCCTCGGAAGTGTTTGTTGTTGCCACGTAGATATCCATGTGTCTTTACTTTATTGAGCCATGTCAGCAGACTAAATTTGGTATCAACACTTAGGTTAAGACCACTTGGCGCAAAGCATTTATTATTATTATTTCCATATCTACTTGTTTCACATAGTAGAAATATTCACAAGTTCATATATATATATATATATATATATATATATATATATATATATATATATATATATATATATATATATATATATATATATATATATATATATATATACACACACACACACACACACACACACACATATAGTCACATCATCCCTATACATATATATATATATATACAAATCCTGCACCCCCGGGCTAACACCCATTAGTACACTTAACAACAATATCCTTGTACCCCCGGATTATCACTCATTAGTACACATAATGATAATATTCTTGTACCCCCGAGTTATCACCCATTAGTACACTTAACGATATTATTATTATACCCCCGGGTTATCACCCATTAGTACACTTAACGATATTATTCTTGTACCCCTGAGTTATCACCCATTAGTACATTTAACGATATTATTATTGTACCCCGGGTTATCACCCATTAGTACATTTAACGATATTATCATATAATAGGCATACACACATCCTATTAAAATTCATATGTATTCACCCAACCAACTCTTATTGATATATTCCATACGTATTATTCTCTCATTCCTACATAAAATATATTTATTTCGATTACTATCACTCATGTAATCTCCAAGGTCAACATACCATTCCAATTATTTAAAGTATTATTTCACAATTACTTCCTAAAAATTCTGCACCACGCTAAGTCCATCAAATAGAAGTTTTCTCACTCAAATTAATTGTGTAACTTAATTTTGCGTAAAAATAGAAATTAGCAGAATTTTAGACCTGTCGCTCGAACATGGTTGTCGCTCGAACGACTGTCACGTGTCGTTCGAAAGACTTCACGTGAGATCCTTATCTCGCGCGAAGGTTGTTCGCGCGACTTCGCGCGAGACCTCTTGTCTCGTCATCTTCCTCAAAATTTCAACATTTTTCCACCATGAACACCTCTAAAACCTCTACTGTTCATTACTAAACACCCAAACAGCAAACCCAATTAATGTTTTAACTTATTTAGATGATTTCTAACAACATAGAATCATTAAATCTTCACAAAACATCATTTAAATACTAAATCACCAAATATATTTAACAAGAACCCTAGTTCTTAAATTAAGAGCATAACTCCAAATTAGACCTAGATCTGCTTATGGAAAATTATCATCAATTCATGAATGTAATCCTATCTACATAAAGGTATTTAATCTATTGAAATCTCAGTCCCAATATACGAATCATAACATCAATTTTCATCAAAATTAACTTTCATAATTAATGGATAATCATCTACTCTAACATGAACACAATTATTACTAAAACATGTAAGTAATAAACACTTGCCTCGAATATGATGGTCTTATCCGTTGGTGATGTTGGTATAGATGCGTTCCTCGTCTTCCGATCTATACAATGATGGTCAGGGTGGTGGAAGATGATGCCTAAAAGCTTTGGCCCCTTGGGATTTGCTCTCCCTCACTCTCTGTGACTCTCTCTTGAGTTATGTGAATGTGGGCCCTAATTTCTCCCATGTAACTGATAAAATAAACTCCTAATTTTCGTCCATTTAATTCCTATAAAAATTAAAATTATCGAATTACCCCTACGAGGTTTCGGTTTGGCCTAAAATATCGTGGAGTCCAAATAAAATACCCGGGTAGTGTTTTCTTACTATCTCGACCCCCCCGGACTCAACGACACACTCGGAATGACCATATGAGTTAATAAAAATAAATTCTCTTTTTATCCCAATCAATTAGTCCCGACACGACTCACACGCGTATCAGACTTAAATTACCAAACTGTAGCATTTCTCACTTTCGACAATTTATGAAATTTCATAATTCCATATTACATATCGCATAATAATATTCAATAATTCTCAACAATAATTATTAACCCTTGGAATGCTAGTTAATAATTATTTTAATTTGGATTAATAAACAATTAATTTCTCGCATTTTAATTTAATTAATCCAACAATAATAATTAATCACATAATTATTTAAATCATAAAAAATACGGGGTGTTACACTATGGTGGCTCTAGCCTTGGGAAGTTCCTCACCTTCTTCCTCTAATGTCCTCTGTGAAATATGTAGGTTCTAAACCTAGAAGACAACCTCTAACAACTGATATACTTCTTAAATTTTTGTAGGTAATTAAATCCCCAAAATATAAATGACCAAAATGCCCTCTCGGGTTATCGGTTAGGCCTAAAAACGCCCGAGACCCAAACTAAACCCCCGGGTACACTTTTCTGACTATCTCAACCCTTCCGAACACGTTGGCTCACTCAAAACGACCATTCGGGTGACTTATAATTTATTCACTTTTATAATAATAATTTTAGTCCCGACACGACACAGGCGCGTCCCGACTTAATTTCCATAATTGTCATATTATTCACTCATGACAATATTAATAAAATCAATCTCATATATTACTTTACTCATCTAGTAATATTCAACAAATTTCTAATAATTACTAACTCTCGTCACTCTAGTAAATATTTAAAATAAAATTCCGGATTAATATTCAATTAATATCTCAATTAAATTTAATAAATCCCCAATTTTAAAAGTCATAAAAATACGGGGTATTACACTAACTTATAAAATGCATAAAAATAGTTAAATGCCCCATGAATAAAAAATCACAATACAACAACATAAACAAAATAATATAGATTTAAGTAGTATGAGTTGCACAAAATGTACAAAAACTAAAACAAATCAAGCCCATATTTCCTTGAATGTTTTTGTGGCATCTATTTTCAAATACAAAAAAGTTTAATTAATGATGTCTCTCTACATCTTCTTGCTACTTTTCCTTCTTCACACAATACATTAAAACCTATTACTCATTCTCTCTCCAATATAAAGTATACTAATACAAACCTCCAAATTTGCACCAAAGTTGATACAAACCTACAAATTTAAAGCTTTGGAACAACAAAAAATAGACATAAAGAAAATAAAATATTTAACAACTTCAACAAAATAGAACAAAAAAATGTCTTGATTAAATTTTTTTACCTCATAAATTCATGAGATCTGGCACTCACTATTGGCGCAGATGGTGTAAATCAATCTGTGGATGAACACCAAAATATCAACACCCAAATACCTTAGAACTAACTTGTTCTGAATTGATCAGAAAATCTCCACCACATAAGCCACAAAACATGACCCCGAATCAAAATAAGCCAAAAAATAATCTATAAAAATGAAACCCCACGAAAATACCTTACCTGACTTACCTCTTAATAGAGAGGTAGAGGTAGGTTGAGAGTATTCAAGAGTTGACAGGATCTGGGCCTCCGATCGTGGTCGAGAATATTAGTCGACGCTACCTCCGGCGTAAATAAAATGCGTCAACGCTAAATGATGCCGACGAGAGTAGCAACCACCTCTGGCCTTAGTCCGTGCTAAATGATGCCGTCGGGAGTATCCTCAGTGTTATGTTTGGCCTGATTTGAATGAAAAGTTTTCAACCTGGATGTTTTCTTGTTGGTTCATTTGGAATGTTGAAGAAATTGCGACCTAACTTTTGAATGAACATAAATAATAATCTACTTTTGTTTTTGAGATGTCAATGGATGATGGTACTTTTTCCTGAGCTCTTTGGGGTGGGTTAGATATTGAGAGGCTCGAGGTCTAACAACAATAAGGAGAGATTTGATGGATTAAGGTACAACTAATAGGGTGGATGGTGTCAAGCATGTGTTCTCTACTGATTAAACGTATTCGCGTGTCCTCTTATTTCTCCATTAGATACAAAGACTCACATGAATAGATACAAAAATATGTTTATATAGGTTTTTTTATAAAGGTTTATGATGTGGAAAAAACCCCTTCCTCCTTTATTTTATATATATATATATATATATATATATATATATATATATATATATCATATGATACATCATATGATACATCGCACCTAGTTCTAGGCCCTAAGAATTTTTTATACATCACATTTTATACATCATATGATACATCGCACCTAGTTCTAGGCCCTAAGAATTTTTTTTTCAGATTCTTTTTTATTTTTATTGAAATTAACCTATCATTAAACACATGTTCAAAAAATTAGGTCAAAATAAATTTTCTAGCTATTTTTAAAAAAATTACAAAATTTTGCTCCTGCAGTCCCTTATAAATAAGATATTTTTTGCAAGTTTTTGTTGGATTTTTAAAAAATATCAAGAAATTTTATTCCGACCTAATTTTTGAACATGTGTTAATTGGAATGGTAACTCTATGGAAAAAATAAAAGAAAGTGAAAAAAAGGTTTCTTTGCACCTAGAACTACATGTAATGTATACGTGATGTAGGAAGCATGACATATAGGAGCATTGATCTCTCTCTCTCTCTCTCTCTCTCTCTCTCTCTTTGAGGGAGAGAGCGAGAGAGATAGAGATAGAGAGGAGAGTTCAAGTGCTCATTACTTAAAAAATCAATTGGGTTCACCAAATTTTCAAAATATTGAAAAAAAATTGACTTAATTTTTTGTGGGGTATTTAAACATTTCATTCCATCCTTATAAAAATTCAATTCAAAATAAAAAAATTTAATTGGTCAAAATATGTCAGTTTCTAAGCAACTTAATATTGAAATATTTTGAATTTTTTTTAAAATAGTAAACAATATACCCCATAAAAAATGAACTCTAAATAATTTATCTTTATTGAAAAAAAATTGCTCCGCACGAAGTCCCCACTCTCTCGTTGTGAAGAAAAATAAAATATTTGAAACCGTGCCAAAAACACTATTATTAATTTGCATTTAATGTAGTCTTGTAACACATGCAAATGGTATACAATATGTTTATAGTGCTTTTCATCGTTGTGTTTAGAGAACGACGTTAGTCCATGTCTTCGCACACTCATCGACGCGACTAAAACATCACACAAGATTTTGATAGACCTATTCTTCATGTCTACGACATGTTGTTTATGTACGACACACTAATGATTTCACATGTGGTATAATTATTTTTGTTAAACTTTAGAAATTAACGCATGTTATATTGTCAACTTATAATATTAAAATAGAAATAAAATATAAAAGCACATAAAAAATTTGTATGCCTTATTATATATTTTATTGAGTTTTCCGTGTATATTCAAGGATTTAATATGCATATTTTGGGTCTAGGTATGTGGTTGTCTTAGGATAAAACTACAATAAACTAAAGATAAATTGAAGTTCAATCTTGGCTCACTTGATGATGACCGAAGCTCTATTATTGATTTATTATTGACTACAAGATAATGATGTCTAGCTACGTTGTAAGCTCAAATTTGAACATCTTTGCACTTGGGGAAATGATGCAACTAATGAGGTACTAACTGAGGCGCTCCAATTGATGGTTGAGAGATATTTTCAAACCCCCTCTTTGGTTTTGTTCACTTGGCCAATGAGAATTTCTGAAAGGGATCCCTCTAAGAAAGGGTATATCCCTATATAAAAAAGTTTAAATTTGAACTAGTGATATTCTAGGAACATAAAACATAGGTGAATTATGCAACGAGGAAATGATTTTCCTCGAGGTTTGGCACAATTGTAGATACACACGTTCAATCTAAACGGTGTTATGAACATTCCCTCAATAAATTAAATCACATGCTCCTCTTCGATTTAAATTATTGTTGTTTCAGTCCTTCTTAAATGGGCTAGACATTTTGCATTTCTAATTTATTTGAGTTCCTCAGCAGATAATTTCAGCAGATAATTTATTTGAGTTCCTCAGCAGATAATTTCAGCATGTATTTTGTTGAACTTCTTCATCCTAAAATAATTGAATTAGAAATGTGTGGATGCTAGTTCCGTAATTTTCAGAACTTTCATGAATATGTTATGAATATTTTTCCAATAATGCCCACGACTGAAATTTCTTACAGATTGTTGTATTTTGCAAATTGAGGTATTTTCATTCTCCTATGGTAATTTTATCAGCTATACATATTCACTCTTGCTTATATACATATATTTCATGCTATGTGTTGCAAATTTATATGTTATATTTGCATGTAAATATCATCCTTATTGCATGCATGATTATTTTATAATATTTTTATTCCGAGTAGATGTAAAATTCTTAATTAGATGATATTACGCATGTGACTAGGTTGTAGAATTGGGTAGAATAATAATTACCTAATTTTTGAAATATTGAAAAAATGGCTTATTTCAAAATTGACATTATTATTGTTGTCGGATTGTAAGAGAAAATGTTTATGATTGCTCATAACTTAAGGTTTTGTTAGTTTTGACTTATCCCGTTACATATCGACCCCTCAAACCGAACACCGACATCTTCAAGATCGAAGACACATTGACACACTATGGAGGTATAAAACTTGTGTGTTCACAGAGTTACAAATCATATATTGGAATTGTATCTTTTATAATTCAAGGCTTTTTACAAAATGAATTTAAGAATGAAAACTTTTTTTCATCTCGTTCAATCGAGACTAAATCTCATTCGAACGAGATGGGGATCTCGTTAGAACAACCTTCAAATGAATTTCAAATGTGACATCCATGGCTTGACAGATAATTCTCATTGAAAGTATGTGAGATGTCAATTCAAATGAGATTGGACATGTAATACCTCACGCAGTAAAATAGTTAAATTATGTGTTGATTTGAACAGGAATATATTGAATTATAAAGGAAATGATTGAATTATGAATTTTATAAGGATTATAGAATTTTGGGTTCTAAACTATACAGGTCTCCCTTTTTATTTTAAGAGTTAGAAGTTATATGATAAATTGTATTAAATAAAGAGGATTATTAAAAACTGTACGAATTATTAGGAATTATTGATTTTTTTTGAAACAGTAAGTAACAGCTGCTGTAGACACCCCATTCTAGTACCCTTAACCTCTCCTTAGGTCCCTAACACCTCCTTTCATCATTGCAAACCTAAGTCATACCCCAGGTACTGACCCAGAGGTAATTGGGCACTCCCAGGCTCCATTTGACCAAAATTCAAACTCTTCAGCTCAACCGAGACTGAATTAATCTTTAGAGGGCACTGAATCTTATTTCCAACGGTCCATCCCGTGCGCGATTCTGACTTACGGTGCGGACGAACGACCCGTTTTCCCCCAAAGCTTGATCAAAAGGTCACCGAACGCTCCCAAGCTCCATTTGAACAAAGTCAAATATTCAGTTGAATAGAGACTAAATGAATCTTCAAAGGAACTGAGGCCCCTTTCCAACAATCTGCCCCATTCACGATTCTAACTTACGGTACAGACGAACGATTCATTTTACTCTGAAAGGTCACCGAACGCATCCAGGCCCCAGTTGACTAAAGTCAACTCCCCAAACTGAGTCAAACTCTTTGCAATGTCAATGTACATATCCTAACCTTTCCAACGGTCCACCCCGTGCGTGATTCTGACTTACCATGTGGTTGAACGACCCGTTTGCATCCGATAACCCCCCGTCCAAAGGACTGACGAATGCTTTCGAGCCACATTTGACCCAAAGTTAACTCCCCAACCCGGGATCAGTCTGAAAGACTTTTGAATGTATCTGAATTACCTTTCTAACGGTTTTCCCCGTGTGCGTTTCGAATCCACGATTTGTGCTCTACGATCGATTTTTCGAAGGAACCTGAAAGACACTGCCAAATGGAAGGTTCCAAACGCTGCCTATCGACAGTGTGCCTAAACACACCTGCCGATTGGCAGGACCAGGACTATGCTGATCGGAAATGTCCTTGGCCTATAAAAAGGAGGGCCTCACCTCATTGCAAAGAAAAATAAGATTTGAAATCCATCACTCTCAGCGAGCTCAGAAAATCCCTCTCGAAGTCAGTGTGGTTTCCACATCCAAATACCGTTCCAACCTTCAACTTTCATCATATTTTTCATCAAACTTGGTGAATTAACTACCCTCCATCATCACCCAAGTGCAAGGGATTCTCTCCAAACTCCAAGATCAAGCTCAAGATCTTCAAGAAGGTCCAACTTTCTCAACTATCCCTTTAAATTCTCCTAAATTTGTTTTATGACTTAACACTTTTATTCTCTCCATCTCATATATCCTAATATACTTTCTATTTAGTATTATTGCACATCTCTTATTTTCATAAAAATAAAACCCAAAATACAAGAAAAAGAGGGTCTGCTCATAAATTCCAAACAACAATTCTCACACTTTTCTCACAACTAAAACACTTTTTTACACACACACACACACATATAAGAGAAGTCCCAGATTGGATTTATGGGATAAATACCACCCCTAATTTTGCATGTGAACTACTTGGACTTTGATGCATCTATAGGCTACGTAGGCGTCTCAGAAAGTCATAACGAACTGCTCACTAGGCATCCAGGCCATTCAGATTCTCCACCAGTATCACCGTCACAGGATTACGACGTTAGGGCATTCATGAAGTAATAGCTGCTAGTTGTGGGTCCACTATCAGCAATTTTGAAACCAAGCCCAGAACGACGACTCTGGTATATCCAACATTACCAACCTCCTACAAATGCACAGACCGTAGCACCGCTTTCCTCCAGTAACCAAGGATCTACCCGTCGAGGGCAAGATGTGGATAAGTCCAACCAAAATCTCTCGAGGAGACCAAGAAAACTCAGGCATAACAACCACCACACTAGGATTTACCCCTAACATGGAAGAAAATTCTTCATAAGTCGGACAGACTTCTTCTAGGCCAAAGCAAAATACATGGTCTTTGGGGTACCAAAAATTTACCTCCGTCATCAACATGTTACACTCTATGGGTCGATTACGCCATAAAGAAACTTGATGCATGTTGAAAGCATCATACTCGATGTTATAGGAGCACATCACCTCCAAAGTCTCGAGGTAGTTGGCGAACTCAACACTACCAAGGAGGGCCATTTCACAAAATAAGAAAGTAAGAATGTGAAGGTGTAATGAAAACACTCCACCCTTACCCCTTTTCATACTTGAAAACCCTCACAAAAGACATAACCCCTGCAGAAATCGGAGGAAATCCCGCCCCACAAAGTACCAAAGGCTGAAGAGGGTACCTATCAAAGTTTTGATTTGATGGGACTGTACGGACCTACTGAAAGGCAGGATAAGGTGCTTGCCGATCGGTAACCCCCTGCTTTTAAAAACTTACCTTTTTCCTTTTTTTTCCAAATCAGAAAGCTCAATAAAAATAAATTGATATTCTTAACATAATTTCAAAAATCCCCTTTTCTTAATTTCTCATTGTGAATAAAACTTCCTTTCAAAACTTCCAAAATATTTCATTTTACGATCTCAGCAGCAAAGTAAAAAGCGCATTTGCATCCATTCATTCATTCATTCATTCATTCATTCATTCATTCATTCATTCATTCATTCATCATTAAATAAAAGATAATCAAAAAACTTTATTGCATTGCATAGATATTTTTCTATATTACATCAACCTTGCAGTAAATAAAGAAAATAAAAAACAACGGGACTCAGCCCTAACCCGCATTCTCTCTCACTTACCCTTCCCCATCTCTCTCCTAAGATATTCCATCCCTGGGATGCTCTTTCTTTCCCCAGTGGTGAGATGACGTACCACCACTACTTCAACCAGACTCCTCCCCGAATGAGGAAGATGTCACCGCACAAGAAGGAACAGGAACTGCATCCCGAATATGGGCAGTCGCCGAAGATATCCAGTCCCTGATATCCCTCAACCAAGTGGTGGACACCCAAACTTGCTGCAAGAGAAGGCAAAATCAGTATCAAGCAGAAAAGATCAAAAGAAACAAAAAAGAAGGAAAGGAAAAGAACAAAAAGATATACCAAAGGACGAAGAACCTCCTCTGTCAAGCCTAACTCCTCCGGGTCCATTGCATGAGGATGATGCAACATAGGCACCGTCCCTCCATCAGCCCTCCGGATGTTGTATGAAGGGGTATGCAACCTCACAAAGGGAACCTACGAAGTTATCGCCATCGCCGATGTCGAAGGACCACCACCGCTGTGGGAGGACCCCACTGGTCGACTCGAAGCCGCTGGAGGGAAATGCAGTGCATCATATATGCTAGGTTCCATCAACCAACTAGTCACAAAGTTCATATAATCACACGGCACAGCCGTATCGGTGTACAACAGATAGGACTCGCCAATCATTGCTGTAATACTCGCATCCCCTAATAGCAGTCGCTGTCACCTCATGGACATAGGGGGCCTCACAGGTGGAACCACCACCTCCTCCTCAGTAATCTACCGAACCACCTTCTCCTTGAGATACTAAGAGTGGCCAAACTCATGCGCCAACAATCGTCTCATCTACGCATTCACTCCAGTCAACCTCGTGTCCTGAATAGTCGTCCCCCAAGGGTAAAAAGTTACCTAAAAACTCATAGAAAGATATAAGAAAATATGGAATTAGAGTACACAAAGGTCTTAGACCGAAGGAAGGAAAAGTCTTACCCTACCACTGGTTAGGCCATTCAAGACCTGACGCACTGCCTCCAGAGAGAGAGACCTTATCGACTGTCGATTGGCCTTCCGTCACCAATACAACTGGAAAAAGTCCCTAATAGTCTCGTCCACTAGGGAAATCAGCTGGGTATTACACACAATCACCTCATAGAACCACGTCTTCCAAAGGCAAAAATCCACAATAAACAAGGGACGCATAAGGAAAATGCGAATGCATGAAAGAAAAATGTGCAAATTAAAGAATACCTCAAGAAGATATGTGGCCCTAGTGAAAGACTACCGACATCACCGGCTAAATGCATCCAAAGAAAAATAAAGGGTCGCCAAAGTCAGGCTCCCCCAATCATAGAGAGGGATGTTCAAAAACATCCTCAAGTATGGCAAAAATAATAAGTGGACAACGTTGCTGCTCGACGCCACCAAAAATCCCCCCCAATAAAAGCAAGATAAACAACCGAGCCATCTGCCACACTTGTAGCCCGTCCTCCACATTAATCACTCTGCCCAGCAAAATATCCCTCAGCAGGGACAGACGAATATAATCCCTAGATACCATCCTCCCCACATCACCTAGCGCCGCCTCCGGCGTCACCTGTAAAGAGCGATCAACCTCTATTTGCTCTCCATCACAATCCATCCCCAGTGGCTACTGCATGTCTATGGGAGTCACAGTTATCTCCCCGAACCAAAATGGAAGGTGTGAGTAGTGTCCCACCACCTCTCCCCGAGAGCACATAAGACCGCCGTCGAACAAGACATCTCATCCAACACAGATGCTAATATCCGAAAGCCTTTTGATGATACTACCTAATGCACCACATGTGGAAGGTGCTGCCAGACATCCTTAAGCCCCGTCGTCCCGCGAGCACGCATAGTCAACAAAGAAACATCCGACTGTCAAAGAAAAACCTTGTCAAAATCCAAGGAAAAAGGAAATCACCAAAAGAGAAAGCCAAAATTTATTTTACTTACTTAACTGCCAGGGTTCACTACCCTCAAAGAGTGATGACGTGACGGCTCCCGTATTAAGGTACACTCATCCACAATCGAATCGAATGCATCAAAAGAGTTCTCACTCCCCTAAGTAAGAGGATCCCTAGCCCTCTATTCCACATTCGTCCAATCGTCAACATCCAACCACTCCCTGTTTACGACAATGCTCACAAAAGCGGCCATTTTTTAGATTACAGAATGATAGAACGATTCACAGAAAAAATTACAGAGAGAGAGAGAAGGCAAGAAGCTGTGAAAAATAAAGGGAACCTTCCCCTTTTTATAGGATGCCAAGGGTCATGACGATCGGCACTAACCATAAACGACCGTTCGGCACTGACCCTTTACCTTCTCGAGGTAGTCCAAAAGTCTGTGCCACTGCCGAATGGAACCCTCCATACCATGCCGACCGACACCCCCCATAAAGTTTTGTACATAAACTCCTAAAAAATACAAGGAAACCCCGAAAAATCCTCAGAAAATTCCTTAAAACCCCTGAAGGGATTTAGAACATTTTCAGCAAGAAAATTTCACACTCCCTAAAGCGTAACCCCTATTTCCTCGGTGAAACTCCCAAAATCCAAGTGAATCTCCTCCTTGTAACGTCCCCAGAGGACCTCTAAAGTATCTCGAATTCCCCAAAGGCCTGAAGTCTCCCCGAGCAAAGCATAGACCACCTAATCAGTTCCCCAGTGGAATTTACATCATCAAATTGGATATTACATGGAAAAATTTCCAAAAGATACTAGGATTTCCCCAACAATTAGCTCCCTAGATCAAATCAAAATCATGAGGTAATTTCCCCGGCATATTTCCCCGAGAAAATCTCAACTTAAACCCTCAGAATTGGCTTCGACCCACAAAATTGGTCATCTGAACCTAAGCCCTCAGAATTGGCTTCGACCTGGAGAATTGGTCATCTTAACTTAAGCCCTCAGAATCATCTTCGACCCACAAAATTACTCATCTCAACTTAAGCCCTCATAATCAGCTTCGACCTGCAGAATTGGTCATCACAACTTAAGCCCTCAGAACCGGCTTCGACCTGCAGAATTGGTCATCTCAACTTAAGCCCTCAGAATTGTCTTCGACCCGCAAAATTGGTCATCTCAACTTAAGCCCTCAGAATTGTCTCCGACCCGCAGAATTGGTCATCTCAACTTAAGCCCTGAGAATTGGCTTCGACCCGCAGAATTGGTCATATCAGCTTAAGCCCTGAGAATTGGCTTCGACCCGCAGAATTGGTCATCTCAACTTAAGTCCTCAGAATTGGCTTCAACCCGCAGAATTGGTCATTTTAACTTAAGCCCTAAGAATTGGTTTCGACCAGCAGAATTGGTTATCTCAATTTAAGACCTAAGAATTGGCTTTGATCTGTAGAATTGGTCATCTGAACTTAATCCCTCAGAATTATCTTTGACCCGCAGAATTGGTCATCTCAATTTAAGCCCTCAGAAATGGCTTTGACTCGTAGAATTGGTCATCTCAATTTAAGCTATCAGAATTGTCTTCGACCTGTAGAATTTGTCATACTCATTTTTAGGTCCTCAAAATATTCCTCAACCCTCTGAATTGGTCATCCTCATCCTTAGGTCCTCAGAATCATCCTCGACCCTCTGAATTGGTCATACTCTTTCAAAGGCACCATGTGGTGTCTATTCGACGGCTATCATTTGTTCCAAACTCACCCATCAAGGGGCCCTATAGACACCCCATTCTAGTACCCCCTAACCTCTCCTTAGGTCCCTAGCAGCTCCCTTCATCATTGAAAACCTAAGCCATACCCCAGGTACTGACCTAGAGGCCATCAGACACTCCCGGGCTCCATTTTATAAAAAGTCAAACTCTTCATCTCGATCAAGACTGAATTAATCTTCAAAGGGCAATGAATCCCCTTTCCAACGGTCTGTCCCGTGCGCGATTCAGACTTACAGTGCGGACATTTTCCCCTGAAACTTGATCAAAATGTCACCGGATGCTCCCAGGCTCTATTTGACAAAAGTCAACTCTTCAGTTCGACGAGATTGAATGAATCATCAAAGTATACTGAAACCCCTTTCCAATGGTCTGCCCCGTGCGTGATTCTGACTTACGGTACGGACGAACGATCTATTTTACTCTGGAAGGTCACTGAATGATTCTAGGCCCTAGTTGACCAAATTCAAATCCCCAAACTGAGTCAAAATCTTTGGAATGTAGAAGTACATCTCCTAACCTTTCCAACCGTCCACCCCGTACGTAATTCTGACTTACCATGCGGATGAACGACCCATTTGCGTTCGATAATCCCCCGTCCAAAGGATCGATGAATGCTTCCGAGCCACATTTGACCCAAAGTCAACTCCTTGACCCAAGATTAGTCCTAAATACTTTTGAAGGTCTCTGAATTACCTTTCCAATAGTTTTCCCCATGCGCGATTCGGATCAACGGTTTGTGCCTAAACACACCTAGCGATTGGCAGGACCAGGACTATATGGATCGACAATGCCCTGGGCCTACAAAAAGGAGGGCCTGAACTCATTGCAAAGAAAAATAAGATCTGAAATCCATCACTCTTAGCGAGCTCAGAAAACCCCTCTCAAAGTCGGCATGGTTTCCACATCCAAATCCCCTTCCAACCTTCACCTTTCATCATCTTTTTAATCAAACTTGGTGAATTAACTACCCTCCATCATCACCCAAGTGTAAGGGATGCTCTCCAAACTCCAAGATCAAGCTCAAGATCTTGAAGAAGGTCCAACTTTCTCAACTCTTCCTTTAAATTCTCCTAAATTTGCATTAATTTGTTTTATTACTTAGCACTTTTATTCTCTCCGTCTCACATATCCTAATATACTTTTTATTTAGTATTATTGCACATCTCTTATTTTCAAATAAATAAAACCCAAAAAATAAGAAAAAGAGGGTTTTCTCATAAATTCCAAACGGGAGTTTTCACACTTTTCTCACAATTAAAACACTTTTTTACACACACACACACACACACACACACACACACATACACACACATAAGAGAAGTCCCCAATTGGATTTATGGGATAAGTCCCACCCCTCATTTTTCATATGAACTACGTGGACTTTGATGCATCTATAGGCTATGTAGGCATCTCGGGGTAAAACCCGAGACTCGAGTCCTATTCCTACTTTTTTTTCTATCTTTCTATATTCTTTAAACTTAATTCTCCTAAAGTCTATATATTTACATATACATATATTTGTTCTTAGTGGCGTATTATTCCACATGCGTTATCGCTCCATTATAACGATCAACGCAAGGATAATCACAAAAATCCTATTTTCCAATATTATTTTTTACGAAAATTCCTATGGATGACTCACTTTATCTCTTCCATGATAGAAGTCGATGATTCCTATCTCCACTATATATACACATGCACACATATCACGGGCAAATAAAGAAAAATAACAATAACCCATGAGAGAACGTAAGGGCAGAATGAGTGCCTAACACCTTCCCATTTCGTAACTTTGCCTCTGGACTCTTTTCGAATCATTTTGGTTTCGTATGTATCAGTATGTCTTTGGATGTTGTGCTTTGGGACGACTCCTTTTTCTTTTGTCTATTTTGAGTAAAATATACTTGCAACTCCATCTCTCTACATTTTTCACCTCATCACCGACACTGATCGAAGCACTCTCGATAGGGATGCACGGGACCAAGATCCTCTCGACATAGAAGATACCCTCTTCTTCATCCCTCCCACTGCGAGGATCGGGGGATGGCTACAGCTATGGCCATTCTTGAAAAATTGGGATGGTTGAGTCAATTTACTGATTTAGAAAGATAAATTGTAGAAGAAAAGCGACGTCATTTTGGACTGGTCATTCAAATGACGTTAACCGCCGTTCGAACGATAGAAGAGCTCCTTTGAGCAATGCATAAAGTAGTTCAAACGACGCAGATAATACCTGACATGTCCAGTGCGCTGTCAAATTGCCGATCGCTTATTTCATTCCATGACAGTGCTTGGTCCTAACATCTCATAGATGAATTGAACTCAGAGTTGTATTATATACTTCTTGAGTTACATTTTGTGCCCAATGGGATGATTAGTATGGAATGAGAGATAGAAAAATGTACGACACATCTGCTAACACAAACAAATCAAAATGCTTTCAAAAAATACCAACCATACGATATATGTGCTGTCGAATGGAGGTTTAACCAATACCTGATATAGAATGATGTGGGGATATGGGAATTCTTTTATGTTATGAATTCAGTGGCTTGGGAAATTAAATGGAAAAATCGTGTAGAGTTGAAAGGAATTCATCAGACCACCTAATCTCTTTTTCTCTCGAAGTAAAAAATCTCCCCTAGAGCAAACGGTTTGCCTCAGACCTCTATCGCACCACACCATGGTCACTCTTCCTCGACTGTTAAACAAAGCTACACAAAATATAGAAGATTTTTATTAGGGTTTTGATGTGTATTTTGAAAGGGTTATATAATTAGAAGAAGTTGAGCGTATTATTCAGATACTAAATAGGGTATTAATGGAGGTTTTCTTGGAGTATCTTGGAGCTTCCATAGAGGATTGTTGGTGGAGCCTTTGTGACTCCTTTTAGGGATACCTTTGGAGATGGGGGAGTCACCCATCTTCACCACAACATAATTTTGGAGTCATTGAGGTGGGGTAATATACTCTTATTTATGTGTAAACTCTGTTTGCTAAATATTGTAGTCTCACTATTGTGTATGATTGATAGTAGGATTATGAGAAAAATGATGTGTTATTAGTAATATGAAATAGCCATTTTCGTGGAGTACAAATGCTAGAAATATTCTTGATGTGTATTTTCTATTAAATCTAAGAATGGCCATTTTTATGGAGTAAAAATGTTATAGAATATTATTGTGGTGGGCTTCCTAATAAATATGAAAATAGACATTTTTATGAAATAAATGTGAGTGATGATATTATTTTAGTGTTTTTTTAATAAAGAGAAATAATATACATTTTTATGATATAAAAATGTAACAAAATGATATTTGATATATTTATAGTGGAAAGGAAATATTAAACATTTTTATGGAATAAAAATGTGAGAAAGTGGTAGTTTTGTGTATTTGGAGAAAAAGAAAATAATGGACATTTCTATGAAATAAAAATGTGGATTTATGTTAATGTTGTTAAAATATTTATGAAATAAATTTTTGTACTGTTTCATGCAAATGGAAACCTTATGAATAAAAGTAAAATTTTAAGGTTAGAGTTAAAGGTGTCATTTGTGTATTAAAGGCGTTAAAGTGACACATAACAAAGATGGGAAAATATGTAATATTAAACATGTATTAAAATGTCTAAAGTCTTTTAAGTATTAAGTTGGAAACATAATATTTATTTTTGAGAAAGATACACTTGTTAAAGGACTAAATCGCCAGTTTGACAATTACATGGTAAATTGGTAATTTACATAAAGTGGAACGTTTTTATGGAATAAGAAATATTAAAGAATGAATTGACACTAATATGTGTGCGAAAATGAATATGAATTTAGTATAAATCACGTGTGCGTGTGTGTGTGAATAAGGGACTTAAATATGAAAATAAATAATTTTTCAAGTGTTAATGGAAAAATGGATGGTTAGGTCCGGGTTTTTACCTTCGGCCAGGTAAAAGTAAGGAAATGGAATAATGTAGGCATTTTCTAAAAAAAATGTTAAAACACATGAAATCAACTTGAACGACATCGGGATAAAGCAAGAAGGGCCCGAACCCCCTGGGTGAAAAGCCCTAAATCATTGGCTAGAGCATATAATGCACATAGTGATGATGTGGAGCCCATTAAATTATGTGTTTAATTGGAAGATTCTGAGGAAAGATAAAATAAATATGGAATATGTCAAGAAATGGGTTGTGTGGTAATGTGTTAATACGACCTAACTTGAATGAGTTAAATGGAATAATTTCGGTAATGGAATGTATTTGAGTGAGTAAAATATAATGGTTTCATGTGTTTAACCAAGTGTGTCATAAAGCATGTAAAATTCTACGTATACTGTAAGAAGGTATTTTATAAGATTAAGGTAAATTAATCAGGGAAAGTATAGTTTTTGAAAGTAAAACTATCAATGAATTGAGTAGGTATTTTCAAAGATATATATATGTAGGTACATATATATTTTTGCATGCATGTGTTGTAGCGTGTGAGTATTCCTTTCTGCCGTTCGTTTCTATATTGCTTGTATACTCTTGCTGGGCATTGGCTCACACCCTTGCTTTGTTATGGCAGGTTGGATGTGGTTTCGTATTTTGAGGGCGTTGTACAAGTAAGTGTACTTTATTTATTTTATGTTAGCAAGCTCTGTTTACTTAGACTTTGAGGTGCTCCCCTTGGGTCCCACGCGTAGCTTATCTTGAAATTGAAATCACAAGCTAACAAGTGGAAAGTTTACTAAATTAAAAATGGACTAGCAACATTATTTAGGTTGTTTTATTCCATTTCACACATAACGACTTGATTCGGATCGGTTTGACTCATGGGTAACCCATAAATCTGGTTCGGGGCTTTATAAATGGTATTAGAGCTCTAGGTTCAAGGTACCTTTCCAATGTGACGTGGTGAGATCAGTATTTGGTCTTTTGACGTCGTTGTTGTTTGGACGGTCATGCTAGTTTGATGACGGTGTAATTCATGTCCTCGACGATAAGGTCAAAGAGGCTAGAAAGACAAGTAAGTTTCAGGTGGCATACGTTTTAGTTAAATTCTATAAATCGCTTATATAATTCTGATCAAGTATGTTAATTAATTATGGGTGTCCATATAATCTAGTAAGTGGGGACCCCATTATGTATAGTGTAAGGTGTCTGTCTTAACCTTTAATGACATAAGGGACATTAATGTGTTAATAGGAAGATGTATCCCCCTTTGGGCAAGTGGCACCAAATCGTGATTAATCAACAGTAGGAACTGATTGATAGAATGTCATAGTTATGTAAAGGCAAATCATGATTTTAAATTATATGTAGCCTTGGGATGACGCATATGATAGGTCAATATCGATATGATAATTAGGAAAATTCGATCCTTGGGGTAAATCCGTCATTGATGGTTAAGTTGATGAGCATGTAAATATGTGTGGGTCAACACTTAGAAACATTTTCATCCAACTTTAGTTATATAGGATGATATCCTTGTGGGTGAGTGGTTTAGTGATCGTTAGCTGACAAATGTGACTTACGAGCTGTGATTAGAGTTATTGGCCATTTATGGAAAAGGGTCACATAAGTGACAATGATTAGTTATAGTGGCAAGCGAGTAAACCTTAGACAAACTCTTCGGAGTGGTTGTATAAATAATGATGCAACATTTGATGAATATGATCTTTAGTTACACCGGTGGTGTATACCTAAGAATGTATGAGTTATGCATAGTTCCTTTTATCTTACGAAGAGCCCCAATAGTAGTAGTAACATCGTAGAGTGTTTACTACCACTTAACTGGAAAGCTAGAAATTAAGTGAATGAGAAATGTGATCATAAGTGTTGGTTTTGTGATAAGAAAATATTAGGTCCCTCGGTTGTGGGCTTGGGTTAGTATATCCCGGTTCACGTACCTTGACTATAATATGGGTTTAGAAAATTTTAATGATTGAAGTAACCAAGGAGTGGATCTAGATTATCATGGTGACTTAGTATCAAGTAAATGAGTTATCATGTTTTAGAATAAGATCTTTTACGGTGTCTTTAGGGTGGGACTCTTCTTGATCAATACCCGATGCCATGTGTCCTACCAGAACCTAGATTTGGAGTTTGGTGATTGTTGTTTGGTGTTGTGAAATAGGATGCCTTGTGGAGTTAGTGGGAATGAGCCTTAGTATTCATAGGCAATGATGGACGTCCCGTATCCTACCAAAATATATGTAGTTGTGTTAATTAGTAGGTTCTCACATATCATGATGTTAACATAGTGTGAGATTTACATAGTAAGGTATTCCATACATAGCGGTAGAAAACACATAGGGGTTCCAAGTATGTGGTCTAATGAGATTGACTTCAGGTTAGTAACATGGTTAGGCATGTGAAGCCGTGTTGAAAATTCCTCCTTAGTAACAGTGAAAATTGAGGTTGGGTATCGTGTATTACAATTGGGATTCATTATTACATTGAAGTTTATGTAGTGATGTACATTTCATAGTGATAGAATGCGAGGTGATGTAGCACATGTCATGGTATGACTTGTGATTTCTTGTAATAGATGTGCATGCTGTTTAGAGAAATAATGGACTTTAATGTTGTCACCTATGATGATTTGGGAATCATTATTGTATATAAGTTTACATAAGTAATGGTAGACCATTGATGATTATAGTATGATTGGATCATGTTTATTTATGATAAGGCCTTAGTGCTACGGCCTTATTTATAGGCTCATGTCATGATATGACCTTCAAGGAAAATTTCAAAAAATAAGTTGACTAGTGCTAAGTGGTACACTAGGAGACCAAGAATACGATGAGGTTATTTATGGTTTTTAGAGATAGCACTTGGGATGAAGCGTTAGGCTTGATTATAACACCTAAGTAAGCTCCCGATTTGGTTTGGGATGATTCTAGTGAGCAAAATCACTAGGCCTTAAATATAACTGATGATTGAAAGTTTGAGATTCCATTATCATTATTAGCATTTGGAGACACGTATAATATGATGAGAATCATAGCAATGGTCTGTGAGTTAAATATTTGAAGTCAGGTGAGCATGGTGTTTCACTTAATGAAAGTGATCTCAGAAACTGAGGTTAGTTATCATGAATTAAAATTATGAAGGCCTATGTATGATAGGTCCGTGCCCAATATTAAGTGTTAAGGGAATGCAGATCCATTTGGTTCATATAGTTGTACTTACAAATAATTGAGGTGTGGAATTAGCCCTAAGGAGGGAAGCCTAGAATTTCAATTTCTCAAGGAAGTGGGTCTTTGCATTCCACCTGTCCGGTACAGATGCATTCCAAGGTGCTTGACAGATATCAGAAAAAGTTATAGGATTAAATTGTATGTCACGGGTTAGCCCTTCATGAGGATGATTCATTTTCCAAATTTGATTTATTCTTTTGGCGTGGCAGTCGCCTGATTCGTTGTAATTCTCATGTCTCCCTTTATCCCGGTAATGGGAAGATATTAATCAATTGTAATTCGGGTGCTGCAAACTATAACCTCTATGGCAATGCGGGCTAGGTCAGTTATGGATGGTGCATCACGATATATGAGTGCGCTTCTCTTTAATAGCATCCTGTTCTACACCAGTTTGTGTGTGGACGTGGTCTTGCATTGTGCCTGTAGTTTGCATTGTTACTTGATTGATTTAGGTTAACATATTTCATTATTTAACTAGTGAAGCTAGTTATGAGTTGAGCGTGTGTCCCAGAGACGTGACTTGAGACCATTTGAACATTCAGAGTACCATATAACATTAGGCGCTAGTTTTGCACTTCGTTGAGACTACGCGGGATGAGGATGTGAATGCTCGTATATGATTATGTAAAGATACCTAGGGTGACTCAAGGCTAGTGTGAGAGTCTCATAGGTGAGATAGAGAAGGTGGATGACTATGATATATTGTATTGTGATCATTGATGCCAATGATTAGAAATGTTATGGTTATACCAACATAGGCCAAGCATGATCCAAAATTGTTCAAGGAAATTTTGGTTGTGAATCCTAATGTAGGAATGATCCAGTTTAATGAAATCATTGTCAACATTGCCATATTTGATGAGTATCGATTATCTTTAGGTTTGTTTAGACAAACATGTTATCCCTGCTTGAGATTTTGCAATGGGCCCATGAGGTTATCGTGATTAATAGCAATGATAATTGATGAATTTATACCCTAATATTGAGGATGCCTAAGATTTGAACTCGATCATTGGCAACTGGATGATGAATTACCAAGAATTTCAAGGATAAAATTCCTTAAGGGGGGAAGTTTGTATTACCCCTGTCGGTAAAATGGTTAAATTATATGTTGAAATGAAGAGGAATGTATTGAATTATAAAGGAAATTATTAAATTATGAATTTTATAAGGATTATAGAATTTTGGGTTTTAAACTATATAGGTCTCCCTTTTTATTTTAAGAATTAGAAGCTATTAGGACAAATTGTATTAAATAAAGAAGATTATTAAAAATTGTACGGATTGTTAGGACTTATTGATTTTTTTTAAACAATAAGTAACAAGTGCACCCATTCTTGAAAAATTGGGATGGTTGGAATTAATGTATTGATTTAGAAAGATAATTTGTAGAAGAAAAGAGGCGTCGTTTTGGACTGGACATTCAAACAACGTTAACCTTCGTTCGAATGATGAAAGAGCTCCTTTAAGCGATGCGTAGAGTAGTTCGAACGACGCAGATAATACTTGACACATCCAGTGCACTGAAAATCGCCGATCGCCCATTTCATTCCATATCAGCGCTTGGACCTGACCTCTCAGAGGTGAATTGAACTCATAGATGTAGTATCTACTTATTGGATTACATTTTGTGACCAATGGGTTGATTAGTATGGAATGGAAGAGAGAAAAATGTACAACAAATCTGCTAACACAGACCAATCGAAATGCTTTCAACAAATAATATCCATACGATATATGTGCTATCGAATGGAGGTTTAACCAAAACCTGATATAGAATGATGTGGGGATATGATAATTCTTTTAAGTTCTGAATTCAGTGGATTGGGCTACTAATTGGAGAAATCGTGTAGAGTTGAAAGGAATTCATCAGACCACCTAAGCTCTTTTTCTCTCTAAGTAAAAGAGCTCCCTCAAAGCAAATACTCTACCCCAGACCTCTACCACACCACACCATGGACACTCTTCCTCAACTATTAAACAAAGCTACAAAAAATATAGAAGCTAGTCATTAGGGTTTTGATGTGTATTTTGAAGGGGTTGTATTATTAGAAGAAGTTTAGTGTATTATTGAGATATTGAAAAGGGTATTAATGTAGTTTTCTTGGAGTATCTTGGATCTTCAATAGAGGATTATTGGTGAAGCCTTTGTGACTCCCTTTAGGGCCACCTTTGGAGGTGGGAGAGTCACCCATCTTCACCACCACCACCACCATTTTGGAGTCATTTAGGTGGAGGTAATCTACTCTTATTTATGTGTAGACTCTATTTGCTGAATATTGTAGTCTCACTATTGTGTATGATTAAGAGTAGGATTATGAGAAAAATGATGTGTTTTTAGTAATATAAAAAATAACCATTTTTATGGAGTACAAATGCTAGAAAATATTATTAATGTGCATTTTGTACTAAATCTAAGAATGGCAATTTTTTTGGAGTAAAAATGTTAGAGAATATTATTATGGTGGCCTTCCTAATAAATTTGAAAATAGACATTTTTATGTAATAAAAGTGTGTGATGATATTATTTTAGTGTGTTTTTAGTAAAGAGAAATAATATACATGTTTATGGGATAGAAATGTAAGAAAATGTTGTTTGATATATTTCTTGTGAAAAGGAAATATTAAACATTTTTATGGAATAAAAATGTAAGGAAGTGTTAGTTCTGTGTTTTTTGAGAAAATGGAAGTAATGGTCATTTCCAAGAAATAAAAATGTGAAATGATGTTAATGTTGTTAAAATATTTATGAAATAAATATTTGTACAGTTTCATGCAAATGGAAACCTTATGAATAAGAGTAAAATTTGAAGCTCAGATGTAGAGGTGTCATTTGTGTATTAAAGGCGTTAAGTTACACGTAAGAAAGATGGACAAATATGTGATATTAAACATGTGTTAAAATGGCTAGAGTGTTTGAAATATTAAGTTGGAAATTTAATATTTATTTTAGAGAAAGATAAACTTGTTAGAGCACTAAATCGTAAGTTTGACAATTAAAGGGTAAAATGGTAATTTACTTAAAGTGGAACATTTTATGGCATAAAAAATGTTAAAGAATGAATTGACTCTAATATGTGTGCAAAAATGAATTAAGTCCCAAGTGTGAATTAATTTTAGTACAAATCACGTGTGTGTGTGTCTGTGAATAAGGGATTTAAAGAAGAAAATAAATGATTTTCCAAGTGTTAATGGAAAAATGGACGGTTAAGTCCGAGTTTTTAGTTTCGACCGGTTAAAAGTAAGGAAATGGAATAATGTGGGAATTTTCTAAAAAAATGTTAAAACACATGAAAGGAACTCGGACGACATCGGGATAAAGCAAGAAGGGCTCGGAGCCCTTGGGTGAAAACCTAAATCATTGGCAATAGCATATGGTGCACATAGACGATGGTGGGGACCCCGTTAAAGTATGTGGTTAATTGGAAGATTCCGAGAAAAGATTAAGTAAATCCAGAACATGTCAATAAATAGGTTGTGTGTAATGTGTTAATACGACCTAACTTGAATTAGTTAAACGAAATAATTTCAGTAAAGGAATGCATTTGGGTGAGTCAAATACAATGGTTTCAAGTGTTGAACCGGGTGTGTCACAAAGTGTGAAAAATGCTCATTATAATGCAAGAAGGTATTTTACAAGATTGAAGTAAATTAATCTGGGCAAGTATAGTTTTTGAAAGTAAAATGATTAATGCATTGAGTAGGTATTTTCATACATGCATGTAGGTACCTATATATTTTTTCATGCATGCATTGTAGCATGTCAATATTTCTTTCTTCCATTCGTTTCTATACTGCTTGTATATTCTAGCTGGGGATTGGCTCACACCCTCGCTTTGTTACAGTAGGTTGGGTGCGGTTTTGTATTTTGAGGGCGTTGTACAAGTAAGTGTACTTTATTTATTTTATGTTACCAAGATCTATTTACTTGGACTTCGGGGTGCTCCCCTCGGGTCCAACGCGTAGCTTATCTTGAAATTGAAATCGCATGATAACAAGTGGAATGCTAACTAAATTAAAATTGGACTAGCAACATAATTTAGGTTGTTTCATTGCACTTCACACATAACGACTCGATTCGGTTCGAGCTGACTCACGGGGAGCCTATAAATTCGGGTCTGGGCGTTACAAGACATTTGTTAAAATGAACATTGCTGTCATTCGAATGATCCCCCACCTTAAAATTCATGTTTTTGTTATTAAAACACGTTTTGTTAAGAAATTTGATAGAACTTTGGCGAAAATGAATTCTGCGTACATGTTCCAAAGTTTTTCCAAAACTTATTTTACTTTAACAAATATTTCACCCCCAGATGTGATTTGTGATATTTATAAATCCTAGTTTCCAAATACACTTGCATAAACCCTTATAGAGTTTTAATCTATGTCTGACTTGTGGAACCGAGGTTTCACTGCTAAAGAAGACTAAGGCTAGTCGGTGCATACTGGGGGAAGGCCTTTTTCTATGGATGACCCTGGACTGGGTCGTATTCTGTAGAAGAATTAAAGACCCTGAGCATTATACTTAGCGGGTCTAAGTAGTCTATAATACAACTGTGGTAATTACTCTATAGTGTTGAATAATGATTTTTCCCTTTTTAGGGAGTTTTCCTTATTTTCTATGCTTGCATATTTTGAATCTGTGAGGTTGATTATAATTAATTTGGACTATTTCATCATATGAACTTCTATTTTTTAATCAATATAAAAAATTATCAAAATTGGAATTTTTGTGTAAGGAACCTAGTATACGAATCATTCCATAGAATCCCGCATTGTGTAATTAGTATCAGACTTGATTGCACTAAAATATTATGTGATCCTTTTTATAAAAATAAGTTGATATCAATTTTTTAAATTGGAGATCTTCAAAATTTTGGATTTTATGGATAATTTGTATAAAGATTCATGTGTTTGATAGTTCAAATTATGTGGATTTAAAAGTTAGGATGAGGTCTGATTTAAAAGCAATTGATGAAAGGGTCTAGGTTGTACGTGACAGAGGGTGGACACCATCCACTGTGACTAATGACAATATCAAAAGTCTTAAAACCATCACTGCTTGGACAAAATATGAATTTACATAGAGTACATATAACTTAAGTGCCTCAAGTGCCATTTTGGAAGCGTCAAACCTGATGAGTTCCACCGCATTATGACGTGCGTGACGTCTAAAAAAGCTTGGGATACCCTCCATTTCACTCACGAGGGTACTAATGACGTGAAAGTTTCTAAGATACAAAATCTCATCACACAATTTGAGATGATCACTTTGCTTGAGTCCGGGTCATTTAATGAGTTTTATGCATGGTTATTGCACATAGTAAACTCTAGTTTTAATTTAGGTGAGAAAATCCCCGAAACGCATGTTGTTAAGAAAATTTTGAGATCTCTTCATGTCCATTTTATTTCTATGGTTACCATGCTTAATTCATTAGGGACATTAGAAACTCTTAGGTTAGAAGAATACGTAACAGACCTTCAAAAGTATGAGATAGATATGTTTCCTAAAACTGTTAAACCTAGGGAAAATGGAATTGCGTTGAAAGTACAATATAAAAAGAAAGAGGAAGTGTCGTTTGACTCCGAGTATGATTTTGATTTGGATGATTTATCCCTTTTTGCGAAAAAATTCAAAAAGTTTCTCAAATATATAGAAAAGAAAATACTTCCAAATAAAAGAAAAGTTTTGAGAAAGATAAATAAGGATAGATCGGGCAAGAAATATTTCAAAAAAGAGAGAAAAAAAACCTGAGAAAGATGTTAAAAATATAAGGGTAATGGTTACAAAGCTCACGAGTGTGCTACGTGATTAGTGAGACAAGACAGAGGCAAAGTTTCCTTAAATGTCATGCTTAGTGAGAGCGATGTGAAGTTGGTGGATTACATGGATGAATCACTGCATTGATGTAACTTCACCGCGTTCATAACAAGTCATGTTAGTACATCTAGTGCACCTGATACCGATGAGGCAGCTACGAAACATGATGATTTCGACAGTGAGTCTAGTCATTTTAGTAAGAGCGATGGTGATGAGGTTTTAAGTGAAATAAAGAGTGACCTTCAACGTGCTTGCGCTAATCTTTATGTGAAATACCCCGTATTTTTATGAGTATTAAATTGAACTTATACGAATTTAATTGAAATTGTCAGAATTTCTATTCGAATGAGATAATTATCTTTATATTTAATTTGGCGTTATGATTAAAAAAGAATGTTTATTTATATTAGAGTATTTCATGTAAATATCAAATTTCATAAATGTGATACAAGTGTTATGGTATGACATTATATTGCGAATAATGGGGATAGTTGCGAATAAATTGATGACTTGTTAATTTAATTCAGTCGTATTAAGGATATACGTATATGATAATGAAGGAACATACAAATAAAGGTGCAAAGTGTTTCTAAACTTTTAAATCTAACTAGCTGACTTAATTATGCCTTTAAGTGTTTAAAATTGGACCCATGGGTTGTGTAGGACCTTGGGGTATAGTTTCAGGTCAAACCGGGCATGAATAGAGAACTTTTTAGGGCCCTTACTTTTGACCAACTGGGGTGCTCCGAATTTAGACCAATTAAAATGTTATTTAAAAGAGTTTAGATCATCCATAGGGTTTCATAACCAACGCACACCACATTTTGAGGTCACACTCCTTGGGAGAGAGGAAGAACCACACTAGGAGGAAGAAAAGAGAGGCCCCTCTACTATTTTCAGGCAAGGATTCTATTGACATTTTTATTCAAAATGCTCTATATTGTATTAATATCCAATCCATCTATAAAATATGATTTGAATCATGATCTAGGGCTGCATATCTAGACGTTCTTTAAATGGTACAAGAATTGAAGAAAATTCGATGATCCATAAGTAGATCCATAAATCCAATGTTAGAGATGAACTGATGTTGTGAAATATGTTGATTTGATTGTAGAAATATTGTTATAAGATTGATATCTGAGAGAGCAGCTACAGCGGAAATATTGCGACTTCTCAAATAAAAACTAATTTTAATTAAGCCCAAATTTTAGTTAAACCCTAAGACATGCATCTAGATGATTTATCAAATAAAATATAGCATGCAGGATAAAACAAATAAATTTCAGGAAAAATCTCGCGTTCAAATGATCAAAGTATATATAAAACCCTTTTAACACAAACAAACCCTAAACATGCAGCAGTATGTGATTGAATAAATTGATAATCTACGCAAGAACATTCAAACACATGCAATTAAGGAAAAATACCCCACAGGGGTAAAACCATTTATTTTCACTATAATTTGTAAGAAAATGGCTTACAATCGGATTACAATGAAAATACAAGTTGACTAAGAATTACTCTCTGGTATCGGATTCTGTAGTCGCGGCTGGAACTATCCCTTTCCAGTAGGGCTGCAATGGAGAAGAGAAACGGCTTCTCCACAAGTTTGTCGACTGTAATTTTCCCTTTCCAGGAGGGTAGCAATGAAGAAGAGAACGACTTCTCCACAAGGGTTGAACAAACCAAAGTTGTGTTCTTGGGTTGCAAAAGGATTCACAAATATTTGGCAAGGATGTGTGAATCAAAACATGAGTCTTGGGACTCAAAAATATGAAGACTAGATGTATTTGGACTCTCAAAAACGTCTTCTAAAGTCTTGGAAAACAACTCTCCCGAAGTTGGTATTTATAGGGAAATACATGAAGAGACCCACGATTTTAAACTGCTGAAATTCTATCCAGCGTACAGGTACCCCGAACCGGTTCGGGTACCCCTGCGAACCGGTTTGCCCCCCCGAACCGGTTCCAAGCTGGGTTCGGGAAAGTGTGCTGGGAACAGGTGCTTAAACACTTAGAAAAATTCCCAGAATTTTCAGTGAACATATCTCCATTTTCAACGGGCCATAACTTGTACACCGTAGCTCGGATTGAGGTGCCGTTTCTTCCAGTATCTTTGTTGCGACAAGATCTTCAACTTTCTAGTTGACCGGTCCTCCGTAAGGTGGCTGTAAAATTACCAACTTTCCCTTGAACATCCCTATCATGCCTTGTTTCACTGATTTGACTTCTCTTGCGTTTCACTTGCATTACGAGCCTACAATCAAGGAACGTGAAGTCGTTGATGCAGATGAGGGACACATTAATGGAGATAATGAATGCTTGATTCCCGAAATTCGGATAGAGGCCGTCATGTGAGATCGTGAGGTGACGTGCCAAATGTAGCGGCGTACGACATACACAAATGTAACATGTTGGACATGAGAAAAATGTCCTTACAAATCTCCCCCTATGTCTATGCCGTTACATACATAAAAAATCCGAATTATCAAATATGAAATTGCCTATACAAATATACCCTCCCATGAACCCAAAACTGGAAAAGGTACAAATGAATAGTCTTCATCGTTTGTTATTCAAATCTTCAGGAATCTCAAATATTTTCTCATCAGGGTGTGCAACATATAGATCTTCAATCTTCATACCTACACACATGAGACATAGCAAATACCAAGTGACGTATCGAGTTTGAAATGAGATAAACATAGATACCAATATATGATAAGCATAAGTTAAGTCTCAAAACACTCCCAAACTCCCACAAAATAAGATAATTCTTTCTCCCCCTTTTTATGATGTCCCGAAATAGACAAATAAGAAGAATGAATCAAACAAGCAAAATCGGGGTGTCACGGTATACAAAAAATACATCAAATAATATGGAAATCGTGCTCTTGCAAGGAGATGCTCAAACAAATATTCTTAAACTATTTTTGAATTTTTCAAATTTTTCATACAAAAATAAGATACCAATATGAACAAATATGAAACAAAAATCACACCATGGATTTAGACTCAAACAACCAAGTCATGGAAATGGAATGAATGGGTGTGAACACATTCGATAGGTAAATCAACTCAATCAATCATATGTGCACGATGCATACGTGTACTCTTAACGAATGAGCATCAAAGGTATCCTTAAGTGTAAACGTTTGTTGAATTTAGATGACATCGTTTTATGAAAATCAACAAATCAAAGTCAAATGATTTTCACACCAATAACGTCCAAAACTATATAGCGCATTTTCAAAAATTTCAAGGACGTGCAAACCATTTTTAATTCTCCAACCAAACTCCCTCATATATATATATTCTTTTAGAGGTAATCTAAATTCTCAAACATTGGAGAATTGGTGCAAAAACCTAAATGGCCCCTTTTTGGCATGAATATCTTTTTATTGCCTTTCAATTTTTTCGGGCTCTTTTAACCTCTTTGGACCTCGGATAATAAAATTCCTCAATTTTTAGGTCCTTTTTAACGGTGGCTTTTGCGCAAAGGATAGATAATTACCTTTCGCAGCCCCTCCCCGTTATTCAAACAAAGCACACAAACTCACAACACGGTTTTTATATGCACAATTTCCTTATAAAAAATTATCGCGCTTGGTTTGTTTTAAAGACAGGATTGAGATGAAAACACCCAACCAACATGTGATAAGACAAGCACAATAATCAAACAAATCCGTGCATGTGTGCAATAAAGGAAACATGAGTCAAACATGTAGGAAGTAACACTTAATTACATCTTAATGACTCCAAACATTATAAAGCACAAGGATGAATTGACCTATTATCTCAAAACACTATCAAATAGTCACATGAAAAAAATGGAATGATGTTGTGACTTGGTCATCCAAAGTGTTCATCCATAAACGGTGCAATACAAAAATCTTTTTGGATTTTCTCAAAATTTTATCAAAATAAAATCTTTTTGTATTTTTCAAAAAAATTCAAAAACAAGAATTTATACAAAAAGTACAAGTCATCACACTAGTAAAAATATATCATGAAACCACAACTAGTGTATGACAAACATGCAATCACAATTAACCAAAAGATTTCACACGGGGTGAATTACGTGCAAGAAAACGGGAATCGTGGACAAATAAACTATAAGCCTCTAAATCCGATTTTCTAACCCAAATTGATGTGTAACGGAGTGTGGGGGGTTTTGGGAATCGAATTTATTCTTTCATTAACCTTCCTAGGTCCATCTAAAAGCTTATAACAAAAGTTCCTAAGATGACATTGCCTACCGCAATGTGTGCAAGAGTAAATCGGGCGGTTTGTGTTACCTAAAGGTGGCCCTCTCCTCAAGTTTATCGGTTGCTCTCTCCGAATTTGCCTAGGTGGGTCTCTTCTAATGATCCTAGGAGGTTCTCTCACGATGTTCCTATGGGGCGCTTTTTTAACAAACTTAGGTGCCTCTTTCTTAACAATCCTAGGAGGCTCTCTCACACGTGTGGGAATGGGTGCAACATATTTTTCAAGACCAATCCCACCCCTATCCGTTTTGATCTCGACTGTGCCTAAAATCTTATCAAGTTTTTCAGACCTAGACTCCAAATCAAATTTCACTTTACTTGAATCTTTCAATTTCACCTCAAGTTCACCTATCCTAGATTCAAGTACTCGTTTAGAATCCTCAAACTCTAAAAGCTCCTTTTTCATAGTCTCCATCAACCCTCTAAGACTATCTCTCTCACCCTCGACGTACTCAAGCTTCTCTTTCAAAATTTTCACATGAGCCCTAAGTTCTTCAACTAAAAAATCATTATTTTTTATGGAACACTCCTTCAACTGAGCTTTCAATTTCAAATTTTCTTTCTTTGTTTTCAAAGTTTCAGCATAAAGTTCATTGAAAGCAGTTTGCAAGTCATGCTCATCTACACTTTCCTCCTCACTTTCATCCACACTCCCATCACCTTCACTATCATCACTAATCACATGGATGGGAAACTCTCGCCTAGAAGCATAAAACACTTCTTCTTCCGAATCACAATCACTAAGGGTAGAAACATGAGAAATCGGTTTATTCAATTTCTTCTTTAAATTTGTGGTACACTCATGTAACGTGTGACCAACACCCTCACAACAAGGACACTTCTCAGATTCGTTTTCAACAGAAGATTTAAAGCAAGAGTTCGTGTGAATTTTTCAATTAATTTTTTCAAAAATTTGACATCGAAGATCATCAAAACCATCAAAAGCCATTTTTGTGCAAAATCAGAATCAAATCACAATAACTTAGTGCAACAGGCTCTGATACCAATTTGACGACGTGAGAGGTCAAATTGTATAAAAAAATCCTTTAAAAATCAGGATCACGCAATAAATTAGCGTAACCCGCTCTGATACCAATTTGAGAGAGCAGCTACAGCGGAAATATTGCGACTTCTCAAATAAAAACTAATTTTAATTAAACCCAAATTTTAGTTAAACCCTAAGACATGCATCTAGATGATTTATCAAATAAAATATAGCATGCAGGATAAAACAAATAAATTTCAGGAAAAATCTCGTGTTCAAATGATCAAATTATATATAAAACCCTTTTAACACAAACAAACCCTAAACATGCAGCAGTATGTGATTGAATAAATTGATAATCTACGCAAGAACATTCAAACACATGCAATTAAGGAAAAATCCCCCACAGGGGCAAAACTATTTATTTTCACTATAATTTGTAAGAAAACGGCTTACAATCGGATTACAATGAAAATACAAGTTGACTAAGAATTACCCTCGGGTATCGGATTCTGTAGTCGCGGCTGGAACTATCCCTTTCCAGTAGGGCTGCAATAGAGAAGAGAAACGGCTTCTCCACAAGTTTGTCGGCTGGAATTTTCCCTTTCCAGGAGGGCAGCAATGAAGAAGAGAACGGCTTCTCCACAAGGGTTGAACAAACCAAAGTTGTGTTCTTGGGTTGCAAAAGGATTCACAAATATTTGGCAAGGATGTGTGAATCAAAACATGAGTCTTGTGACTCAAAAATATGAAGACTAGATGTATTTGGACTCTCAAAAACGTCTTCTAAAGTTTTGGAACACAACCCTCCCGAAGTTGGTATTTATAGGGAAATACATGAAGAGACCCAAGATTTTAAACTGCTGAAATTCTATCCAGCGTACAGGTACCCCGAACCGGTTCGGGTACCCCTACGAACCGGTTCGCCCCCCCGAACCGGTTCCAAGCTGGGTTCGGGAAAGTGTGCTGGGAACAGGTGCTTAAACACTTAGAAAACTTCCCAGAATTTTCAGTGAACATATCTCCATTTTCAACGGGCCATAACTTGTTCACCGTAGCTCGGATTGAGGTGCCATTTCTTCCAGTATCTTTGTTGCGGCAAGCTCTTAAACTTTACAGTTGACTAGTCCTCCGGACGGTGGCTATAAAATTACCAATTTTCCCTTGAACATCCCTATCATGCCTTGTTTCACTGATTTGACTTCTCTTGCGTTCCACTTGCATTACGAGCCTACAATCAAGGAACGTGAAGTCGTTGATGCAGATGAGGGACACATTAATGGAGATAATGAATGCTTGATTCCCGGAATTCGGATAGAGGCCGTCATGTGAGATCGTGAGGTGAGGTGCCAAATGTAGCGGCGTACGACATACACAAATGTAACATGTTGGACATGAGAAAAATGTCCTTACAATATCATCTTCTAGAAGAAAAATGTTGAGATTTAGGATGAAACTTTAGAACTTGCATACTTAGAATTCTTGAGAATTCTTATGATAGAAATGACTTTTGCTTGTATTTTTTTTTCTTTTGTCGTTGCTTGAAAAGCTTTTTCTAATCAAAATCTCAAATACCTACAAAATCAATAAACTCAAGTGTAGTGGTAAGTAAGGGTATCAATCCACTTTCTAGGGGGTAAGATAGAGATAAATTCAATTGTAATTCACTTTTTATTTTCTTGTTATGATTTTTCACTTTTCTAATTTTTTAGCTTTTTCAATATTAAAACAATAGGGTGAGGTAATGATGAAATAACACTAAACTAAAATGAAGATCTAAACAACTAACTAAAAAGTGATTAAAAAGAAAACAAAGTATAACACTAAAATAAAAGATAATTGAGGTAAATAATTGTGAGAACAATCAAGGAATGGTATTACACCACAAATTTTAGTTATTCTAATTAATTAATTTAATTATTTGAATTTTTTCAAATTAATATTAAAATTACAAACCAACTCTCGTTGCAAGTGTAATTATAATAGTAATCTTTTAGAATGTTAAGTTTAACACCCCACAACTCTAGAAAAATAGATCTACGCTCCTTTTAATTAATCACCCGCTAGGATCGATCAATTAAAATTTATATCAATCTTAGAAAATAATTTTAGAGTTGAAATTCAAGTTATAATACCCCACTTAAGAAACCCCTTATCTGTAGTTCGAATCTAAAATGGGTATTGTAAATAGAATTTTGATTTTCTCTCGAAAATCATTTACCCTCTCTCGAGACGTAAATCTAAGGGTGAGGGATCAAAATTAACATTCAAAGGGAAATTTCAAGTAATCAAACTAATTAAACTAAAATAACATCAAATAAGGGTTTCTCTCCACCCCTTGAAAGGGGATTTAGCCTAACATGGTATCAAACATAATAAACAAATATTCAATAGGCATTAATATAATAAAAGAGTAGAGAAAGAGAACAAATCTTCACAAGTCTCCTTAAAATTGACAATTTGAACTCTATCATAGAAATTGAAGTATACAACCCTCTAAGTGAGTGATCAACAAAGATATAAATGAAAAATTTACTCAACTTGAATCTCACACAATTATCACTCACAAATATCTAAAAAAATGAAAATAAACTATTTACAATTATTTCTATCTAATTTATTCTAACCTAACTCTCTACAATTCTCTAGAATTTTCTCTCTCTATTTGATGATGATTTCTCCAAATGGTGTCTTGATTCTTTTTTTATAGTATAAGCATGGCACACATGGGGATAAGGGGTATTTTGGGTAGACAAAGGTGGAAGAGGGTGTGTAAGGTATTGGGTGAGGGTTTATATAGGAATTTAATGGAGGGTGCACGTGGTTTGTGTGTGAAGTCATGATAGTGGGAGAATGAGGGTATAAAATCTGATATGGTTTGAGGGGTGTTTTGGGAATGTCTTAAAGTTAGGTAGTTGGGGGTATTTGGGTAAAAGAGGGTTAAGTGGGGTTTTGTCACATGTGGGTATTAGTTGGTTTTGTTTTGGGTTTTAATTATGCAAGGACAAAATCGTGTAAGACTTTGGAAGCTTACATGGGTTTGGTGAAAATGGAAATGGGGTTTGAGGTTGAAATGGGTTTGGCTTTGGCTTGTTTAGTTAGTTTGGTAGGTCACGATTGGAGAAAGGGTATAGGATTGGGTTGAACTTGGTTCCGGTTTGGACAGGTGGTTATGGTGGGCGGTGGTAGGTCCGGAGGGGGAAGGTTCCGGGTTTGGGACGGGTCGCGATCGGAGGTACTCACCAAGGCAGTCGCCGACGGTGAGAGAGTGAGAGGCCGGTTGTTTCCGAAGGGGTCCGGTGGATTAGGTTGTAGGTCTGCGCCAAAGGTAGAAAGGGGTTGGAGGTGCGACTGAGTGTGGGTAACGACTGGCGCGAGGGGGGTCGCGATCGGGGCTTCGCTGGCTTGGAGGTTTGTTTCTGTCGTCGCCGACGGTGAGTTCTCGGGTAGAGGGTTGATGGTGTTTGGGGTTTTCAAGGTAAAGGTGTGAGAAAGAGGAGAGAGAGAAAGAGAGGGGAGGTTGGTTGGTGATGGGGTTTTGGTTAATGGAGGTTGGCAGGAGAGAGAGTATTGGGAGGTTGAAGAAGGGTAGTTTTGTTAGAGTGTATGAGGGTGTAGGGAAAGTAGGTGAGGATGAGGGGTTATTTTGGTGTGTGTGGGTATATGTTAGTAGGATGTGGATGAGGGTTAAGGGGTTGGTTGTATTAGGGTGTAAGAGTGTGTATAGAAGTAGGTTGTGTGTGTGTGTGTGTGTTTAATTTGGACCCTAAAAATGACACTAACTAACTAAAAATAAAACAATTAAAACTAAAAAAACTAAAAAACTAAAAATAAATAAATTCCTACTCTAAAAATAAAATAAATACTCAATTGAACTTAATAAAACTAAAAAAAATAAAATCTAACTAAAAATAAAACAAACTAAAAAAATAAAAATATTAAAACTAAAAAATAAAATCCTAAGCTTAAATAAAAACTAAAATAAAACAAAAGAAATAAAAACTTAAAATCTAAATGAAAATTAAAGTCCTAAAAAATATCAAATATAACAAACTAAAAATAAATTACTAAAACTAATTATAATCCTAATAAAATAAAACTAAACTAAAAGATAATAAAAATCAAAATAAAATAAAATTAAAATAGAAAAATAGAAAATAAACCCTAGAAATTGTAAATAAATCTAAAATAAATACTAAAACTAAAAATGACTTAAACTAAAAATCTAAAAAATAATAAAAAGGGACACAAACTAACACACACGGGTTTCGGGGTAGATTTAGGCTAGGATGGGTTAGGTTAGGGTCAGGGGATTGGGTATTTAGCTCCATTAAACGCGTAATTGTCTTGATTTAAGCGTTTGAACTCTGTAATGCACAATTTGACCTACAAAATAAACATTTAAGCACAGAAGACCCAAATTGCCGAGAATTAGCAACTAAAGTACATCTATTCGGGGTATAAAATGTACAGTTTTGGGTGCTTATCACACCTCTCCCAAACAGAGCGTTGCTAGTCCTCGAGCAATAAGATAGAGAGAAAGAGAAAGATAAGTAACCAAAAGTGTACCACTTTCGCGGGCACTTGCGATTTCACTTAGCATGTGCAACAAGCCTTTAAACCTATAGGTTGCCCTAGAGGACGAGTTGTGTCTCGTGAGGTTTTGCAGGGAATATACCCACAAAATTCTTATTTAAAACGATTTATTGAAATGCAATCAATCTCTTATTAGATGTAGAATAATCACACAATCCATCATGAGATAAATATTTACAGAAATACAAGCTAGAATGCATAAAAATATTAAGCTAAGTAAATACTCAAGGCACACCCTTCCTAGAACTCAACATGTGTAGTGTGAATCAGTCAAAACGGGTCGAGTATCATAAGAGTAATTCCTAGATTGACTTGTCGGAATCAACGCTTCAATTTCAAATCTCACGGATATCTCTCTCTCAAATGAACTCTCGAGATATGGGTAAGTGTATCACTCTTGTGTATGAGGAGGTGAGTAAATGTAAGCAAGTTCAAACGTCTCACACACACATAGGAAAGAACGAACAATAAGAAAGAAAATTGATCTCATGAAAGGAATGCTCATCACTATAGTGAGATCGTCGAGTTACCACGTTGACTTTCACTTGCCCGAACACCTAAGGGAACATGTATGTATATGGGTGAGAGGGAATGAAATGGAATGAGAAGGATATGATAGGTAGGGTGGATGGGATGAGTTAGGTAGGATAATGATATGTAGGATATAATGGTGATATGAATGATAAAGGATGATGGATGAATGTATATGATAGAAGAGTGTTCTATACTTTAGGCACACATGTCTTTATTTTACAACTAACTATAAACTCTCTTTCTTTTATTTTCTTTCTTTTTTTTGTGATTTTTCTTTTTCTATTTTTGCTATTTTTCTATTATTTTTTTATTTTTTATTTTCTCTTCTTTGTTTTTCTCTCACTTTTGAAACCAACAATGAAGACATTTAACATTTGAAATAACACTCTTTTTCTCAAAAATGATGATGGATGATATTTGAATGGAGTGGGGAATGTATGATGTGGGGAATATGGAAAATGGGTAGAATATGGTAATGTAATGGGTGAGTGAATGGTAAATGGTATATGGAAAAGTGGTAAGTGTATGGATCACAATCTATTATTCGGGAAAAATTTCAAGACACGTGTTTCTTACAACTCGAAAGTGATCAAGCCAAAATTTTATGAAAGATGAGATCATACAACAATTAAAGTGTGGAACCAAAAGAAGTTGAATCAACTTGTGACTCAGAGATTGCGTAAAACTCTCTAAAAGGTGAAAGGCACGAATCTCACGGGCTAAAGTCTCTACTAGTGATCTTTAAGGTTCTCTTTAGAATTGTAGTACTCTTCAACTGTAAATCGTAGTGACATGATAAGTGCGTAAATTTTGTTGAGTCTAGGAATTCATAGTGCAACATGCCTTGGGACATATTACATAAGCTATTTAGAAAAAAAATTCTCTAGCTTGATTCCTAGACATTTGAAAGATGGATGATTGAAAATTCACATCAATGATTGAGATGAAAGAAACTGCACGAAATTTTAAAAATCAGGTTTAAAAATCATAATTTTTTCAAAAGAGGTACAATTTTGATAAAATTCCCCACCCCCAAACAAAAAGGAACATCGTGCTCGATGTTAGATAAAATGATTTTTTAAAATTGAGAGCATAAGGTAGGAAAGAGATTACCAGAATGAACCGCTAATGAAGTGGACAAATATAACCAAGAATAAACCTGAATAAATGATAAGATAAAAAATGTGTACAAGTCAATAAGCATGATAAAGCACAGGGTGATGTGAAACACCACCCCAAAATAGGATGATACTAGTACAAGAAATGCGGGCTGCCTCCTGGTAGTGCTAAGTATAATGTCTTCAACCAGACCGAACCATTCTCACCCTAAAGATAAGATCTATGAAAGCGTAGGGCGGCGTAAAAAATTGGGTGATGAGAATCACCCCCAAACAAGACTGAAGCGTCAGTCTTGTTGGATAGACACTAAAGGGGTCTATGTACTTGTATGGGAAAGTACATCACACGATGCGAAGCATCGGTGGACCATGGGCGGGTGGGAAAAAGGGTTAAGGTGAGGGTGGAAAGGTATCGGTCACGAGCCTTATTGAGCTGAAAGGTGAGGGAACTAGAGCCCTATAACCATGGTGCTCAAGTTGGTGAGGAAGGAAATATGGTGGGGAAATTGTAATGGGGAAGGCCAAATAAAAAGGACACGACCGTTCTATGAATGGACGGTGATACTGGTCATGCCGTGACACGCAAGGGAGCTGTATCGGGAAAAAATTTACACCACAAGAGAGTGGCGGGCATGGAATAACAAGATCGATGTCACGGAAGTGGAGAGTAGAACCACATATACTCTCATGGGTGGTGGATAGTTTCAAGTGAGGATATAAAAATGTAGATGGAAACTTGAAATGTGTAAAATCAAGATCCAAACCCGGTGGTGGGATGGAAAGGACAATGGGTGGGTCGGGTGGGACAAATGGTGTATCGTGTGGGATAAATGGTGGAGGAAGATGATCCAACTCAAGCGTGGGAGACACACACTCATTGGGAGGATTAAAGGAATACTCACAAGGAAGTGTGGTTTCGAAGGATGGATTGATCAACTTCTCCACAAGAGTAGCATCGGTGAATGTGGTGGGTCGGTATGACGAGGCACCAAGATCAGAGATAAAGGCATCATTAGAAATAATGGGCTCAAGATGAGCCAAGAATGGTATAACATCATCCATATCCGAATAGTTAGGAACTATCACGGATTCTATCTCGGGAAAATGGTGAACACTCGTAGCCAGAGCTAACCTAAGATGAAGTGGTTCCTCAGGAACACACACGATGGGCTCAATGGGTATAGACTCGGGCATTGTTTTGGATTTATTGGGAATGGGAACCTCCAGGTGAGGTTCATTTTGACATGGTGGGATTTGATCCGGCTCACTATCGAAATGTAAGTCAACACAATTGTCGACTTGGGACCCGGACCATAGAATGGTCTTAACATCGAGATTCTCTGGGTGGTAGGGTTGGTCACACTCAGAATCTGTGGCATAAGAGGACACATCATCGTCACACTTGGTGGAAATAATGGGTGGGTCCATGAGAATATCCGAATCTCTCACACACTCCAATTCATTTTACCTTTGTTCACGCCTTTGGAGAGCTTGAGTTTGAATTGATTGCTCTTGCTCAAGTATGAACTTTTGCAAGAGGGTTTCGAGAGCGGATGTGGATGAAGGTGTTGGTGGAATGATGGGGGGTGGTGGTGGTGGTTGAGGTGGACATAACTCGCTATAATAGGGACTATATGGAGAATACTCATATAAAGTGTGTGGGGTGGGTCCAAGTTCATCATACACGAAAGGATCGCTTTCGTGATGGACAATTGGTTGATGCGCATGGGGTGCGTAGTGAGGAAACTGATCGTGACTGGGTGCACAAGGTTGCCATGATGACTGTTGGAACGGGTGAGGGTCCACAACATCGGATTGGGATTTGTATTGCGTGGAAGGGTGATCAGGCCTCCACGAATAACTCGGGGACTCACACAACTCGGGAGTAGGTATATTGGGATAATAGGCCCAGGTGGGTTCCGAAACAGTGTCAGATGGATACACATGTTCCGTGATGGGTTTGTATGGATATGAAGAGTATGGTCACTCATGGGACATGTGATTGGCATAATAACAGTGAGTACACAACAAAGGAGGAGGCACGGTGATACTTGACACCAAGGGTGATGGAATAGGAGGTGCAGGCATGGATGGGTCAAGAGTACCAACGGTACTCGTGAGAGAAGTGAAACGACTAAGAATATCATAAAGAGACGGCTCGAGATCACTCTCACACGTGTCACGTGTTACTGGAAAATGACCAAAGTTGTCCCGTAAAGGACGTTCTTCATCCATGAGAGGAGAAAATAATTTTTTTGGATTTTGAAAATTTTTCAAAAGGAAAGAAAATATTTTTGGATTTTTCGAAAATGAAAGAAAGAAATATTTTTGGATTTTTGTAAAAATAAAGGAAGAAAAATATTTTTGGGTTTTTGTAAAAAGGAAAGGTGGGGAAAAATATGGACTCTTGATTTTGGTCGAACTCACTAAAACTGACTACCGAAAAATGAATTGGACACACACACAAGTCAAGAAAATTTCCTAACTAGCACATAGCCAATTTTATCTTTAGATTTAGTGAAAGGGTAGTCAAATTTTAATTAAGTTCGCGGGCGATAAAAATCACGGAAATCATCTGAGTGATCGCCTTTGCAAAATATTCTCCTACTGGGCTACCTAGTGAATGTATTTTAAATTTAGTGATGACTAGGGTAGCACATAAATGATAAGTGAGTGAGTTGGGTGATGAAATCCATTCTCGTGAGTGACCGGGTGTAGGTCTTAGTAATTTAATTCATCACTCCATTCGAAAATGCAAGAATAAAATCACACAAGAGCACACAAGAGAATTGACTCGCTAACATGAGAGGCGCGAGCGTGTAAGAAATTTACCTCCCACGGTTTTTAGGCCATGGGGTGCCAAAAAATTTGAGTCGACCGGGGGCAGAATACACTAATCTCAGTCGTCGCCTGGAGTCCTACCGACCCAAGGTAGAGAGGCTTCTAAATCCTCACCAATGGACGCCCTCTCTCTACCTTGTCCGGTTTCCCTATCATGCTTGTCTTTGATTATTACAATTTTAAATGAAAAATAAATGGTGTCTCTATGCACCGCAATACAAGCCAAATAATAAAGTCCTAATACAATCCTTCTAATAAAATACAAAAAATGGTACTAAAATGCAACAAAAAAATAGGAAATAAATGAAATACAAAATTGAATCCACTCCGAGTGCTTCACGATCCCAAGAATGGCAACGACGCCATTTGATAACGTGTGACTTTTTAATTCCCCGGCAACGACGCCATTTGATAGATATAACTTTTAAATGGGGGTATTTGGGTAAAAGAGGGTGAAGTGGGGTTTTCTCACATGTGGGTATTAGTTGGTTTTGTTTTGGGTTTTAATTATGCAGGGACAAAATCGTGTAAGACTTTGGAAGCTCACATGGGTTTGGTGAAAATGGAAATGGGGTTTGTGGTTGAAATGGGTCTGGCTTTGGCTTGTTTAGTTGGTTTGATAGGTCACGATCGGAGCAAGGGTATAGGATTGGGTTGAACTCAGTTTCGGTTTGGACAGGTGGTTATGGTCGGTGGTGGCAGGTCTGGCGGGGGCAGGTTACGGGTTTGGGACAGGTCGCGGTCGGAGGTACTCGCCGAGGCAGTCGCCGGCGGTGAGGGAGTGAGAGGCCGGTGGTTTACGAAGGGGTCCAGTGGCTTGGGTCTTAGGTTTACGCCAGAGGTAGAAAGGGATAGGAGGTGCGACTGAGTGTGGGTAACGACTGGCGTGAGGGGGTCCCGACCAAGGCTTCACCGGCTTGGAGGTTGGTTTCTGTCGTCGCCGGCAGCGGGTTCTCGGGTAGAGGGTTGATGGTGTTTGGGGTTTTCAAGGTAAGAGTGTGAGAAAGAGGAGAGAGAGAGAGGGAAGGTTGGTTGGTGATGGGGTTTTGGTTAATGGAGGTTGGAAGGAGAGAGAGTATTGGGAGGTTGAAGAAGGGTAGTTTTGTTAGAGTGTATGAGGGTGTAGGGAAAGTAGGTGAGGATGAGGGGTTGTTTTGGTGTGTGTGGGTATATGTTAGTAGGATGTGGATGAGGGTTAAGGGGTTGGTTGTATTAGGGTGTAAGAGTGTGTATAGAAGTAGGGTGTGTGTGTGTGTGTGTGCTTAATTTGGACCCTAAAAATGACACTAACTAACTAAAAATAAAATAATTAAAACTAAAAAAACTAAAAATTTAAAAATAAATAAATTCCTACTCTAAAAATAAAATAAAGACTCAATTGAACTAAAATAAAACTTAAAAAATAAAATCTAACTAAAAATAAAACAAACTAAAAAAATAAAAATATTAAAACTAAAAAATAAAATCCTAAGCTTAAATAAAAACTAAAATAAAGCAAAAGAAATAAAAACTTAAAATCTAAATGAAAATTAAAGTCCTAAAAAATAGAAAATATAATAAACTAAAAATAAATTACTAAAACTAATCCTAATCCTAATAAAATAAGACTAAACTAAAAGCTAATAAAAATCAAAATAAAATAAAATTGAAATTGAAAAAATAGAAAATAAATCCTAGAAATTGTAAATAAATCTAAAATAAATCCTAAAAATAAAAATGACTTAAACTCAAAATCTAAAAAATAATAAAAAAGGACACAAACTACCACACACGGGTTTCGAGGTAGGTTTAGGCTAGGATGGGTTAGGTTAGGGTCAGGGGATTGGGTATTTAGCTCCATTAAATGCGCAATTGTCTTGATTTAAGCGTTTGAACTCTGCAATGCACAATTTGACCTACAAAATTAAGATTTAAGCACAGAAGACCCAAATTGTCGAGAATTAGCGACTAAAGTACATATATTCGGGGTATAAAATGTACAGTTTTGGGTGATTATCATCTTACATATATAATGTTTGTTTAAGAATGATTTGGATGTGGAATCATGTTTAGGATGATCCCATGATATTTTGCAGATCATATCCCTCCTATATATTAAGTTTTTAAAGCCTTTTGAAGATTGGAGTCACATATTAATTTTGTTGGAAGAATTTTAGTAGATCTAGTCTGCTACCCAGATGTGAATCAATTTGTCCTCTAAGGCAAATCGATTCGGCCAGGGGAAAATCAATTCAGCTTGAAGGCCGAATCGATTCGGACGTGTTCAAAAATTCGGTTGGCTTCTTATTAATAGTTTACGCTTTGGTCATTGATCCAAGTAAGGGTCAATGGTTAAAACATATTAAGAATATTTTTATGAACTTATATGCGTAGTTAGACGAATATGGGTTCATGATATGGGGGGTGCATGCATGATAACATAAAGTTGAAGTTAACTATATGAACAAGATAATTTACGTGGGATTCTTGAGTAAAGATATATGAAATAAATATATTAAAAGATATGGATGTACATAAATGATTGGGTAGGGGCACATAGATGATATGACCCTAAAAGATACGATGATAATTTTATAATTTTAAACGGGTTTAGTTTAAATAAAAGAATATCTTATTAGAGAGACATCGACTTCTTGAGAATATAATTAATGGTTCAAATTATTAGCATATAAGAATACTGAGTAGAAATATATCCTAAGCGTAGTGGGTTAAGTCTAAATGGTTAGTACTGGTTGTGATAATATTTATGGTGAAACTAATTATTCATATTAATGGATTCCCTATATATGTACATATAACCCTTTTTCACTTCAGTTCACTCCTTACATATGTACATATAATCTTGTATCTAAGAGAATAAAATATGGGAAGTAATACTTAAATTGGAAGTATTAGTATGATATAACCACACACACATATATAGGGTGAAGTAAATTACCAAGTAAATGGATAAGTGCGCCTAGAAGGCATTATATGGGACTTAGTATTTAATTGGGGCATTGTAATAAGATATCGACATATATGGTTACGTAATAACTCACTAAAATATTATGGCTAAGACGAGAAGGCTATATTTATATGGATGGGGATTTCTTGGTTAGGAGTAGCTATAGAATAACAACTTATACATATTGGATAATAATATTGTGGCCATCCCTTCCCTTGGAGAGGGTATAGAAGGTATCGCGCTCGCTTCAGCCGTTGTCGATGTGGGGTGATATAAAGAGATAGAGTCGCCAGCCTATTTTTCCCAAAATAGGCAAAAGAATATGTCACCGCCTCGAGAGAGCGTCATAAAAGACAAACTGATGATTACAAAACCAATAGTTCAGAGGTTCAGGGGATAAGTTACATAATGGGAAGGTGTTAAGCACCCATACCACCCTTTTGGTCTCTCATGGGATTGTGTTACTATTTTTCTTAATTTCTTCGTGAAGTGTGTGTGCGTGTATAAATAGATGGAGATCAGAATCACATGACTCATATCATGGAAAAAAATAGAGTGAGCTTATCCATAGGAATGTTCTCAAAATAATATTTGAAAGATACGATGTATGCATTTATCGAGATATTGATCGTCATAATGAAATGATAATATTTGTTAGATGAAATGCAAATATGAATCACAAGTATGACATATATGGATAATATATACATAAAACAAAAAAGGATGAAAATATGAAGATAGGAAAACTAAAAAATTGGAACATTGGACTCGAGGCTCAGGTTTTAGCCCGAAACATCTACGTAGCCTATAAAGGAATCAAAGTCCACATAGTTCGCACGAGACATAAGGGCGGGATTTATCCCATAGATTCAAACGGGAGTTTATTATATATGTTTGTGTAGAAAATGTTTTTTTATTTTTGAGAGATTATGATGGATAATTCTATTGGAATTTATAAGGGTAACCATCTTTTTCTTTGTTTTGGTTTTTATAGAAAATAAAGTATGTGAAATATAACTAATAAAGGATGAGGCGTTAATGTGTATGAACTAAAGTAAAAAAATAAGATAAGAATTTGTGTAACTAATGTGAAAATAAAGAAATTTGGAGAGAGATGAGAATATTTTGACCTTATTTGGAGAATTGAGTCTTGATCTTGATTCTTGATGAGATCCCTTGAATGTTGGGATGAATGTTGAATGAGATAGAAGGGGATTTTACTAAATTGGGTATGAAAATTATGGGAATGAAATATGGAAAGGAATTTCACGCATGGAAACTTCGCGGATTGCAAGAGAATGTTGCTGAGATCACTGATATTGATGGATCTAAGGGGTTCCTTGAGAGTGAGATCATGCTATCCTTTTATAGGTTAGGGAGATTCTGATCGGCATAGCCCTAGACACACCAATCGACAGGTGACCCTAGACACACTATCGATTGGCAGGGAAATGGACCTGCCAATCGAGAGTCTCGTGCATTTTTTTTGAAAAAATGCTCGTAGAATGCAATTCGTAAATCCAAATTGTGCACGGGGCATACTATTAGAAATTTAATTCATACAAATTTAAGAGTTCTCAAGGCCACTCCCGAGTTCGGGTGTTGACTTTAGGTCAAATGGGGCTCGAAAGTGCTCATCGGTACTTTGGACGGGAGATTATCAGATGGTAAGGGATCGTTCGTCCAAAATGTCAGTCAAAATTGTGCGCGGGTATGATAGTTGGAAAGGTTATGCGAGGTAATTTGATGTTCGAAATATATTCTCTCAGTTCGGAGAGTTAACTTCGGTCAATCGAGGCTCGAAAGCTCCTGGTGACCTTTTGGAGTAAAAATTTTGGTTCGTTCGTACTGTAAGGATGATTCGTATAGGGGACATATCATTGCAAAGTGTATTCAATGCAATTTGAAAATTCATTCTTTCTCATTTGAGTTGAAGAGTTGACTTTGTTCAAATGGAGCTCAGGAGCTCCTGGTGGCCTCCGGATCCATTTTTGTGTGAAAATGATTCATTTGTCCAAATGGTTATGTCATTTTTCACATGAGAAATGCCATTGGAAAGGGGTTTTAGTGCCCTTCAAATATTCATTGAGACTTTTCTATGATGATGAAGTTGATTGGGGTCAAATTGGGGCTCGGGAGCACTTAGTGGCCTTTAAAATCATTTTTAGTAGTAAAATTGTCCATTTATCTGAACCGTTATGCCAATTCATGCATGGGGTGGACCGTTGGAAAGGGTATTCATAACCCTTCAAATATTAGTTAAGCTTTTTATATAACGATATAGTTCTCTACAGTCAAACGGGTCTCCAAAGCGCCAGATGAGATCTAAATTGATACTCGAAGTATGACCTAGGTTTTATAGAGAAATGGGGAGGTGCTAGGAACCTAAGGAGAGACTTAGGGGGTCCTATAATTTGGTGTATATAGATACTCTCGACGCGTGAGCTTGGAAAAAGTGAAAGTCGTCGAATAGACACCACATGATGTTTAGGTAAGGAGGTCGATTTCGCGGATCTAAAGGGATGAGGATGACCAATTCAGAGGGTCGAGGCCAATTATGAGAACCTATGGAAATTCTGAGGATGGGTAATTCTACAAGCCGAGGTCAATCCTGAGGACCTAAGGACGGGAGTGCTCAATTTTGAGGGTTGAGGTCAATTCTAAGGACCTAAGATATGAGCGACTAATTCTGAGGGCTGAGGTTAATTTTGAGGACCGAAAATGGGAGAGATAAATTTTGAGGGTCGAGGTCCATTCTGAGGACCTTAAGATGGATAGTGACCAATTTTGAGGGTCGAGGTCTATTCTGAGGACCTTAAGATAGAGAGCGATCAATTTTGAGAGTCGAGGTCAATTCTGAGGACCTTAAGATGCGGACGACCGATTCTGAGGGTTGAGGTCAATTTTGAGGACCTTAAGTCAAGAGCAACCAATTCTAAGTGTCAAGGTTAATTTTAAGGACCTTAAGTAGGGAGTGATCAGTTCTAAGGATCGAGGTCAATTCTGAAGACATTAAGTTGGAGCGACCAATTCTGAGGGTTAAGGTCAATTTTGAGGACATTAAGATGGAGCGATGATTTCTGAGGGTGGAGGTCAATTTCAAGAAACATTAGAGGGAGAAACCAATTCTGAGGGTCGAGGTCAATTTTGAGTACCTTAAGTGGAGAGAAACCTATTCTAAGGTTCGAGGTCAATTATGAGGACCTTAAGTGGGAGCAATCAATTCATAGTGTTAAGGTCAATTCTGAGGACCTTGAGATGGAGCGACCAATTCTGAGGGTCGAGGTCAATTCTATGGACCTTAAGTGGGAGTGACCAATTTTTAGGGTCAAGGTCAATTCTGAGGACCTTAAATGGGGGGGGGGGGGGGGGGACCATTTTGGAGGGTCGAGCTCCATTCTGAAGACCTTAAAATGGATATTGACCAATTTTGATGGTCGAGATTAATTCTGAGGACCTAAAGTGGAAGAGACCAATTATGAGGGTCAAGGTAAATTCTTAGGACCTTGATCTGGAACAACCAATTCTGAGAGTTGAGGTTAATTCTACGGACCTTAAGTGGGAGCGACTAATTCTTAGGGTCAAGGTCAATTCTGAGGACCTTAAGTGGGGGCAACCAATTCTGAGGGTCAAGGTAAATTTTGAGGACCTTAAGTGGGAGCGAGCAATTTTGAGGGTATAGATAAATTATGAGGACCTTAGTAGAGAGCTACCAATTCTTAGGGTCGAGGTTAATTCTAAGGACCTTAAGTGGGAGCGACTAATTCTGGGGTTGAGGTTAATTCTGTGGACCTTGAGTGGGAGAGACCGATTCTTCGGGTCGAGGTCAATTATGAAGACCTTAAGTAGGGAGTGACCAATTATGAGGGTCGAGGTCAATTATGAGGAACTTAAGTAGGGAGCGACCAATTTTGAGGGTCGAGGTTAATTCTCAGGACCTTAAGTAGGGAGCGACTAATTCTGAGGGTTGAGGTCAATTCTTAAGACCATAAACAGGATAACTTTCCTGGGGAATCTTCAATTTTATTGACTTTATTAGGGAAGAAACATTTGTATGGGGATTATGTCCTTTTGAGAGGAGCTGAAAACCATGGTTTGGAAATTCCATTTTGGAGAAACAACTGGTAACTTGAGGTTTTAGAATTCCACTGGGGAATGTGTTTCTCTGAGACGCTGCCAGGAAAATATATCTGATTGGATTATATCTCCACTAGGGAAGTTGGATTTTTAAGTTCCTCTGGGGAAATAGTGGATGACTTGAGCTTTTGGGATTCTGGTGGGGAATGTTTTTGGAAACTTCTTGGAAAGAGTTAGAGAACTCGAGGAGATAGGTAGCTTTGCTGTAGTTGCTAATAGATGTGATGATTTTTTCGGAATGTGGTTTTAAGTTATTTGGTGATTTGGGAAAAAGGATTTTCTTGGCAAAGAAATGTTCCAAAATTCATTTGGCAATTTTAGGAATTTCCAAGAAAAGTTTTGGAATTTTCTGGCCCTTTTTTGGTATTTTTGTAAAAAAATTCATGGGGTTCTCGTCGACAGGTAGTGGGAGTTGCCAAATGGCAGTGACACGGTCTTTTGCACTACCTAGGTAAGGGTAAGTGACAGTGCTGATCGACTTGTGTCAGGGGACTACCAATCGACATGTCCCTTAGCCTTCAATAAAAGGGGCGAGTTCTTCTCATTTTTCATAATTTATAGCTTTCATTTCTTCTTCTTTTTATCTTCTACGATTCATTCCTGCATGAAATCTCCCTTGATCAGACTCTTTCGTGGGAGCCTGCGCACCATTGATCATCCAGGGTGAGGAACCCTGATGCTTATTTAAGTATTGCATGACTATTGGTTTTCCTTTTTGCATTTTTCTTTTACATTTCCTTTGTTTCTTCAATTTTTGATAAGAGGTTTTTCTTTTGACAGACTGATATCGTTGCATCGAGTCTTTGCTCCCAAAGGATGACGGGATTTTAAGACGTATGGGGTCACCTTCCTCTAGTGGTGCGTTGGGTGATTTTTTCAGCGGGTTTCAGTAGTCTGGCGTCTGCATTGGATGAGATGCCTCGTTTGATGGATTTTTTATGTGCTTTGGGGGAGAGGTGGTGGGATACTACTCATAAATTTCATTTGGTTTTAGAGGAGATGACAATGACTCCCATTGATGTACAATAGTTACTGGGGATAGACTGTGAGGGTACCCAGATAGAGGTGGATCGCACGCTAAGGGTGACGCCGGTGGCGATGGAGGCGGCGCCGGGTGATGTCAGGCGGATAGTTTTTAGCGACTCGATCCATATTTTTTCTTTGTGTGAGATGCTTTTAAGCTGATAGATAATGGGCTGCAGGTTTGTCAGAAGGCTCGTTTATTTATTCTTTTCCATTTAGGAGGATTTCTGGTGGTGTCAAGAGGCGATGTCGTCCATTTGTGGTTTTTGCCTTACTTGAGGGTATATTAGAATATCCCTCTCTTTCACTGTGGGATCCTGACTTTGGATACCCTTTATTAAACTTTGGACGCTTTCAGCTGGTGCTACCTAAAGACTATTATTGGAGGCACGTATCTTTTGGAGGTATTTTCCTTTTTCGGCATTTTCCTTTATGCATTTTATTTCCCTTTTCATTCCTTGATTGCTTTATTCTAATTGATGACTTTCATCCTTTTGCAGATGTGGTTCTACGAGATGATTGGGATTAATTCCCATTTTGTTGGTTTGAAGGATAAGTTGATGGGGGATTTTTCCGGATGTACCGGTGGCGAAAGTCCGACCGACTATCAAGGTAGTCCCTTTCCTTGGCGGGGATGCGTCAGGTCTTAAATCACCTGACGAGCGATCTGTTTATCCCTTTTTTTGTCTTTTGAATTTTTCTTTTTTGGAATTATTTTTTCAATTATGCAAGTATTGACTTCATCTTAGTAAAATGTAGGTGTCCTTTTACCCGTGGGGGATGACCATTCAGTACACGGGGGTGATCGGGATACACGTGTAGATGCACCGACTGTTGACGCACAAGTTTGGCTACTCCTGGTACATGGGAGATAGAGTAGTAAGGAAGATTGTGTAGGACGGGGTGGAGGTATGACCATCGATTCCCCTGAGATATATGAGGCATGTGCAGGAGATGTTGAAGGATTCTCGGGTGGCGGCGATGACTGGGGAACCCTATTCTCTTTACACAGCATAATGGTGGCACATAATTATCTCAGCTTTGTGATGAAATGGCTGATTCTGCCATGCATTTATAATGTGACAAATATGCCTCCATGTCCTATAGCATTAGGAAGGGGTACCAATCGGCTAGTGGGGTCTGCCTATAATGCGGGTGGTGCGTCGACATTAACAACGATGATAATGTTAGAGGTTCCATTTCTTCAGCTTAATCCTCACTCCTACAACATCTAACAACTCGGGGGAAGATCAATTTATATTCTTTATCTCCCCAATGCAATGAGACATAAGGTGCTGGGGTTGAAAGAGGATGTTCTTCAGCAAGAGGTATATTCGTATCCTTTGTTCTTTGATTTTTTGATCTCTTTCTTTGCCCATGACTAACTATTTTACTTTTTTTCCTTATTTTTCTTGCAGCATGTTTGTGTGTTGACTACCTGACTGAGGGACATCCGGGATTGGGTGGATTTTGCGACTGCTCCTATTCGGGAGTCGATCCTGATTCCTCCCTATTTGGTTCCATCTGCTTCGTTTGAGGAAGGGTCTAGATTGGGTAGCGGAGGCTCCTCAGATCGTCGCTGAGGAAAGTGCAAGCATTATCGGGATGGGGGATCATAGAAAGAGAGAGAGAGATAAAGAGAGAGAAGAAAAAGTTGAGAGAGTGATAAAGTGTGGGGGATCAAGATAAACCCCCTTTTTTTGTTTTCTATAAAAGAGATGTAACGAGAGGAATATATATATGCAATGAATGGGCTTTTATTTATTTATCTTTTCTTTTAATGACTTAATCTACATGCACTTTTACTTTGTTTGCTAGGACCATAAAAGGATTAGAATTATTTAAAAAAGATAATTTATTTTGAAATAGGATGAGTTAAATATAAGGAGAGAAGAATTATGAATTCCCTTGAGTAGAATTTTTTTTAATTAAATTTTTTGGTTTTGACAAAAGAGGAAACATGAAATTTTCTAAAAATGGGGGGATGCCGATCGGCATACCCCTTATCCTACCTATCAGCAGGTCAGTACAGTCTAATCACCCCTAGGCCTGGTTTCACTTTCTTCAACTACATTGTCCTTAATGGGGTAGAGTTTCATTAGATTTTTGCAGAACAATTGTCTTTAGCCAAGTTTTTCTATGTATAAAAGGGGGTAAAGTGGAGTTTTTTCTTCACCCATCCACATTTTCCTTCTCTTATTTAATTCTTGCTTTGTATCTTGTTTCTTCAAATATGGCTCTTCCCATAAATGAAAAATTCGCTTCTTACCTCATAAATTTAGAGGCTATGTGCTCCTACAATGTAGACTACGACGCGTTCAACCTGTATCGGGTTTCCTTATTGCATAATTGGCCCATCGACTAGAACATGCTGATGGTAGCGGTACAATTCTGGTACCCAGAGAATTATGTTTTTCTCTTTAGCTTGGAAGAAGTTAGCCCTACTTACGAGGCATTTTCTTCTATGCTGGGGGTAAAACCTAGTGTTGTGGCGGCCAAGCCTGAATTCTCTCAAGCCTTTCAGGCACTGTTGGCAGTATTTCTCCGTTTTCCCCCTCGAAGGATCGGTTATTGTTTACTGGAGGTATGATCTCCCTCCTGGCTGTGCATTATTCCGTGCATCTACGAGATGTCAATGATGTGGGATATGTCGAAGACGATGCCCTTGGATTAACTTTGAAGCTATTGTTGGTGATTGGGGACCTATTGGTGGACCCTCAAATAGATGCCATTACTGCGTGGATGTCATATCATCGTAATCATGCGACGGTGATATTAGCAGAGACCTTGAATGGTCTAGATTCTTGGCGAGAAGGACGTTCTGATATTTGAGAGGCATCCTAGTTATGCTATTCACGTGGCTATCTGAATTATTTCTTTCGACGATCCTCCCTGAATATCCCTTAGCAGTTGTGCCAAATTTCTTCACCCGTTATTTCATCAGTTTTGGCCCGATTATCGAGAAATGGGAAAATTAGTTTTGTGGAGCATGGGGCTCGATGTCTGCGTTGTTCAGAGCCTTGGTGTGTGTGTGTGTGTGGGGGGGGGGGGGGGGAGTTGAAGCCTATTCTAGAATTAGGGTAATACAAGTATGTTCGATTATTTGGCCTTCGACATACTTCTTTTTATTTTCCTTGGTAGCTCCTGCATCAAGTCGGATGGGAGTAAATCGTGGCTTCTCGGACTTTTGACTTCTTCCATGTGGAGGATTTAACGGAAAGCATGCGGATGTGGTTAGTCTCTTTGTGGGAGAGTCTTTGGCCATCGACCCATGCTCCTCAGTCTATTGGCAGAGTTTGGCATAGTTTAGGGGACTACATGATGTGGCTATAGAGGAGGGTAATGGCTAAGATGTTGGCCAAGGATACCGGGCAGAGATGGCTCGCCATGTTTGACCCCATGAAGGGAGGTGTATTGGTCTTTCCCATGATGGTCCGATCTTACCGTTCCATCGAGTGCCTTCGCTATTCCACCCAAGCAAGGGAAGTTTGAGTACCCCAAGATGTAGATGATAATGGTGCTGGTTCTTCAGGCAGTTGTGGGTAGGGCCTTTCTGTGAAGATGGTGATTATTTGTTCAGCTGGTTATGTCTTTGGTTGGTTTTGGTAGGAATAATTTTGGGAAGGTTGTTTAGTTAGTTGGAATACCCCGTATTTTTTATGGCATTTAATTATGGGATTAATGAAATTAAATTGGGATAAAATAATTAATATTAGTTCGAATTTTAAAATAAATATTTACTAGCATGACGAGAGTTAGTAATTATATGTTGAATATTACTGGATGAGTAAAGTAATATATGAAATTGAATTTATTAAAATTTTCGCGAGTAAATAATACGACAATCATTGAAATTAAGTCGGGATGCACATGTGTCATGTCGGGACTAAATTAATGGAATAAAAAGTGAATTAATTTAAGTCATCCGTATTGTTATTTCGAGTGAGCCAATGCATCTGAAAGGGTCAAGATAGTCATAAAAGTGTACCCGGGGGTTTAGTTTGGGTCTCGAGACGTTTTTAGGCCCGGGAGGGCATTTTGGTAACTATCCATTTTAGACCTTAATTATGGGCAAAAATTGAGAGGTTATATCTGATGAAAGTAGGAGTCCTCGAGGGTTAGAAACATTAGAGTTGCAGAGAGGTTATGGAAGAGAGAAGAGAGAAGGCTTCCAAGGAGGAGAACCACCAACCCTACACCACTCTCATCAATTTCATCACCAACCCATTGATCAGAAGAAGGGAAACGTTCTTATACCACTCAAATCCATCGGACAAGACCTTTAATTTCAAATAAAGTATCTAACTTGCTGTTATTTAGTTGATAACACATACATGCTAGCGTAGGAATTGATTTATTTATGTCTTCATGAAAAATACTGTTATTGGGAGATTATTATTTAAACTTTGGAGTAGAAACCATGTTAGGATGAACATCTTGTTATATATAGAATGTTATCCACGGAATTTGATGCCTAGTAGAGATAGAAATCAGGAAATAAATTGAATTCTTGAGAAAATTTGATGAACTAGGGTTAAATGATAAATTCTTGAATTAACCCATTTGATGAGTAATCTTGAGAAATTAATAAATGATTTACGTTAGAAATCATCCATATTAGTTTATATAATGTTCATGATGTTTGGTTGGGAGTTTGGGACATGTTAATGGATTTTTAATGATTTAAGTTGGATGAAACGCGTAGGCTTAATTTGCGAAATTCTGGGCAAGACCTGCTTGGTCGATTGATCGACTAAAAAATGTTGATCGATTGACTGGATCAAATGATCTACCCCGTTTCATCGATCGATCGACTCCTCCTGGAAATGATAACTTTTCTCCTTTTGAATGTTAATCCATTTCCAATGTATAAGGACCTTTGGACATAATTTAATTATCACAATGGGACTTGAGAAGGACTAGTAGGGTCCGGCTAATATGGCTTGGTATCAGATTTAACCATGGGATTTCGGTGGTATAAAGTGGATGGGAAATCGTGCGTACATTAAATTAGATCTTACGAGAATTAAGGATTTAGACCAGTATAGTATTGAGTGTACATCTATTGATTTTATATTTATCAAGAGGATACACTTTGAGAGTCGAGAAATACTTAAGGGTTTGCGGTAATTGAGAAAATAAAAGAGTGATTTAATTATACGTAAAACTCGGGAGTTATATGCCACGTTGGGTTCGAATATATTATGTGTCGTGGGCGTACCTAGATGAATAATGAGAATATATATATGGGTGCATGCATATATATATATAATATTGTATATTTGTGTGTAATCATACCCGCGCTACTTGCTATCAGAGAGGTTCTGCGCCAGGACAGTCTTACCTCAATTGAACCTTTATGGGGGATATTGACTTGTACCCTAGAACATAGCATACTTGGTAGAGGATATTCAAGAATGATAGTCAGACGGTCCTAAGAGACGTGAGGCTATGTTCTGAGCTCTTAGTGACTTGGAACTATTCTTCACCTCTAATGTGTGTTTTGTATTAATACAGTTCTAGAGTGATTCCGAACTAGTATTCCCCTCTTATATGAGTGATATGGGGACTTGATAAAAGATTATGCCAGCACCATAGACTTATCTGAAGTTCCCTATTAGTATATGTATTTGGAGTGATGAATATATGTACATGTGATTAATCTATAGTGCTTGTAAGTAGATAGAATAGAGTAATTAATATTAAATGAGTTAAGTGGTTGAGAACTTAAGTCTAAATTGTGATGAATATAACTGGCTTGGTAAATTCATAAGAAAAGGATTATCAAATATTAAATATAGTCATGCGATTACTTGAAATAGGCCTGGTGAATTAAAATTGGGTTAGACTAGTTAACTGGGTTAGACTTAACCATTAATTCCGTGGTACGTTAGGTGTGCACACTAGTTGAGCGGTGAGGATTCAAAAGTGAGTGTCGAGGTACTAACATGTATGTAATATCAACTGGTAAGCAATTTAAATACTTTCTAAACTATGTTTAAAGTAGTTTTACACTCGGGTTCTGAACCGTTTCCTATTATCTTTTCTCCCTCTTGTGTGTATATATATTATAGGTGCCCAGCCACAGGGGCGTTAAACCTAGATCTTTGGAGCATTGATGTGCTACAACTAGTGTGGAAGTTGCAGGTCCTTGCAGTAGACGACTTCATCCTTATCTTCTCATCCTCCTATTTAGTCATTTTTAGTTAGGGCATGTGTCGCCCATTTCCATATTTCCTTTAGTTCAGAGAGAGATTTGTACTCTTTATAATTTTCGTATTCAGTTATTATTGGCATTGTTTTACTTATTACTTTGTCCTGCGATTGGGATTTATTATTTGAATTGATTTATCTAGCTTGGTCATTTCATTCAGATGGTTTGGCTTTATTATTATCATTTGTATTCATGAAAATGGTTTCATATTAAATAATAACAATCAGACTTAATTTATAAAATTAAATATTTTGACACTTAGCTTAATTATTTATTAGGTGATTAATGAAGAAAAAATATTTTTCGAGAGTGATGCTAAGAATGAACCAACCTGACACTTTGATTTAATTTAATAAAGGACTGATCACCTCTAAGGACGCAAATTTCCAATTGAGTCCTTTGTAGTTTTGGCTCAATTCCGGACAAAAACGTTTGAGTCGTAGGATAGAGTATATTGATCATCTTTCATGCCTATGACGTGTTTGTTGAAGACGTAGCAACCAAGTATATAAAGCTTCATCAATATGCCGAGTTTAAGTACCTCGTTTCTACGTCATCAATAGTAGTTCCATGCTCCCAAGGTATGAATGCATTACATATATATATATATATATATATATATATATATATAGGAGCTTGGAACGGTTTGTATTAGGTGTTAGGTTTTCAATTAAAACTTATATATAAAGTATATAAAGTTTCTGGGCTTAAAAAGAATTTTTTGAACATTTTGTGAGTTCGTTCGAAGTGTTGTACGAATGAGATTTCCATTCGAGCCATAAGTCGTTCGAACGAGATTGCCAACGACTTCCCATTATGGCATACTGGAACTTCGTTCGAAATGTCGCTCGAACGAAATTGTCGTTCTAACGAGCTTCTAACGAGTTCATACTAGAACTTCGTTAGAAGACTTGTTCGAACGAGAATGTCGTTCGAACGAAATATCGTTCGAACGAGATTTGTAAGGAATAGTTTTTTTGGCAGGTTTGAGCAGTTTTGCCCACTTTCCCACTTGTTTTACCCCACTACCTTTTTGCTGAATATCTATGTGCGGGAATAACTTTTTCTAACTTAACTTTTCATATCCTACCAACCTCTAGAGAGTGTTTGAGAGAAAAATTGTTTTAGGGAAAAGTTCATTGTTTTAAAGTGTCAATTTTCAAAGAAAAATCATATACACTTTTGTTTTACACCCATTGTTTTGTTTATCCAAGTTCATATATATACATCTTTCTTGGAGTTTGGCACCGTGTTGATCTATACATTAGTTTGAAGAGAAGTTTGGGTTTGCTTCTAAATCTCACAAAGAAAAATACATTTTCGTGATTTACCCACTTGGAGAAAGGATCCTAGTTCGGGTGACGGTGACCACATAAAGTCCGATCGGTGGATTTCGAGACCGCGGTGGAGCTCCGGGGTTATTCGCTGAGTGGAGGTGTTTGCAAGAAGACGCGTCAAGGCTTGAGAGGGTTCGAGTTGAGGAAGTAAGTCATGTTTCTTATAAATGTAAATTCCGTACTTAGTGGATTTGAGGCTAGGGCCGTCCGAGGTTGTTTCCCGTCTTGGTTTTTTCCTCGTACATCGCGGCGTAGTGGTTTCATTGTTTATTTTATCTTGCTATACTCACCTAGAATGCATGCTTAGGTAATTCAAGATAAAATTGGGTTTTAATCACTACTAATGTTTAATTTGGTGCTACATAATTATTTGGCATAAATGTAGTTAATTCAAGTCATTAATTTAATGTGTTAAAATTGATTTGGCCTAATTTGTTGAAATAATGATAAATATGAGTTAGGAAAATTCTAGGACTTGGATTAATTTCACTTTGTGTTTTTATTTTAATTTTGAAAAGGAAATTAACATTTGGTAATTCATTTTATTGAACCATCACCTTAACGCTTCCGCATATCTATTTCATAAAAAGGAAATATATTTTTAAAAAGAATTTTAAAGGATTTAAAATCGGGGGATTTGATTTCACAAATTGGTATCAGAGCCAAAAACGACAATTTACTTCGTTATAGATCTTTTAACTATTTTTGGGCTAAAATGGAATTTTCCCCATTTTCAAAATTTCCAATTTTTGATGGTTCTAACTATGCGTATTGGAAAACGCAAATGAAATCGGCACTAAAATCTATCTATGAGAGGGTTTGGATGTCTGTTTTTAATGGGTGGTCTCCACCAACTCATTTAGTAGAAAATGAACGTGTTCCTAACCCGCCCGATAGATGGAGTGAGGGTGAATTTAAACTTTCAAATTTTAATTCCCGTGGTTTAAATGCCTTGTTTAGTGCAGTCACACAGGATGAATTCTGACGTATTATGACGTGTGAGACCGCTAAAGAAGCGTGGGATATTTTACAACTCACTCATGAGGGTACAAGTGTCGTTAAAGCTTCGAAACTCCAAAACCTCACCACTCAATTTGAAACCATCAAAAGGAACGATAATGAAACTTTTGATGAATTTTACGCTAGACTTTCCTATATTGTCAATTCATCTTTTAATTTGGGGGAGAAAATACCCGACAACCGAGTTGTAAAGAAAATTTTAAGGTCCCTACCCGATAGATTTATTCCAAAAGTGACCGTTTTAAATTCTTTACCAACTTTAGCCTCTACAAAATTAGAAGAGCTTGTAGGTGATTTACAAACCTATGAAGTAGACATGTTTCCCTCTAAAACTGAAAAGAAAATAGAAAAGGGTGTTGATTTAAAAGCCCGAAAAGAGGTTAAACAAGTAGTAGAGAGCGAGAGTGATAATGACTCGGAAGGCATGGCCTTGTTTGCTTGGAAATTTAGAAAATTTCTTAAATTTAATAAAGATAAATTTAAAAATGATTTTAAGAAATTTGAAACTTCTAAGCATGACAAAGTCGAGAGGATCCCTAAAACTATAAATGAAAATTTAAATAAGGACGAGTCTAATAGGTGCTTTGGTTGTGAGGGTTATGGCCATAGGGCTTCTGAGTGCCCCACTAAACTAAGGAAAGAGGGTAAACGACCCATTTCATATAATGTGACCCTTAGTGATAGTGATAAGGAAGGGGGACCCGATTCCCCCACTAAGCCTAACTTTTTGGCTGTTATGGCTAGTCATGTGAGCTTCTATAATGATATTCAAACACATGACACTTCCGAGGTCAAAGTTTATGAATCTCCTATTTTTTATGGTAGCGAGAGTGAAGAAGAAAGAGAGAGTGAAAATGAAGAAGAGGTTAATGTGAGTGAACTTCAAAATACTTTTCAAGAATTATATGAAGAATCAATTAAATTGAAAAGAACTAATTTGAAGTTAGAAGCTAGTTTGAAAGAACGTGTTAAGGTCGTAAATAATAGTATGTTGGTAGAAGACCTTAGGACACGTGAGAGGACTCTTCGAGAGAAGATTAAATATGTAGAAGGTAAGAGAGATAGCCTTCGGGGTTTAATGGAATCCTTGAAAAAGGAACTTCTTGCTTTTGAAGAGAGAAATGTTTTATTAGAGTCTAACCTTTTAGAATTGAAAAATAAATTAAAAGACTCTAGTAATGTCAAATTTAATTTGGAGTGTCGTTCGAAAAAATTAGATAAAATATTAGGAACGGTACAAATTAAAAATGACATGTGTGGTTTAGAATCTACTCATAAAGCTAAAACCAACGTTTTAGGAGAATCAACTAGGAAAGTCTTTAGAGATCATTTCTTAGGTACCAAATTTCGACGTAATTTTACTTGTACACATTATGGTCGAAAAGGTCATCTTAGGAAATTTTTCTTTGATCTTAAACGAATTCCTAGAAAATACCATCGTAAAGTAACCACGGTAGTTAAAGTTTCTACACCCCAAGATAGTCATTCTTCATTGATTTCGGTTAGGAAATCCGACTTGGTTGCCTTGCAAAATAGGGTTTTTGATTCTCATTTACTTTCACATGCTTCCTCCCTTGATAAATCTAAAGGATGAATGTGTTAGTGTTTGCATACTTTCGCTTTTCTGCTTTATACTATATTATCATGCTAAAAGTATGCTTATTTAATCATTTTCTAGTCATTGCTTTATCACATATCCCATGCTAGAATAATGATTTTTGTTTATCTTTTGGATTTTATCTCTTGATAATTTAAGCTTAATGAAAAATCCAAATGATTTTGTTTGTCTTTTGAGTATATATTTTTTATTAAAAACTTCAAAAACTCAAAAAGATTTTATTTTGTGTGTATTTTAGTTTGACACACTTTATGTGGCATATACTTGTGTTTGATTCCCATCTTTTTCGCTCCCATGTGGCTAGAACTTTTGGTTTAGATTGTCAATCCTTATTATGTTCTTTACCATGCTTATATGGAGTGGTTGGATTTTTGCGTTGCTTAAATGTATTCTATTTTTATATGCCTTTATTCACACATGCACGAGCTCATTTGAAATTTTAATGTCACGTGTTATGTTTGAGCTTTGTGAGGTGTTCTCCAACCAATCTAGTCATTTACATAGTTTTAACCTAAGAAGACTAGTGCATGTCAAAATCCATTGCACGTGAGATTTGTGAGTAATAAAGAACATGATATATAAATGTGCACGGGGAACGGCTCCAAAAGGATTTATTATCCTTTGCGATTGTAAGCCACCGTTTGAAATGGACCTAAAAGAAATACGTGGTCCAAAGGCCTAAAAATAGAAAAATGGCACTAAAAGAAAAATAATTGCCAAGGCCTATATTTGTTTGATATATTCATTCAAAATTCATATATATGCTTATTGAGAGAGATTGGATTGTATATCAACAGTTTGCACAATGTCCGTTTATCCTAGTGGGCTTTATTGTCATGACTCTATTTGGTTGGTAAAATCATCAAAACTCTAGCCTTGTATGCATTATGTATGTTTGTTCATTGAGTTCAATCTATATTGTCACATGAGGTGATATTCAAATGTGATGAAGTTTGCAATCAATTGAGAACTCCTTGAACATGTTTTAAGTGATTGGGTCTAAATTTAATCATTACTATTTCACACCCCAAAACTTCCGTTTCCGCATGACACATTTTTTCCCTACGAGTGTGAAAGACTCCTATTATATTTTGTGTGTCATTTGTGTGTCTATATCTATATATGTGTACTTACGTATATTCTTTATATCTTATGTATACATATATTTGATATTTTTGTTTAGTCTTTGCATTGTCTTCTAGTCCATATATGCTCCAATTCATAATTTGTATCTATCTTGTTGCATTCTTTGTTGATATCACATGCCTACTTATTTATGTATCTTATTGGTATCATTTTCTTGCATCCTAATTGGTATCCGTTATTATTTGTTGGATTAGTTATGACTTTTGTTTCCCATATGCTTTAATGTTCTCATCACTTTATGCCTCATGTTTAAATTAGTTTTAACATTTGTTTATTCCTGAACAAAAAAGGGGGGGGGGGTGATGATAGGAAAATCCTATTATATCGTATCTTAGTTTGGGGGAGATTTATCTTAGGGGGAGTATTTATTTTGGGAGTATTTATTTTCATTGCATTAAATACATTGATATTCCCTATGCGTTTGATAGTTTGCTTAAGTGTGGAAGAATTCTTCTAAAGCGGCAACTTTCAAGTGGCAAAGAATTTTATTCTAAAGTGGTATTCGAGTCAAGCATTGTACTCTTTATTTTTGGTGGGATGTTTTTGAGTCTAGTTAGCTTGACGGACCTTTAGGATTTTTGTTGATTTTTGTCCCGGAATAGCTGAAGGGGGAGATTTGTAAGGATGCAAATTTCCAATTGAGTCCTTTGTAGTTTTGGCTCAATTACGAACAAAAACATTTGAGTCGTAGGATAGAGTATATTGATCATCTTTAAAGCCTATGACATGTTTGTTGAAGATGTAGCGGCCAAGTGTATAAAGCTTCATGAACATGCTGAGTTTGAGTGCCTCATTTCTACGTCATCAATAGTAGTTCCACGCTCCCAAGGTATGAATGCATTACATATATATATATATATATATATATATATATATATATATATAGGAGCTTGGAACGGTTTATATTGGGTGTTAGGTTTTCTATTAAAACTTATATATAAAGTATATAAAGTTTCTGGGCTTAAAAAGAATTTTTTGAACATTCTATGAGTTCGTTCGAAGTGTCGTTCGAATGTGATTATCGTTCGAACCACAAGTCGTTCGAACCACAAGTCGTTCGAACGAGATGGATAACGACTTCCCATTATGTCACACTGGAACTTCGTTCGAAATGTCGTTCGAACGAGATGGTCGTTATAACGAGATTTCTAACGAGCTTCTAACGAGTTCATACTGTAACTTCATTAGAAGACTCGTTTGAACGAGAATGTGGCGGGGACAATTTTTTTGGCAGTTTTGAGCAGTTTTGTCCACTTTCCCACTTGTTTTACCCCACTACCTTTTTGCTGAATATCTATGTGCGGGAATAACTTTTTTTAACTTAACTTTTCATATCCTACCAACCTCTAGAGAGTGTTGTAACAACCCGCGTAATTTTTGGGGTATTTTGGAAATTAAAAGGAAAAATAAATTTTGAGAGAAAATTATTTTTATTACTCAAATATGTTGGTTATTATTTTTAAGGGCGAGAATTTCGAACGGTTTTGAAATCAGAATTAAAATGGAGATTTAATTGAATTTTTATTATTTAGAAGAGTCCTTAAAACATAAAACTCTCTAAGAGTCCTCGAAACATAAAACTCTCTAGTAAAAATAATATTTTTAGAAATCCGACCGTTCGATCAAGCTGAATTTTTGTCAGAAGTCCTGTCTCGCCGTTCGCTACAACATATTAAAATTTCAAGCGATTCCAATGGTCCGATCGTTGGGAATAAAATTTTTAGTGTTTGTATCTGATTAGAACTCTTTTCTTAATCAAATACTTAATCATTTATATATCAACAAATTCGTGACTTGGCTTTTCAAATCACTTTTTCTCAAACTTTTCAACCAGAAGACCTCTCCAAAATTACTCCATTTCATCTACAAACCATAGCCCCAAACCTATTCAATATTTCAACCTTAGATTAGAAAGCTTATTTGGTGTTTTCTCGAGTTTGGGCTGGAACGAGATTTGATTATTTTCACGAGAGAACGTGATGGTGTGATTAGATTTTGAGGCTGAAATTATGTGATGATTCATGTTGGTTCTTTTGGTGGTTTAAGGTATGGGGTTTTACACAATATGCTCCTGAAATCTCGCGAGTGTTTATTCCGTTGAATTCTTGTTAATTGAACTCATATTTTCAATTGTTAAATTCTTGGAAATCTGGAAAAATAATTGTTGAAATTATTTTCATTCATGAGGTATTATTCATGTTGTTTTGAGCACGCTGTCATGAGATTTTAATATGGCACTGATGTTGGGCACCCGCCAAGACTCCTTTTCCGGCTACTTGATAAAGTATGGGGCAGTATGGTGAGGCCTGGTGACTCCGGTTAATGTGTTGTTAAGAAATTTATTGATAAAATGCTATTGAGATTTGCATTATTTGATTTGAGTATTCGTAGTCATATTGTTGCGCTTTGTTCATCGCTAACATCTTTGTTGAGCATAGTCCTGTCGTATTGTGTACTTCCCCATCTTTTTCTTAGTTGGTAGGTGAGCACGGATTTGAGTGCTATGGACCAATTGGGATGATTTTAGGGAGGATTATTTAGGAAGAATTTTTAATACAAGATGAGAAGATTGCATTATTTTGATGTATAGAGCATTGGAGATTTGTTTTATTTTTGAGTTAGTTGTTATATGTAATTCGAGAGACTTGGTATTTATTTGAAGAGATTTGGGATTTGTAGTTCTCTTTTATTGTTGTGGGATTTTTAGATGCTCTATACTTTGTTATTTGTGGATTTTATTAGTTTTATCGATGAGTAGTGCTCCGTTCGCTCTCCCTGGGCGGGCAGGGTGTTACAAGTGTTTGAGAGAAAAATTGTTTTAGGGAAAAGTTCATTGTTTTAAAGTGTCAATTTTCAAAGAAAAATCATATACACTTTTGTTTTACACCCATTGTTTTGTTTATCCAAGTTCATATATATACATCTTGCTTGGAGTTTGGCATCCTGTTTATCTCTACATTAGTTTGAAGATAAGTTTGGGTTTGCTTCTAAATCCCACAAAGAATAATACGTTTTCGTGATTTACCCACTTGGAGAAAGGCTCCTAGTTCGGGTGACGGTGATCACATAAAGTCCAATCGGTGGATTCCAAGACCGCGGTGGAGCTCCGGGGTTATTTGCTAAGTGGAGATGTTTTCAAGAAGACACGTCAAGGCTTGAGAGGGTTCGAGTTGAGGAAGTAAGTCATGTGTCTTGTAAATGTAAATTTCGTACTTAGTGGATTTGAGGCTAGGGCCGTCCAAGGTTGTTTCCCATCTTGGGTTTTTCCTTGTACATCACAGCGTAGTGGTTTCATTGTTTATTTTATCTTGCTATACTCACCTAGAACCCATGCTTAGGTAATTCAAGATAAAATTGGGTTTTAATCACTACTCATGTTTAATTTGGTGCTACATAATTATTTGGGGTAAATGTAGTTAATTCAAGTCATTAATTTAATGTGTTAAAATTGGTTTTGCCTAATTTGTTGAAATAATGATAAATATGAGTTAGGAAAATTCTAGGACTTGGATTAATTTCACTTTGTGCTTTTATTTTAATTTTGAGAAGGAAATTAAAATTTGGTAATTCATTTTATTGAACCATCACCTTTACCCTTTCACATATCTATTTCATAAAAAGGAAATATATTTTTAAAAAGGATTTTAAAGGATTTAAAATCGGTGATTTGATTTCACATCACTCGGTATTTATTAGGCGGGGTGTCATAGATAGTATTAGAGCATCAAGTTCTAGAGTCCTTTAGGATCTGTACGACTTATTATGCTTTTAGCTTAGCGTCCTTTGATATAGAGCCCTATCTTTAGGTTTGTTGTACTCTTATTTATGCGGTTACGTCTTGAGCTATTTGAGATTTTATAATAATTATGGACTCATAAAATTCCTTTTTGTTTCAGATGCCTCCGAGACGAGCACCCTAAGATAGAAATGCCTAGCCCTAGCAGCCAACAGCTCAGGCTCAGGAAATGAAGAATGCAACTGAAGTCGCTGCTATAGTTCCTCAGTCGGTGAATGCAGCACTAACGATGGTGAAACAGGACCCACCCTAGGTTTAGTTAGTAGCGCCAGTGCTAGCACAACTTCCCACGACATGGGAGAGGATTAGGGATGCCTTTCAAAAGGCACATCCTACAGAGTTCTCAGAAAGTTTTGACATTGTCATCGCTAGCCAATGGAAGAAGGACATTGAGAGGCATCTACACATGTATCAATGTTCAGACGTTCAGAGATATGTAATGGCTTCCTTTAAGCTAGTAGGAGCCGCCTTATAGTGGTGAGAGTCCACTACCACCTTAGAGGAAAGGGATAAAAAGAAGATTTAGAGATTTTGGGTGCGGTTTGATTGCAAATAATTTCCTTCCGCCGTGCAAACTGAGATGAGGAAAAAATTGTTAAATCTCAAATAGGAAAGTATGATTGTCGTTGAGTATGATGAGGAGTTCACGAGGCTGATCACTATTGTGCCAGATGAGGCCCCTACCAAAGAGAAGAAGATTCAGATGTTTATGGATGGTTTGACCTGGAGGATTTGCAGCACCTCTTGGGTAATCTCTCGTTGGGTAATTATACTGATGTACTGAACATCGCCCTATTGCATTGCCAGGACGACCACTTCCACCAGTACGGGAACAAGCGAGCCGAAGAGTTCAGCCAACATGGCCGGACAGGGGGTAGTAGTGCTAGTGGGGCACCAGCAGCTTAGGGGCAGGTCCGTAAAAGTGAGGAGAGTTCCCATCAGGGGGACCCTACTAAGTGATTACGATCTAGAAACTCTAGGCAAGGATAGGGAGGCTACAAACAGGGCCAACCGGGCCAGTCCAGTCAGCAAGGCCAGCATCGTTATCACCAGGGCTAATAGCGGTATCAGCAGGGCCATTGGAGAGGTGGTAATGACCATCAGGGATAGGGACAACATGAATAAAGGGGAGGAAGCTTCAATAGAAGATGCTTTGGTTGTGGAAAAAATGGCCACATATGTTAGGATTGTCCCGGGGGGATATGGCCCTACAACAATAGAGTGGCCGTCAGGAGCCATAGAAACTGATCTTCCCAGATGCCCTCCGCACCACCTCAGATGCCAGCCTTACCAGCTATCCTAGTCATCCCAGTTCATCAAGGAAAATTACAGTAAGTTTCATATCCATAATACTTTGGGGTGCATTTATTTGACATCGGGGCATCACACTGCTTCATATCCACTTGTTTTGCACGGGCCACAGGGTTGTTAGACTCAACAGAGAGTACAGTGAAATGTGTAGACTCATCGTTGGGTAATGGGTCATTGATTTTCTTTATATGACGAGGAGCAGGTATAGAGATTGGGAGTCTGATTTTTCTTGTAGACATGTTAGTCTTAGTTATGCATGAGCATGACACTGTTATTGACATGGATTTGCTGGCTGCTTATAGAGCCATGATAGACTATTTTAGTAGGAGTATTATTTTTGCTATTCCTGGTCAGGAGATGTTTCTGGTGGCGATGCCTCATCCTAAAGGAGGATCGTCCACTCATTTATATTATATAGAGGAGGAGACCTCTAAGGTGGTAGTGATCCCTATTGATTCGATTCCCATAGTTCGCGAGCTTTTTGATGTGTTCTAGGAGATACTGGGACTACCACCTAGCCAAGAGATAGATTTTGTTATAGATTTGATGCCGAGCCCTCGACGAAAAACCCGCGCATCATACCGTATGGCTCCAACTTAGATGAGAGAGTTATACGATCAAATTGAACAACTGTTGGTACATGGATTTATTTGTAGGAGTACCTCACCCTAGTGTGATCCCATGTTGTTTATGAAGAAAAAATATAGGTCGTTGCAATTGTGTGTGGACTACAAAGAGTTTAACAAAGTCACAATATAAAATAAGTATCCGTTTCCCCGAATCGATGACTTGTTTGACCAATTGAGAGGAGCTGCCTTCTTCTGAAAGATAGACTTGGGGTCGGGATACCATCAATTATGAATTAGGGAGAAAGATGTGTCAAAGACTGCTTTCTTGATGCATTATGGATCTTACAAGTTCTAGGTTATGCCGTTTGGGCTAACTAATGCTCCAGCTATGTTCATGGACTTAATGAACAGGGTGTTAAGAGAGTTCTTGGATCTGCTTATCATTATTTTTAAAGATGCCATTCTGATTTATTCCCAGACTGAGGAGGAGCATGCCTATCATTTGAGACGGGTTCTTTAGACTCTGAGAGAGCATCAGTTATATGCTAAGTATGAGACGTGTGGGTTTTGGCTATGAGAGGTCCAGTTCTAGGGGAACATTTTTTCCGCAAGGGGAATATTAGTGGATCCGAGAAAGGTGTTCGTAGTGAGGGAGTGGGGGAAGCCCAAGACACCGATAGAGATCCGTAGTTTCTTGGGATTGGCAGGGTACTACAGGAGGTTCATTTGAGGATTATAAAAAATAGAGGGTCCATTGACTAATCTGACTCCCAAGGGGGTACCATACGTATGGGATGATGCTTATTAGTTGGATTTCGATGAGCTAAAGGATAAGTTGACTTCGGCGCCAGTTCTTTCTTTACCTAGGCCAGGGTTAGAATACCTGGTGTTTACTGATGCTTCCTTACAGGGACTTGGTGGAGTACTTCAGCTAGAGGAGCATGCTATAGCTTATGCCTCTCGCAAGCTCAAGCCTTACAAGTGGAATTACCCCACCCACGAATTGGAGCTATCAACAGTCGTGTTTGCCTTATGAATATGGAGATAGTACTTATTGGGTTTGAAATTTTGCCTGTTCACAGACCACAAGTCACTGCAATACTTGTTCACTTAGAGGGAGTTGAACATGTGTCAGCGCAGGTGGCTAGACTTTGTGATAGATTACCAGTTTGAGATATAGTACCACCCGAGGAAGGCTAACATAGTTGCGGATGCATTGAGCCGTAGGCCAGTAAGTGAGGTGGAGGATTGTGAAAGGCAAAGTGGAAACAGTTGGGACATCAGGAAGCAGTGGCTTGATCCATTATGTACGTCATGACAGTCACATTAGAGATTGTTATGAGGGTGATCCATGCCCAAGAAGATGATTCTTTTTGCCAGGATCAAATTATAAGGCTTCTAACTGAAGGCGCAGAGTTATAATCAATGAGTTTAGATGGATGATTGCGATTGAATGGGAGTTTAGTGGTCCCGGAGGGGGAGGAATTACATCATGCAGTGATGACAGAGTCGACAGTACTGGTGGACTGGGATGAAGAAGGACATTGCGGAGTTTGTGTCCAAGTATGCCACCTGTCAGTAGGTAAAGGAGGACCATCTGAGACCGCAGGGTTACTGCAACCGCTAGAGATCCCTATGTGGAAATGGGAGAGCATTTCCATGGATTTCATTACTAGGTTGCCAACATCACAATGGGTTCACAATTCTATACGGGTAGTATTGGATCGTTTGACCAAGGTAGTGCATTTTCTTTTGGTGCAGACTTACTACACTACGGGATAGTAGGACCAGTTATTCAATGTTGAGATAGTGAGGTTTCATGGGGTGCCCCTTAATATCGTGTCTGATAGAGACACAATTTTTGTGTCACACTTCTAGGAGAGCTTTCAGGAGGCTATGGGTACCGATCTGCGATTGAGTATGGCGTATCACCCGCAGAGAGATGGACAGACTGAGCGTACTAATAAGATGCTGGAGGATATTATACGCATGTGTTTACTTAATTTTTGATGAGTATGGGAACGATATCTTCCTCTGGGAGAGTTCTCTTATAATAACTCCTACCAGTTTACGATTGGCATGGCCCCTTTTGAGGCATTGTATTTTAGACCTTATCATTCTCCCACTTGTTGGCTAGAGGTGGGGGATAACAAGCTACTTGGACCATAGGTGATTCAGGAGATGTCATCCAGGATTGAGTTGATTAGGAGTCGCATTCAGGTAGCCCAGGAGAAGCAGAAAAGCTACGCCGATACAAAGAAGTATTTTAAGGAGTTTGGTATGGGAGACCAAGTATTACTGCTAGTGTCTCCTATGAAAGGAGTAATGAGGTTTGGGAAGAAAGGGAAATTGGCTCCGGGGTACATAGGACCATTTCCCATTATCGAGAGGATTAGACCAGTGGCATACAGAATTGGGTTGCCAGAACACTTGCATCGTATCCATGATGTGTTCCACATTTCGTCGTTGAGGCGGTATCTTTGGAATTATTTGGACCACACTCATATTGTGATAGATGAGATTGATTTGCATCCCGATAGTTCTTATGAGGAGAGACCAGTGGAAATCCTAGACCACAACGAGAGGAAATTGAGGTCAAAAGTAGTCCCACTTATACTGGTCCAGTGGGAACATCATAATGTAGAGGAGTCCACTTGGGAGCGCGAGGAAGATATGCGCGAAAAGTATCCAAAATTATTTTTGATCAGGTATGTCTTATTTTCTGAATTTCGGGACGAAATTCCATTATTAGGGGGGAAGTATGTAATGCCCCGTATCTTTTTTATGACATTTAAATATGTGATTAATTAAATTAAATTGGGATAAAATATTTAATATTAATTCGGTTTCAAAAATAAATATTTACTAGCGTGACAAGAGTTAGTAATTATAAGTTGAATATTACTGGATGAGTAAAGTAAGATATGATATTGAATTTAATAAAATTTTTGCGAGTGAATAATACGACAATCATTGAAATTAAGTCGGGACGCACGTGTGTCGTGTCGGAACTAAATTAATTAAATAAAAAGTGAATTAATTTTAAGTTGTTCGTACGGTCATTTCGAGTGCGCCAGTGCGTCCATAAGGGTCGAGATAGTCACAGAAGTGTACCCGGTGGTTTAGTTTGGGTCTTAGGACGTTTTTAGGCCTAACCGGTAATCCAAAAGGTAATTTTGGTAATTATCCATTTTAGACCTTAATTATGGACGAAAGTTGAGAGGTTATATATTATGAAAGTATGAGTCCTCGAGTGTTAGAAACATTAGAGTTTCAGAGAAGCTAAGGAAGAGAGAAGAGAGAAGGCTTCCAAGGAGGAGAGCCACCAACCCTACACCACTCTCATCAATTTCACCACCAATGCGTAGATCGGGAGAAGGGAAATGTTCCAATACCTCTCAAATCTATAGGACCAGACCTTTGATTTCGAGGCAATTATCTAACTTGTTGTTCTTTAGTTCATCACACATCCTTGCTAGTGTAGGAATTGATTTATTTATGTCTTCATGAAAAATAGTGTTGTTGGGAGATTATTATTGAAACTTTGGAGTAGAAACTATGTTAGGATGCATATCTTGTTATATTTAGAATGTTATCCATGAAATTTGATGCCCATTAGAGATAGAATTCTGGAAATTAAATAAATTCTTAAGAAAATTTGATGAACTAGGGTTAAATGATAAATTCTTGAATTAACCCATTTGATGACTAATCTTGAGAAATTAATGTATGTTTTACATTAAAAACCATCCACATTAGTTTATATAACGTTCATGTTGTTTGGTTCAGAGTTTGAGACTTGTTAATGGAGTTTTGATAATTCAAATTGGAAGAAACCGGGAGGCTTAATATGCAGAATTCTAGGCAATACCTGCTTGGTCGATCGATCGACTCAAGAATGTCGATCGATCGATTGGATCAATCGATTGACCCCGTTTCATCGATCAATCGACTCCTCATGGAAATCAAAACTTCTCTCCTTTTGAATGTTAATCCAATTTCATTGTGTAAGGACCTTTGGACATAATTTAAATATCATAATGGGAGTTGAGAAGGACCAGTTTGGTATAACTAGGGTCTAGACAATACGACTTGTATGAGATTTAACAATGGGATTTCGGTGGTATGAATTGGATGGGAAATCGTGCGTACGTTAAATTAGAACTTGCGAGAATTAAGGACTTAGACTGGTAAGGTATTGATTGTACATCTACTAATTTTATACTTAGCAAGAGGATACACTTCGAGAGTCGAGAAATACTTAAGGATTTGCAGTAATTGAGAAAATAAAAAGAGTGATTTAACTATACGTAGAACTCGGGAGTTATATGCCACGTAGGGTTGGAATATATTATTGGTCATGGGCGTACCTTTTTGAATAATTAGAATATATATATATATATATATATATATATATATATATATATATATATATATATATATATATATATATATATAAAATATTATATATTTGTGTGTAATCATACCCGCGCTACTTGCTGTCACGGAGGTTCCGCGCCAGGACAATCTTATCTCAATTGGACCTTTATGCGGGATATTGACTTGTACCCTAGAACATAACATCCTTGGTAAAGGCTATTGGAGAATGATAGTCAGATGGTCCTAAGAGACGTGAGGGTATGTGCTGACCTCTTAGTGACTTGGAACTATTCTTTGCCTCAAATGTGTGTTTTTTGTTAATATATTTCGAGAGTGATTTCGAACTAGTATTCCCCTCTTGTACCAGAAATACGAGGACTTGCTAACAGAGTATGCCAGCACCATAGACTTATGTGGGGTGCCTAAGTAGTAAATATATTATGAGTGATAAATATATGTACCTGTGATTAATCTACCGTGCTCGTAAGTTGATAGAATTGAGTAATTAATATAACTGGCTTGGTAAATTCATAAGAAAAGGATTATCAGATATAAACTATAGTAATACGATTACTTGGAATAGGCCTGGTGAATGAAAATTGGGTTAGAGTAGTTAACTGGGTTAGACTTAATTAGGTTAATTCGGTAGTACGTTAAGTGTGCATACTAGTTGAGCGGTGAGGATTCTCAAGTGAGTGTCCAATTACTAACATGTATGTAATATCAACTGTTAAGCATTTTCAATACTTGCTAAACTATTTTTAAAGCTGTTTTGCACTCGGGCTCTGACCCGTTTTTGTTATCTTTTGTCCCTATATATATATATATATATATATATGTATGTATGTATTACAGGTGCCCAGCCACGGGTGCGTCAGGCCTAGATCTTTGGACCATTGACGCGCTGCATCTAGTGTGGAAGTTGTAGGTCCTTGCAGTAGACGACTTCATCCTTGTCTTCTTATCCTCCAATTTAGTCATTTTTAGTTAGGGCATGTGTCACCCATTTCCATGTTTCCTTTAGTTCAGAGAGAGATTTGTACTCTTTATAGTTTTAGTATTTAGCTATTGTTGGGATTGTTTTACTTATTACTTTGTCCTGCGACTGGTATTTATTAGTTGGATTGGTTTATTTAGCTTGGTCATTTCATTCAGATGGTTTGGTTTTAATATTATCATTTACATTCATGAAAATGGTTTCATTGTAAATAATAACAATCGGACTTAATTTATAAAACTAAATATTTTGACACTTAGCCTTATTATTTATTAGGTGATTAATGAAGAAAAAATGTTTGTCGTGAGTGATGCTAAGAATGAACCAACCGGACACTTTGATTTAATTTAATAAAGGACTGATCACCTGGTATTTAATTAGGCAGGGTGTCACATTAGATTGTTTAGGAGTAGCTAGGTTTGTTAAGGTTGGTGGGGAAAGTTGTTTAACTCCCTACGCTGATATTTGGAATAAAAAAGAATTTTAATTATATTATTGTGCCTCTTGACGAGTTTTGCAGCTAAATTTTCTATACCAATCTATACGGAATACATAATCCTCTTGTTCATCAAAATGATGAAATGAACTTCCGTTCTCGGGGATAAGAGAAGAATAGCATTTTTTGAAAAATAAGGGATTGTGCTCACATAAAGCGTATGAGATGCCTACATACTTTCGGGGGTTTTGAAAAAAAAATGATTTTAATTTTTGAAAGGAAAAAGTATTTTTAGAGGAACAGGCCCCATGTAGTTCTGAATAGAGGGAAATGGAGATCTTTTTAGAATAGAAGGGAGATGAGAAGAGTCATAGTGCACCTAGATTTTGTACAAAGGGTAGAATTTCTTGAGATGGTCCAAGTTGACTGGATGGGCCATCTTTTCTCCATCAAGGTCAGTGAGCATAATGGCTTCACCGGAGAGGATCTTCTTCACAATATAGGGCACGACTCCAATTTTGCTTGAATTTTCCTCTAGGGTTGTAGACAAATTATATGATTTTTTTTAAGGGATAAATCCCCTTCTCAAACACCATGGTCATTGAATCTCTTATTGAATGATCGTGTAATTCGACGATGGGACCTTTGTATATGATATAAAACTTTCAGTCTACTTTAGTCCAAGAGTGAAAACTCGTCAAGACCATTTTGATGACAATTTTCCTCACTGAATTTTCTTTCAAGCATGACACGTAATGATGGTATTTCTATCTTCACAGGTTGGAATGTTTCCATGCCATATACAAAAGAGTAAGGGGTATCCTCAGTAGATGCTTGAACTGGGGTGCGGTAGCCCTATAGGGTGTAAGGGATCCGATCGATCCAATCTTGACAAATCCCGATCATCTTGCTATGATCTCTTTGAAGTTATTATTGGCAGCTTCAACTTCACCATTGGTTTGAGGTCGGTAGGGAGAAGTTTTGTGTTTCTGGATTCCATACTCATCGACCAATTATGTGACTTATGCCTTAAAATGTAACCCGTTGTCTGAAACTAGTTTGTGTGTTACCCCATATCAATATATGATATTTTTTTGGATGAACTTGGCAGCCTTTTTGGCATTCAGTATTATGTACGACTCGTCTTCAACCCATTTGGTGAAGTAATCAATGACCACCAAGATGAATTCATTCCTGTTTGAGGTTTTGATTGTAAATTTCCCTATGATATAAATTCCCCATCTGGAAAACGGCAGGGGATAGGTCATGTTGTATAATTCTCATGGAGGCAAGTGTAGGAGATTGGAAAACTATTGGCATTTCAAGTATACCAAAACATAGGCGGTGCAATCCTGAACCACGATAGTCCAATAGTAACACTGCCGAATAATTTTCTTGGTAAGAATATAACCATTCATGTGGGGTCTGCAGACCCCATTGTGGATCTTCTGCATAATTTTTTCAATGTCATCCCCCATAATGCAGTATAAGTGGGTTCCATCGAAGTTTCTCTTAAACAATGCTTTATCGCAGACAATGTATTCGGCAGCCAGTTTACGGAGTGTTGCTCGGTATCTATTATTAGAATCTTGGGGATACCTATCGTGTTTGAGGAGGCACCAAATATCATAATACAACCATTCAGCCATATCAAGATCTTCTTCCATCCTGAGATGGATATGAAAGCAGTGGGTTGGTTTAGGTTGCTTTTGGACTCGGAAGGGGGTCATCGTTATTCCTTCGGGCATGTCAACCATAGAGGCTAAGGTAGAAAGGGAATTGGTTATGATTTTTTGAGCTCGGGGAAAGTAGTGGAAGGTAATATTTTGGAATTAGGAGTCCAGTTCTTCTAAGTAGGCATGAAAGGGTAAGAGTTTCTCATCCTTGACTTTCCATATTCTAAGGATCTAACCGATGACTAGTGCTAAATACCCGTAGACATCTAAGCATTAGATTTATTTTTTTGAGCGGGACCTTGATGCCTACTATGCATTCCTCATATTCGGTCATGCTTTTGGTGCAGGGAAAATCTATCTTGATGGCAATGGGAGTGTGAGAGACATTAGGGGTGATCGGGAGTATCCCAATGTCGTATCCTTTCTTGTTAGAAGCTCCCTCAAAGAACATTTTCCACTGGAGGTTTTCTTGGGAGGTGAAAAGTATATCTTCATCCGTGAACTCAAAAATCCAAACATCGGCTTCTTCTATAGGGTGGTTAGAAAGGTATATAAATATGGCTCTTCCTTTCATGGCTTTCTGCGTGACAAACATAATATCAAATTTGGCTAAAAACATCACCATCAAGCCATTCAACTGGACAAAGTAGGTTTTTCGAGAAGGTATTTTATATGATCGATTTGGGACACAAGTCTGATGGGAATGGTGAGCACGTGGTGTCATAATTTATGGGTGACCTAAATTAGAGCGACACATGATTTTTCCAAAGCAGTGTAGTTGACTTTGTATCCATCCAATTTGCAACTAGCATGGTAGATGAATCTCTTTTTATGGGATTCTTCAAGGTATTGGGCCAACAAAGTCCTAGTTGCACTGTCTGTTTCGGTTAAGTATAAAAGTAGGAGGAGACCAGGCTGCGATGGCATGAGCACCGAAGGTCAGGTTAGATATTGCTTCATCCGATCAAAGTCTTCTTGAAAATCCTCATTCCAAAAGTTAGTGGAATTCTTCTAGAGGAGTTTGAAAATAGGTTCACAAATAAAAGTTAACTTGATGATGAACCGACTTATATACTATAATTTTCTAAGAAACCCCCAGACTTCCTTCTCTATTCGGGGTGGTTGTATTTAGTGTATGGTTTTCAGTTTGGCAGGATCTTTTTCAATCCCTTTTTTCTAAACATGAATCCCAGGAGCTTTTCTTTAGTAACACCAAAACACATTTATGTGGGTTAAGTCGCATATGGTACCTAGTCACTCGAAGAACTTCCGGGGAGAGGGAATATGACCTTCCCTTATCTTAGAGTTGATGATCATGTCGTCTACGTAGACCTCAACTTCTTTATTTATGATATCATACAAGATGGTTGTGGCAACCCTCTGGTAGGTATCCCTTGTTCCACACAGGGTGATGAAAGAGGTTTTCTCTTAATGATCCAAGTTAATCTTGATCTGATTATATCCGACAAAACCATCGATGAATGATTTGAGAGCGTGACTGGATGTATTTTATATAATCATGTCGATATTGGGTAGTGGATAATCATCATTTAGATAGGCCTGGTTCAATCTCGATAATAAATGCACATGCGAACCTTTCCTTTTGAATTTAGTACGGTTACAATGTTGGCTTTCCATATGGGATATTCGATCACCTAAATTAAGCCTACATCCAACTATTTGACCACTTCCTCTTTAACCTCGAGTGACCATTTGGTGCGGAGCTTTCATAGGTTTTGTTTGCTCAGTATGCATTCTGGGAGCATTGGAATATTGTGTTGAGCTTTTTCGGGTCGACTTGGGTCATGTTATCGTATGACCATGCAAAGACGTCCATAAATCCGTTTAGTAGTTCTTCGAGTTGCGTGCGATCACCCTTCTCAAGGGTAGACCCTATCCTAATCTTACATAGTTAGAAACTAAAACCAAATAAATAACAACAATTTCATCTTCATTATTTGAAGATGAAATTGTAGTTTGTTATTAACCTTATTAATATCAGTTAAGAATTATTCATTTACAAAATCATCATCATCAAGAGTTTGATTAGAATCAAGACAGTTAATGTCAGGAACAACAAGATACTCAAAATCTTGGTCTATTTCATTATTGTGAAAAATAGCGTTGAGAAACTCATCGAAGGAGGTCTCAATTACATTCTGATCAGAGCAGGGCCGAGCAATAAAAGAATAGTAAATGCGATAAACATTTGAGTTGGGTTGCATTTCAACGGGTGGAACTGGTATATCATTCCAGTTAAGGAGAGGTGCATCAACAACTTTGAGTAGTATGGATGGATCCAATGATGTAGCGCTTAAGTGGATCATGCAGAGTGTTATCCCCACTGTTTGCAACTTGATTGAATCCTCAAAGTTAATTCCCTTAGAATCTACAGTAGCAACTATAGTTTCCTATACGAATGGTTGCACATGATGCTGGGAATCTTTGGCCCATGAGTAACTATCTTGGAAGAAGTTCCCCATTCCTGGATTCATCTTCTTGTCGACATTATCATACCACAGTTCAGGAAAGTCGTAAAAGGGGAAATCTTCACCCTCTTTGATGATTATTTCGTTTAAGAAATCCCCTCAGACAGTCTTAGTACTTTCTAGCCTTCTCTTCAATCGAGGTTGGTGGAGCATTATGTTTTCCTCTATTAATCGTTGATAACCCAAGCCACAAGGAGGAAAGTCCTTTTTCAATACTGTGGCCTCTAGTATTCCTTGTTGTCGTCGTCCAATCCCCAATCTAAGCATGAAGTGCATGTTCTTGATTATCTGTATCACATTGACGTTGTCGTGAGGGCTGTGTTCAAGAAAAACTCGGCCTTTAAAACCATCCCATACTGAAAGTTGATGTCGCTCGACTTAAAAACCTGACAAAAGCATATCATTTTCCCCATGATCTATCTATAGTACCGAATTACTAGTGCTTGCATTATCAGTATTATCATCTTCCCCCAATATGGTGATAAACTACCCCTTAGTGAAAAACTTTAGTTTTTGATGGAGTGAGGAAGAGACATCCTTGATAATATGGAGCCATAGTTGTTCGAGCAACAGGTTGAAACAAGTTGGGATGCTAATGATCTGGAATTCAGTAACGAGAGTTTTAGGGCCAACCCCTATTGTAAGTTTTATGGATCCCATCACTTCGTGATGAGCATTGTCATAAGGACGCATCATGACAGAAGTTGTACCAAGGTCACTTACTTTTAGTCCTAAGAAGTTGATGGTTCTTCATGGACAAATATTGAGTTCTGACCCATTGTCAAAAAGGGAAAGTCAAATGGTATTTCCCATGACTCCAACAGAGATATTGAGAGTATAATTATTATTTGGAAAAAAATTAGGGATTTTTTCTTCGAAGAAGGAGAGCATTCTAGTAGATGTTAGAGATCTGACCAGATTCACTACTTCTTCTAGTGTGGTCGAAGGAGGGAGTTTGGGTCTGATAAGCAGTTTAATCAAGGCATTTTGGTGCAGCTGGGAAGATATAAAGAGTCCCTATAGAGTGATGTTAGCTTGAGTTTACTTTAATTAATCTGGGATATTTCTTTACTCAAGAGTCATTTTTGGTGTAGGAAGTTTCTCAACACCTTTTACGTTATTGATCGTTGATGATTAAGGGTTCAGACCTAGTAGTTCCTCCCAGATCTAGTGATGTGGTTCACAAATATGGGAAAAATAGAAATCCCATTTCTTTATGTATCTTTGGCTATTCGGACACTTTGTTGATCTCTGTTAGCATCTCTTATGGTATAATCTTATTATTCTTTGTTGGTAGGGAGCTTCACTAACCTCAACGTCTTATCATCTTTCCTCTATAAAATATAAATCAAGCCTCCACGCATAACTATTATTTTCAGAGTCATAAGTCTGAACCCTATGAGTAGGTAGACGTATTTTCGTCGGTACGACTGTGTCTGACCCATAAGTAAGCATAAATGGGGTTCTCCCAGGTAGGGGTCGTTTCCATTGTTCAGTAGGCCCATAATACAACATTCACTTCCTCGATCAATCTCCCCTTTGCATTTTCTAGCTTCTTCTTGATTCCATCAAGAATCGTTATGTTTGTTACTTTCGTCTGACCATTAGCTTGGGGTCGTCCAGGAGTGGAGAATAATTTCTTAATGCCCACCCCTTCCCAATAATTTTCTAGGGAGACGTTCTTAAATTGTGTTCCATTATAGGAAACCAAGGTGTTGGGTAGGCTGTATCTACATATGATATTTTTCTAGATACACTTGAAGGTCTTCTTCTCTGTAATTGTAATCATCAGCTCAACCTCCATCCACTTTGAAAAGTAATTTATTCCCACAATTAAATAATGATAATTATTCACGACTCTACATAAGGGTCCTACAAGATCAATCCAGGAGACTCCCATGTTTGAATTCATATAAGAATTCTAACTACTATCCTTGTAAGGCCCTAAAACATGATTAGGAAGGTTAATTACATGATTAATTATAACTTAGGAGTTATAAGTTATAAATTGGTTATGTGTGTTAAACATGTTAATTATCATGTTTAGGGTATGCAAGCTCATGTGATATATGTGTTGTTTACATTAGGTGCTAATTGAGCTTATGATCGGGGATACCATGTTTAGAACATATGATTAGTTATGTGGATAAATGAATCATAAATTATGTTTTTAATGCATGATTATGTTTATAAAAGTAAATAAGGGTGTTGATACGAAATTGGCAATGTTTGGTCGCCAAATGTGAAAGTTTTGAGATTTTCGGTAAATTGCTACTTTCATCTTCGATGCCCAAATTAGGCGTATTAGTTTATGATTTGGGGAAAACATAAATTATAAAATTTGTAGATATATGAATTAATATTATAACACAATAAACGGTGGGTTAAACGGAGGCTCGTACAAGAAGTTATACCGAAAGTACGAAACAAGGGCAAATATGTCCATCCCTTAAGTGACAATTGTCTTATTAGCACACCATGTTCTATTTTTTGATCGGTTAAAGGGTGGGTGATGGTTTGGCCGACTTAAACTTTATAAAACAACTCCTTTGTTCAGAAAATGAAGCCATGACCAAGAGTTTTGCCTAAAGAGAGAGAAAGAGAAGAAAGTTAAGGAATAAATCTTTGGAAATTTTCCATTAATCAAGGAATCCTCGTAAGGTAATTACATCTTAATTAAAGTTGGTCACATGGATGAGTTCTATACTTATCATGTTTTTATTTTTGATTTGGATATATATTATAATGATATCCATATTGCTGAATTGTGTTGGAACAAGGATGGGTTAAGAACATAAGTTAAAACTGGAGCTAGGATCGTAAATGCATACTTTAAAGTACTAAATTTACATCATCTTTTCGTAAAGCATTTTGATTTAGAAAATTCATGATTATGATGTATATTTCTGCTAAAACATGTTTATTATATGTTTCCATGAATTATACTCAAGGTCAAGGTTATGTATGCATAAAAATGTTAAGTTATGCCTTAATGTTGTATTTTGACCTAGTTATACTAAAAATGGCATAAATCATGGAATACTTATTGGAATTAAGTGATTCAAGTTGGAGAGTAAAATATACTCATACATGTATAACATATCCGAAAATTGTGTAAAAATACCAAGTAATGAACCCTTTGTGATAGTTTGAACTTTTGGTTTAAAATCTTCCCTAAAGTAGCAAGAATGCATACCAGTTGTTTGACGTTTTGCTCGACATAGAAAATGAGCCCTAAAAATTATGAAACATTAATTTTGTATTATTCAATATTTTTACTGATATTGGGTGGAATATCATGCAAAGTTATATTTTATAAAAATTATGAAAATTCCAGGAAGTTGAAGTTGTGTTGTTGTTTCTCTGGAGAAATGATTTGAAAAAGGTTGTAATAAAATAGGCTTAACTTTGTCTAGCAAATTCGTAATTTAATTCTGTAAATTGTGTTAGAACCCTAATTAATTCGCTGTAATAGATATGTGAAGTGTCATATTTAATTACTCCTTAGTTATTTCTGATTGACCAAATGGTTTGATGTATTATCGGGTTTGATGTTAATCGGTGTATTCAAATACTAACGACATTGACTTGATAGGTGGGGAAGAAGATAATACTACCATACCCAGGAAGTAGTTGGTATTATTCTTAGCACTAAATATTAGGTGAGTGATCTTCCTTATGAAGTAGAAATGCTTATAATTTCATATCAAAATGTGTAGTTAAACACATGGGTTAAAATGTTTATGGGAGTGATGTTGTATTTATGAAACATATGCATATGATTAAAAATGTTAAGCGATGTTATATGATGATATGGACTAGTGAGTCCTTTATCTAATGTTAAGGACTGTGGTGGGTCCTACGGGATGTGGTGGTCCTGTTAATCCAACTTAAAGGTTTGTGTACTCGGGCCTAATAAAGGGATGTGGTGGTCCCTAATAACTGTGGTGGGTTAATTGGACTGTGGCGGGTCTAGGCTTGTGAGAGTTTCACAATTCCTGTTGGGTTATAGCATTAGAAAGAAAATAAAAATGGTTATTAAATTGGTTGTATGTGTGGTATGTGGTCATTCACTAAGCCTTTATAGCTTACACTTCTATAATGTTTTGTTTCAGGTATGCTTATAATTTGGAGTTCACTGCCAAGTTAGGACCTTAAAACGGGGGAGTGACGGATAATTAGTATGGTTTGAATATCAAGATTCCTTTTGTGTAATTATTAAACTAAGGATCTTGGTTATGTAAAGTTATCTAGTACTTATAAGTTATAAGTAAAGGCAGTTATGTTTTCATATACACATACCTTTGGAAAAAAAAATCTTATGCTATTTTCCTCAGAGATTTAAATTAATGCATTGTTTAAGGCAATTTATCTCTAATAACTTAATTAATTCGGGGTGCGACAACTTGGTATCAGAGCGTGGTTATTAGGTTCTGGATAGGGTGTGAGGGTCTAGATTGGCAGTGGACACTAGACCGTGAGTTTTCTTTGTGTTTGGATTTTGACTAACAATGTTAATATTAAACTGCTACTATTGTATTTTGTTTAAGTTAATTATATTGCAGTGAGTGATGGATCCACGCGAGCCGCATGATGGAGCAGAGGGTGAAGCATCTTATGTTCCTAATAGTCAGTAAGAACATAGACATGTTCAAGTGGAGGAACCAGAGGTGCAACAACAACCTATTGATGACGTGGGAAGAATATTACGTGCCGTGGAACAACTTATGGAACAAGCAAGAGGTGGAGAACATGGTGGGGATAGGGACAAATTGCATGAGAGGTTCATGAAGTTAAATCCGCCAGCATTTACTGGGACTACTGATCCGTTAGTGGCAGAGGGGTGGATTAGAAAGATGGAAACAATATTTAAGGTGATGGAAGTGCGAGATGAACAAAAGGTTTTATTATAAACCTTTAGGTTAGAGCATGATGCAAAGTTATGGTGGGACGCAACAAAAAGATTACTTACTACAATGGGGGGAGTGGTGCCAATAAATCCTTCACAAATTACATGGGAGAGGTTTGTAAAGGTGTTCTTTGAAAAATATTTTCCAAGGCTTTATAGGAAAGAGAAAGAGGAAGAATTTATCACGTTGAAACAGGGGAATCGAACAGTGGCAGAGTATGAAGCTTTATTTATATCCTTATCTAGATTTGCACCTGACTTGGTGAGGACGGAAGAAAGTAAATGTGATCGGTTTCAAATCGGGCTGAGTGTAGATTTAAAAAGCATGGTTACTAATATGAAGATCACAGATTATGTGGACTTGGTGGATAGGGCCATGGTGTCAGAAAAGCCAATAAAAGAAATGCAAGTTGAACACTCAAAGCAAGCTAGGCATGATAGTATAAGATCATATGGATGGGAGGCGGGAACCTCAACTCAGAGTGTAGCACGAGGAGTGCTTAAGGGCCAAGAATTAAAAAATAATAGAAATGCACGTGGAAGATTTCAAGCTCGAGGTTGAAGGACTGGTATGAATCGGTCAGAAAATGCATCTGTGATGGGATCGAGGGACATATTTTGTTATAGATGTGGTGGTCAAGGGCACATGTCTCGGGAGTGTACAATAGCTGAGACGACACCTTTATGTTTCCATTGTCATCAACCAGGGCACTTACGAAAGAATTTTCCAGCGATGGGAGCTACAACTTCAGTTGGGAGTGTGACAGTAGGAGATAGGATTTCTACACCCAAAGTACACAGGGGAGGTAGAGGAGGCGTGTCTCAAAACCAAGGCCAAGGTAGAGTGTTTGCACTGACGCAACAAGATGCACAAGCTATGCCTAACGTAGTGACATGTACACTTCCTATTGGTGATAAAGATTCTTATGTGTTGATAGGTCTTGTATCTACACATTCTTTTGTGTCTTTTCTTTATCTGTTTCATCTTAATAAACCGTTATCATCATTAGATTCTGGTTTAGCTATTGTTACTCCAGTGGGGGGGTTGGTTTTTATTGAGAGGGTATATAGGGAGTGTGTGGTACGAGTGGGTGAAAAAGAATTACTAGTTGACTTATTACCTCTCGATATGAGTGACTTTGATGTGATACTGGGTATGGATTGGTTAGCCTCATATCATTCATGTTTAGATTGCTTTAAAAAGGAGGTAGTGTTTTGATTACCGGGTGAAATTGAATTTAAATTTACTGGGGAACGAAGTATCACTCCAACATGTTTGATTTCTGCTACACAATGTTATGAACTTCTAAACAAAGGATGTGAGGGTTATCTTTCTCATGTGCTGGACGCATGACAAGAGGTTGGAAAACTATCATATATACCAGTAGTTAATGAGTTTGCAGATGTATTCCCAGAAGAACTCCCAGGGTTAGCACCAGATCGTGAGGTGGAATTTTCGATTGAGTTGGTACCAAGAACTGCACCAATATCTATTGCACCATATCGTATGGCACTTGCAGAATTAAAAGAGCTGAAGATACAGTTGCAAGATTTGTTAGATCGTGGTTTTATAAGGCCTAGTGTATCACCGTGGTGATCCCCAGTATTGTTTGTGAAGAAGAAAGATGGAACCATGAGGTTGTGCATCGACTATCGTCAATTGAATAAGGTGACTATCCGTAACAAATACCCACTACCCCGAATTGATGACTTGTTTGATCAGTTACAAGGAGATAATGTGTTTTCCAAGATCGATCTCAGATCCGGATATCATCAATTGAAAGTAAGAGACTGTGATATTTCTAAAACTGCTTTTCGTTCCAGGTATGGACATTATGAATTCCTTGTCATGCCATTTGGGTTGACAAATGCACCAGCTGTATTCATGGATTTGATGAACCATATATTTCACCCATACGTGGATTCTTTTGTTATTGTCTTTATTGATGATATTTTGATATATTCTCGTACGAGGGATGAGCATGAACACCACCTGCGTGTTATTTTACAAACCCTGCGAGAAAAGCAGTTTATGCTAAATTTTCTAAATGTGAATTTTGGCTAGACAGGGTAGTATTTTTGGGGCATGTTATTTCTGCTGATGGTATTTGTGTTGATCCCAAGAAGGTAGAAGCAATAATGAATTGGGAAAGGCCAACTAGTGTGACAGAGGTACGTAGCTTGTTGGGATTGGCGGGCTATTACAGAAGGTTTATACCGGGGTTTTCTTCTATTGCATTGCCATTGACTAAACTTACCAGAAAGGAGAAAAAGTTTGTGTGGAGTGATGATTGTGATAAGATCTTTGAAAATTTAAAGGGTAAGTTGACATCAGCTCCAGTATTGACTATCCCAACAGGTATAGAAGGTTTAGTTATTTATAGTGATGCTTCGTATCAAGGACTTGGATGTGTATTAATGCAGCATGGAAAGGTAATTGCTTTTGCTTCTCGACAGTTAAAGATACATGAACGTAACTACCCTACTCATGATCTCGAGTTAGCTGCAGTAGTTTTTGCATTAAAGATCTGGAGACATTACTTATATGGTGTTAGTTGTGAAATTTTTACTGACCATCAAAGCTTAAAATACTTGTTTACTCAAAAAGACTTGACCTTGAGGCAAAGAAGGTGGATGGAACTTATAAAAGATTATGATTGCACGATACATCACCATTCGGGTAAAGCTAATGTTGTTACCGATGCTTTGAGCAAAAAATCTCGAGGCATAGTATCTTGTATTCATTGTATTCGAGTTGAACTGCTGAGAAAGTTAGCTTTAATGGGGGTGGAATTAACTTTGAATGAGTCTTACGTAATAGTATCACATTTAAATGTTAGACCCACGCTGATTGACTGGATTAAACAAGCACAGGCAGGAGATGCAGAATTGGAGAAAGTTAGAGATAATATGAAAAAGGGTAAAGCAAATGAATTTTCTACTCGAGTTGATGACATTGTTATGTATGGTAACCGTTTGTGTGTACCTAATGTGCTTGATTTAAGAAGAACTATTTTAGACGAAGCGCAATGTTCTTTATATGCTATGCATCCAGGGAGCACGAAACTGTATAGATATTTAAAACAATGTTATTGGTGGTCAGGAATGAAACACGACATTGCAGATTTTGTTGCTAGATGTTTAGTTTGCCAATAGGTGAAGGCAGAGCATCAGTAGCCAAGTGGCTTACCACAAATTATTGCCTATTCCTGAGTGGAAATGGGAACATGTTACTACAGATTTTGTTGTAGGTTTACCAAAATCATCCCGAGGGTTTGATTCTATTTTGGTTGTCATTGATAGATTGACTAAGTCTGCACATTTTCTTCCTGTTAAAGCTACTTACTCCATGGATAGATATGCAAAAATATATGTGGATGAGATTATTAAATTGCATGGTGAACAAGTTTTTATTATTTCTGATCGAGATCCTAAGTTCACTTCTCACTTTTGGCCTAGTTTACAACAAGCTTTGGGGACTAAATTGAAATTTAGTACATCTTTTCACCCTCAGACTGATGGACAGTCAGAAATAACGATCCAGACACTCGAAGATATGTTACGAATTTGTGTATTGGTGTTTAAGGGATGTTGGGATGAACACTTGCCACTAATAGAGTTTGCTTATAATAATAGGTATCATTCGAGTATTGAGATGGCTCCTTATGAAGCTTTGTATGGGAGAAAATGCAGAACTCCAGTGTGTTGGACTGAAGTAGGAGAAAGAAAACTACTTGGGCCAGAAATTGTACAGCAGACTACTGAAAAGAATCTTATCCATAATCACTTAAAGGTGGCGCAAAGTAGATATAAAAGTTATGCAGACAACCGAAGGAAAGAATTGAAATTTGAGGAAGGTGATCAAGTATTCCTATGTGTTTCTCCTTGGAGAGGGGCTATGAGATTTGGGGAGAAGGGAAAGTTAAGTCCCAGGTACATTGGCCCTTATGAGATAGTAAAAAGGGTTGGAACTGTAGCTTATAAGTTGGCATTACCACCAGAATTATCTCGAATACACGATGTTTTTCATATATCCATGTTACGTAAGTATGTACCCGATTATTCACATGTGTTTATTTCACAACCAATAGAGCTTCAAGATGACTTAACCTACATGGAGGAACCCATTGCTATTGTAGATCGAAAGGAGCAAGTGTTGCGTAGTAAAACCATTTCACTAGTTAAAGTGATGTGGAGAAGTCACAATGTAGAGTATGCCACCTGGGAAGGGGAGGATAACATGAAGAAGTAATACCTTCATCTATTTGGTAAGTTTCTTATGCGTTAAATTTCGAGGACGAAATTTTTAAAAGAGGGGTAGAATTGTAAGGCCCTAAAACATGATTAGGAAGGTTAATTACATGATTAATTATAACTTAGGAGTTATAAGTTATAAATTGGTTATGTGTGTTAAACATGTTAATTATCATGTTTAGGGGATGCAAGCTCATGTGATATATGTGTTGTTTACATTAGGTGCTAATTGAGCTTATGATCGGGGATACCATGTTTAGAACATATGATTAGTTATGTGGTTAAATGAATCATAAATTATGTTTTTAATGCATGATTATGTTTATAAAATCAAATAAGGGTGTTGATACGAAATTGGCAATGTTTGGTCGCCAAATGTGAAAGTTTTGAGATTTTCGGTAAATTGCCACTTTCATGTTCGATGCCCAAATTAGGCGTATTAGTTTATGATTTTGGGAAAACATAAATTATAAAAGTTGTAGATATATGAATTAATATTATAACACAATAAATGGTGGGTTAAACGGAGGCTCGTACAAGAAGTTATACCGAAAGTACGAAACAAGGGCAAATATGTCCATCCCTTAAGTGACAATTGTCTTATTAGCAAACCATGTGCTATTTTTTGATCGGTTAAAGGGTGGGTGATGGTTTGGCCGACTTAAACTTTATAAAACAACTCCTTTGTTTAGAAAATGAATCCATGACCAAGAGTTTTGCCTAAAGAGAGAGAAAGAGAAGAAAGTTAAGGAATAAATCTTTGGAAATTTTCCTTTGATCAAGGAATCCTCGTAAGGTAATTACATCTTAATTAAAGTTGGTCACATGGATGAGTTCTATACTTATCATGTTTTTATTTTTGATTTGGATATATATTATAATGATATCCATATTGCTGAATTGTGTTGGAACAAGGATGGGTTAAGAACATAAGTTAAAACTGGAGCTAGGATCGTAAATGCATACTTTAAAGTCCTAAATTTACATCATCTTTTCGTAAAGCATTTTGATTTAGAAAATTCATGATTATGATGTATATTTCTGCTAAAACATGTTTATTATATGTTTCCATGAATTATACTCAAGGTCAAGGTTATGTATGCATAAAAATGTTAAGTTATGCCTTAATGTTGTATTTTGACCTAGTTATACAAAAAATGGCAGAAATCATGGAATACTTATTGGAATTAAGTGGTTGGAGAGTAAAATATACTCATACATGTATAACATATCCGAAAATTGTGTAAAAATACCAAGTAATGAACCCTTTGTGATAGATTGAACTTTTGGTTTAAAATCTTCCCTAAAGTAGCAAGAATGCATACCAATTGTTTGACGTTTTGTTCGACATAGAAAATGAGCCCTAAAAATTATGAAACATTAATTTTGTATTATTCAATATGTTTACTAATATTGGGTGGAATATCATGCAAAGTTATATTGTATAAAAATTATGAAAATTCCAGGAAGTTGAAGTTGTGTTGTTGTTTTTCTGGAGAAATGATTTGGAAAAGGTTGTAATAAAATAGGCATAACTTTGTCTAGCAAATTCGTAATTTAATTCTGTAAATTGTGTTAGAACCCTAATTAATTCGATGTAATAGATATGTGAAGTGTCATATTTAATTACTCCTTAGTTATTTCTGATTGACCAAATGGTGTGATGTATTATCGGATTTGATGTTAATCAGTGTATTCAAATACTAACGACATTGACTTGATAGGTGGGGAAGAAGATAATACTACCATACCAAGGAAGTAGTTGGTATTAATCTTAGCACTAAATCCAGGTGAGTGACCTTCCTTATGAAGTAGAAATGCTTATAATTTCATATCAAAATGTGTAGTTAAACACATGGGTTAAAATGTTTATGGGAGTGATATTGTATTTATGAATCATATGCATATGATTAAAAATGTTAAGCGATGTTATATGATGATATGGACTAGTGAGTCCTTTATCTAATGTTAAGGACTGCGGTGGGTCCTACGGGATGTGGTGGTCCTGTTAATCCAACTTAAAGGTTTGTGTACTCGGGCCTAATAAAGGGATGTGGTGGTCCCTAATAACTGTGGTGGGTTAATTGGATTGTGGCGGGTCCAGGCTTGCGAGAGTTTCACAATTCCTGTTGGGTTATAGCATTAGAAAGAAAATAAAAATGGTTATTCAATTGTTTGTATGTGTGGTATGTGGTCATTCACTAAGCCTTTATAGCTTACACTTCTATAATGTTTTGTTTCAGGTATGCTTATAATTTGGAGTTCACTGCCAAGTTAGGACCTTAAAACGGGGGAGTGACGGATAATTAGTATGGTTTGAATATCAAGATTCCTTTTGTGTAATTATTAAACTAAGGATCTTGGTTATGTAAAGTTATCTAGTACATATAAGTTATAAGTAAAGGCAGTTATGTTTTCATCTACACATACCTTTGGAAAAAAAAATCGTATGATATTTTCCTCAGAGATTTAAATTAATGCATTGTTTAAGGCAATTTATCTCTAATAACTTATTTAATTCGGGGTGCGACAATCCTCCTCCTCCTCAATGGTTGGCCGATGTAAGATTTCCACAACAACTGTCCTCCTTATCTCCGTTCTTGTTGCTGAGGCCAACCTTGCAAGGGTGTCGGCTCAGCCATTGTCCAGCCAAGGTATCCTTTTCAACTTCACCTCTTTGAAATTCTTCAGTATTGACCTCACTCTCTCCAAATATTTGGCCATCCTGTTATCCTTCGCCTTATATGCTCCCAAGAATTGATTTATAATCAATCTGGAATCACTGTGAACTAGGAGCTGGTTAACATTCACTGTTCGAGCTAAGGATATGCCTCCTATGAGAGCTTCAGGTTCGGACTCAATATTGTAGGCTTTAAAGTCGAACCTTAATGAATATTCAACATCTGTTCCGTCTAGTGCCGATACTATCAGGCCTGCACAACTTCTACTCTCACAAGAGGACCCATCGACAAAGAGTTGTGACAACCCGACTAATTAAATACCGAGTATCAACTCCTTTATTCAAATTAATTCAAAATGTCAAGTTGGTTCAGTTCATAGCATCATTGTCGAAAACATTTTTAAATGATTTCTACCCACCTAATATTTAAAAAGTGAGTTGTCAAATTTTATTAAATTTAATTAACATGCAACCAATTACATTATAAGCTAATGATACCACCATCACATCACAGTCACAACAAAATAATAATGGAATAATAAATGAGTCTGGAGTAACACTCATCTGAATAATCCAAATTCTGAATGAAAACCAAATACAAGTCTAAATAATTAAATAACTCCAAAACTGAAATGAAACTGAAAATATGATAAAGATGTCTCTAAAAGAAAAAGTCGACATGACCTAACAGGTGAATGACTCCGAAATAGAATGAAATGGAGAATGTGGATGCGTCTACTATCAAGATCCTATAACTTCCACATCAGCTACAACACATCAAAGGATTGGAACTCCTAAGCTTGGCATCCCTGTGGCTGGGCACCTAAAAGGCTTTACAAGAAAATAAATTTGAAAGAAAATGGGTCTGAGCCCGATGTGAAAACAATTTAAAATATAGCAAGTGTTTAATTGCATTAAACAGTGAATATTAAATAAATGTTAGTTACGTGCTCTCACATGAGTTTCTCACCACGCAATTATTATGCACGTCTAACGTATAAACCTAACCTTGACTAATTATGCAGTTAATTAACTAGTCTGTACCACTTCCTGTCCTGACATTATAATATAAGGGTTTATTCAAGACATTCTAATAAAACCAGTGTGTATCTCACCTTTTTATTTCTAAGATCAATTTATAGTAATTATTATAGGAAATTCTCATTTCTAACCTTACTCCAAACATCTCAGGTATTCACATTCACACTTTAACAAAGAGTGTGTTATAATTATAAGTATATTAATCTCAACATAAATCTACAATTAGGGTACCCCTAGGCTAAGTTGCAGTTCACACATACTCTGCTTCCGAATCCTGGTACATCACGTACATAAGGACTACGAGTTCCAAATAACACAGGAACCGTTTCAATAAGAAAAATCACAAATATTGGAGGCGAACATAGTTCACATACCCCTGGGTCACACACATACATATGATCCCATGGTCAGCTGACTTATTAACTCACAAATAAGTTATTCACAGCCCTATGTCCTTAAGGTACCAATCTAAATTCCCCCATAGGCACACAAAGATTATATGGCCCTATTTCAAAAACCGACCTCCCGTGATAGCAAGTATGGTAGGTATGTTATACACATAATAATCCATATACTAAGAATTCACACCACTTAGACAACTTATAATATTTTTAAAGGTATGCTCTCAATCTCTATACCGTTACTCCAATTAGTACATTTTTATACTTCCAGATATTATATATTATAATCCATTGATACGTCTCACGTCATATAGTTTCGAGTACTTAAATCTAACCAAAGAGGTTACTATGTCTCCTACTATTCTCACATATTATTTCAGTACCCTTAACTCTTTATTTATGTCCCAAATCTTAACTTATTACTCCTAAGGATTTAAATCATGTTCTCACATCTTAACATAGACAATTACTCTTCGATCACTTGAGAATTCAATGAGACAACCCCACCCAATTCTAATATATTCTGGTTTTCAAATATATGTCCCTATTGGTCTTCATCAAGTCCTAGTGTATTCACATGATCCCTAACTACGACATTCGAAGGTCGAAAATACTTAAAATCATAAAGGAAAAATCACCCTGTCTGAGGGGATCAATCGATCGATCATCGGTCGTTTGATGGTCGATCGATCAACCTATGAATGTCGATCGATCGATCATACCGGATGAGGCCACGCACTTCTTTATTTTTCAGTCCTAGATTTTTCCCAAAACCTCATTACGAGATGTGAAATTTTAATATATGTATATGGGATCATTATGCAACCTAAATACACGATTTTTAACGTCCCAAAACCATTAAACCATCAACAATTAGTCTTACTTGGATAAAATCTTCATAAAAACCCTAGTTTTCTATTTTCTTCAAGAATTATAATATTTCTCTTCTTAAATCCATTTTTGGTTCATCAAGGGTTATGTTTTGGTTACTGAATTTTGTCCAGAACTAATCTACATGCAATTCCTAACCAAGATTTAGGGTTCTACTCAAAATTTCATGAGTTTTCATCATCTTTCAAGGCTATTAACAAATCCTACACTAGGATGGAAGAATTATTCGCTGAAATTTAATGAAATCAAAGCATTTTCCTTTGGATTGATTTTCAGATCTGCTGGTGGTGTCAAAGTCTTGTTCTTTCCTTCTCTCCGGTCACAATTTCGTCGAAAGTGGTGGTGGTGGGTGGTGGTTATGGATTGTAACCCTCCTGTAACCTCTCCTCTATCTTACTCAGCCCACTTCTTACTTTTTGGTTGATCATGGCCGTAAGGCCTTCACAATAACAATTAAATAAACCCTAAAATTCATGGGTCTAATTTTCTTAAAATGTAAAGTGACTAAATTACCCTCCCGGGTTGCCGGTTTGGCCTAAAAATGCCGCGGGACTCAAACTAAACTCCCAACTAGTGTTTTCTGACTATATCGACCCCTCTGGACACGTTGGCGCACTCAAAATGACTATACAAATGATAAAATTTTAATTTAATTTTTAATCTAATTAAATTGATTCCCGACGCCACTGACACGCACGTCCAAACTAAATTTCCCGAATTGTCGTATTTATGACTCGCGACAATTAATAAATTCAATAGTCATATATTACCATATATACTCAGTAATATTCAATATTATCATCATAATCAAATACCAACTCACGTCTCGCTAGAATTTAAATCTAGATTAATTTATAATTAATTCCCATTTAATTTAATTAATCACATTAAATAAAATCAGTAAAATTATGGGGTATTACATACTCCCCCCCTAATAACATAATTTCATCCCGAAATTCGAAAGATAAAGTGTACTTGGTAAAAATAACTCTGGATAACGTTCTCGCATCTCATCCTCGCGCTCCCAGGTGGACTCCTCGGCATTATGATGCCACCACTGAACACGTACTAACCGCCACTGCACACGTACTAACGTAACTATCTTCAACCTCAATTTCCTCTCGCTATGGTCTAGAATAGAAACCGACCCCTCCTCATAGGAACTATCAAGCTGTAGATCAAAGTCCTCTAAGGAAATATGAGTATGGGCCAAATCATACCTAAGACATTTCCTTAGGGAGGAAATATGGAACACGTCATGGATCCTATGCAAGTGTTCCGGTAACCCAAGTCTATATGCAACTGGACCAATTCGCTCAATGATTGGGAATGGCCCCACATATCTAGGTTCAAATTTCCCTTCTTCTCAAAACACATAATCCCCTTCATAGGGGAAAGTCTGAGAAACACATGGTCCCCCACATTGAACTCTTTAGAGAACCTCTTGGCATCGACATAGCTCTTCTGTCGATCATGAGGTACCCGAATACAACTCCGTATCATCTCTATCCTTATCGAAGTATCCTGAAACACCTCTGGCCCAAGGAGTTTGTTATCCCCCACCTCTAGCAAACATGCTAGGGGATGACAAGGTCTACCGTATAACGCCTCGAATGGAGCCATGACAATAGTGAACAGGTAGGAGTTATTATACACAAACTCCACCAGGGGAAGATACTACTCCCAACCACCTCCAAAGTCTAGGACAAACATACGCGACATGTCTTCCAACATTAGATTAGTTCGTTCGGTCTGCCCATCTGTCTGCCGGTGATATGCTGTACTCAGCTGTAATTTCATACCCATGGCTTCCTGGAAGCTCTCCCAAAATCGTGAAACAAATATCTTGTCTCGGTCAGACACGATATTGGGTGGAACCCCGTGGAGTCTCACTATCTCCGCTATGAAAATTTAGGCATACTATCCCGTAGTGTAATCTGTCAGGGATGGCAAGAAATGATCATTTATGGTCAACCGATCCACTATTACCCATATGGATTTGTGACCCCTCTGCGATGTAGGTTACCCCATGATGAAGTCCATGGAAATGCTCTCCTATTTCCACATAGGAATCTCTAACGGCTATAGAGGTCCTGCCAGTCTATGATGGTCCACCTTTACCAGTTGACAAGTGGCACATTTAGAAATGAACTCGGAAATATCTCTCTTCATCCCTCTCCACCAGTACTATTGCCTCATATCCTGATACATATTATCCTCACCAGGATGTATTGCGAACCGCGAACCGTGCGACTCTGTCATTAACTCGTGTTGAAAGTCTTCCCCCTCAGGAACAACTAGTCTTTCGTTGAAGCGTAAGCCCCCATCTGAACTAATGGTATAGGACTCGGCTGCTCTTGACAGAACGAGTCTGTTGCCTAGCCCTGTATCACTCTCGTAACGATCTAGGGTGTAACTGTCATCACAAACATAAATGATCGGGCCACTGCATCCTGGTGTCCCAACTCCTTCCGCTTTGTTTTCCGCACTTCGGTCACCTCACCTACTGGCCTACGTCTTAATGCGCCTCCTACCACGTTAGCCTTCACTGGGTTGTATTAGATATCGAACTAATAATTCTTTATGAATTCAAGCCACCTACGTTGACTCATATTCAGTTCCTTCTGCGCGAAGAGGTACTGTTGGGTCTTGCGGTCTGTGAATAAATGGAATTCCTCCCCTAGGAGATAATGTCTCCTAATTCGAAGAGCAAATACGACTGCCGCTAACTCCAAGTCATGGGTGGGGTAATTCTTCTCATGAGGCCTAAGCTTACGGGAAGCATACGATATAGCCTGACTCTCCTATTGCAGTATACCCCCAAGTCCTAGTAAGGACGTATCAGTGTAAACTAGGTACTCAACTCCTGGCCTGGTAAATGCCAACACTGGTGCTGAGGTCAACTCCTCCTTCAACTCGTCGAATGCTAACTAACAGGCATCGTTCTAGATAAATCGCACATAGTTATAAGTCTGATGTGTCAAAGGACCCGCTATCTTCGGGAACCCTCGAATAAACCTCCTGTAGTATCCTGCTAGGCCCAAGAAACTACATATCTCTGTCGGTGTCCTGGGCTATCCCCACTCCATCACCATTGATACCTTTCGCGGATCAACAGATATTCCCCTCTCTGAAATGATATGCCCTAAGAACTGAACCTCCTTCAGCCAAAATCCACACTTCTCATATTTTGCATATAACTTGTTCTGATGCAGCATCTACAAAACCTACCTTAAGTGATCGGCATGCTCCACCTCTATCTGGGAGTAAACCAGAATGTCATCAATGAAGACAATAACGAACTGGTCTAGGAACTCTCTGAACACCCTATTCATCATGTCCATAAACATGGCTAGGGTGTTGGTTAGGCCAAAAGGCATAACCCTGAACTCGTAGGAACCATATCTTGTCAAGAAGGCAGTCTTCAAGACATATAACTCCCTGATACACAACTGATGGTATCCTGATCTCAAGTCAATCCTTGAGAAGAAGGCAGTTCCTCTCAACTAATCGGATAAGTTATCGATCTAGGCAACATATACTTTTTTCGTATCGCGACTTTATCCAATTCTCGGTAATTGCCACATAATCATAAATGTATATCCCTTTTCTCCTCACAAATAACACGAGAGCACCCTAAGGCGAGGTGGTCCTCCAGATGGAGAATTAACCCAAATGCTGCCTTGGCTGGACTTGTAACTCCGAAGGTTTGATAGGGTTAGGCTCATTCAGCCTAATAATTGTATCTATAATCCTCCTTGTCGTTTAAATTCACTCACGAGGTAAGGCATTCGACAACACTAAAGTTACTGTTTCCTTTGTGGATGACAACTAGGGGACTAATCCATGCACTAAAGGCCAATTATTATCATCTCCCTACGTTCATTAGGTTTCATGCATGGGATGTCTCGCAAAGAAAAATCCAGGTAAGGAACCCCCCGATACACTACTAACTAGCATTATATGTTAATGAGATTTGGGGCCTTCTATATCTGACTTGTATCCCTTATCCTTACTTGTTGCTACGAAGTTAACTTACCTCCTCTCATGACACGTGAGGTTACAGTCAACACATTCCTCCTCTTATCTTGGCATTAGACTCTAATATATCTATGTGATAATCCCCACGCTCAGAAACATTTTAACAAATCTTGAATTTCCTTAAATGACATCCCTACCCACCGGAATTTGATATAACCAGACGACATACTTTACGAAGTCTTTATATGCCACCATACGAAAATATATATTATGGCCTTGCCTCCACTCAAGTGACACTTAGTAAAATTTCTAATGAACGCCAAAATATCACTACAATGGTCTATTAACACTCAAACCGTTGTAGCTAATTCAAAACATAACAGGATAAGAATGCATGTTAGGCTCACATTTCTCAATGCATAGGAATAAACTGTAACGCATCTAAGTTATTTGAGATTTCCTTTTTTTTTTATCTTAAAGGATTCAATTAATAATAAAGTATCATACATCCAAATGCATGTGGCAGGTGCGGTATCAATGGCATAACCGCATATCAGGCATTATAGAAAAAACTATACTGTGCTCCTTGATGTTGTTGTGGTTCCTGCAATGTTGGGCTAACGATCCAGGCTTCCTTATGTTGGTCATCCTACCCTAGTGCTTTATCTGGTTGCGGGCAGTCCGTCCACATGTGACCCTGCTGTTGCACTTATGCACTGACCCTGAAACACTTTCCTTTTTATGCCTTGTTGTCCTTGCCGATTGGGATGAGGTTTGTCACCAGCCGAATCTGGGCAAGCCCGATGTGATGGCCATTTCTTCAACATTTAAAACACCTCTCGGTGGTATCCCTCTTTCCTTGGCTTTGTTGGCTCTGGCGAGTTTGGCCCTTCCCGCCATTTCCATTTCCCTTCTTTCCTAGACGACACTGAGGCACTTGTTATTACTATGGCGGTGTTTTACTTTTGTTGCTAACTTTAGCAATGTCATGTTGATCAACTTCCCTAATTCTTTTGCCGCCTACAAGCTGCACACTGCTATTTGGGTATTGCAATATTGTAGTAGTCACTACTTGTGCCACGATATTCGCTATTTCAGTGATTTTCATTCTTTCTTGGTATTCCTAAGGTACTCATTGGTCTTGACCCACATTTTCTCCCTCGGTAGTGTTGGTTTGTACCTCCCTCAGGAGCGACATATGAAATTTCAAATAATTTATATAAGTCCATTGACCATACATAACATTGTAGCAGGAGAACGTAGTCTACAAAATGTAATGAAGGAGTGCAACAATCTTAATAATAGGGCTCTATATCAAAAGATGTTACGCGAAAACATAACAAGCCGTAAAGATCCTAAGGACGCTAGAACCTGATGCATTGATACCACCTGTGACACCCCGACTAATTAAATACCTGGTAGTTACTCCTTTCTTCAAATTAATACAAAATGTCAAGTCTGTTAAGTTCATAGCATCACGGTCGAAAAAGTTTTTAAATGATTTCTAGCCACCTAATATTTAAAAAGTGAGTTGTCAAATTTTATTAAATTTAATAAACATGCAACGAATTACATTATAAGGTAATGATACCACTATCACATCACAGTCACAACGGAATAACAATGTAATAATAAATGAGTTTGGAGTAACACTCCTCCGAATAATCCAAATACTGAATGAAAACCAAATACAAGTCTGAATAATTAAATAAATCCAAAATAGAAATGAAACTGAAAGTATGATAAAGATGTCTATAAAAGAAAAGGGCGGCATGACCTAATAGATGAATGACTCCGAAATAGAATGAAATGTAGAATGTGGAGGCGTCTACTATCAAGATCCTGTAACTTCCACAACAGCTACATCACGTCAAAGGAAAGGAACTCCTAAGCTTGGCGTCCCTCTAGATGGGAACCTAAAAGGTTTTACAAGAAAATAGAATTGAAGTAAAACGGGTTTTATCCCGACGTGAAAACAGTTTAAAATATAGCAAGTGTTTAATTGCATTAAATAGGGAATATTAAATACATGTTAGTTACGTGCTCTCACATGAGTTTCTCACCTCTCAGCTAATGTGCACGTCTAACGTATAAACCTAACCCTTACTAATTATGCCGTCAATTAACTAGTCTGTACCACATCCTGTCCTCACATTATAATATAAGGGTTTATTCAAGACATTCTAATATAACCTGCATATCTCTAACCTTTTTAAATCTCAGATCAATTTATAGTAATTATTATAGGAAATTCTCATTTTCAACCTTACTCCAAACATCTCAAGTATTCACATTTACACTTTAACAAAGAGTGTTTTATAATTATAAGTATATTAATATCAACAAAAATATGCAATTAGGGTACACCTAGGCTAAGTTGCGGTTCACACATACTCTGTTATCGAATCCCGGTACATCACGTACATAAGGACTACGAGTTCCGAATCTCTCAGGAACCGTTTTAATAAGAAAAATCATACATATTGGAGGGGAACATAGTTTACGTACCCATGGGTCACGCACTTACCTACGGTCCCATGGTCAGCTGACTTATTAACTCACAAATAAGTTATTCACAGCCCTATGTACTTGAGGTACCAATCTAAATCCCCCCGTAGGCACACAATGATTAGATGGCCATATTCCGAAAGCCGACCTCCCGTGATAGCAAGTATGGTAAGTATGTGATACACATAATAATCAATATAGTAATCATTTAAAGAAATTAAATAACTTATAATATTTTTAAAGGTATGTTCTCAATCCCTATAACGTTACTCCAATTAGTACATTTTTATACTTTCGGATAATATATAATATAATCCACCGATACGTCTAACGTCATATAGTTTAGAGTACTTAAATCTAATCAAAGAGGTTACTACGTCTCCTGCTATTCTCACATATTATTTTCAGTACCCTTAACTCTATATTTATGTCCCAAATCTTAATTTATTACTCCTAAGGATTTAAATCATGTTCTCACATCTTAACGTATACAATTACTCGTCGAACACTCGAGAATTCAATGCGACAACCCCACCCAAATCTAATATATTCCAATTTTCAAATATATGTCCCTATTAGTCTTCATTAAGTCCTAATGTATTCACATGATCCCCAACTATGACATTCGATGGCCGTAAATACTTAAAATCTGAATGGAAAAATCACCCTTTCTGGGGGGATCCATCGACCTATGAATGTCAATCGACCGAACATACCAGATGAGGGTACCAACTTGTTTGCTTTTCAGTCCCAGATTTGTCCCAAAACCTCATTACAAGATGTGAAATTTTAATATAAGTATATGGGATCATTATGCAACCTAAATTCATGTTTTTTAACTTCCCAAAACCGTTAAACCATCAACAATCAGTCTTACTTGGATCAAATCTTCATAAAAACCCTAGTTTTCTATTTTCTTAAAAAAACCATAATATTTCTCTTCTTAAATCCGTTTTTAGATCATCAGGGGTTATGTTTTGGTTACTGAATTTAGTCCAGAACTAATCTACATGCAATTTTTAACCAAGATTTAGGGTTCTACTCCAAATTTCTTGAGTTTTCATCATCTTTCAAGGCTATTAACAAATCCTACACTAGCACGGAAGAATTATTCGCTAAAAATTAATGAAATCAAATCACTTAACTATGGATTGATTTTCAGATCTGCTGGTGGTGTCAAAGGCTAGTTATTTCATTCTCTCCGGTCATAATTCCGTCAAAAGTGGTGGTGGTGGGTGGTGGTTATAGCTTATAACCCTCTTGTAAACTCCCCTCTATCTCATGTAGACCGTTTATTACTTTTTGGCTGATCATAGCCTTAATGTCCTTCACAATAGCAATTAAATAAACCCTAAAATTCATGGGTCTAATTTCCATAAAATGTAAAATGACTAAAATACCCTCCAGGGTTGCCGGTTTGGCCTAAAAATGCCTCGGGACCCAAACTGAACCCTCGACTAGTGTTTTCTGACTATATCGACCCCTCCGGACACATTGGCGCACTCAAAACGACTATACGAATGATAAAATTATAATTTACTTTTTGATCTAATTAAATTGATTACCGACAAGACTGACACGCGGTGTTTTACTTTTGCTGCTAACTTTAGCAATGTCATGTTCATCAACTTCTCTCATTCTTTTTCCGCCTGCAAGCTGCACACTGCTATTATGGTATTGCAATATTGTAGTAGTCACTACTTGTGCCACGATATTCACTATCTCAATGATTTTCATTCTTTCTTGGTACACCTGAGGTATTCATTGGTCTTGACCCACATTTTCACCCTCGGTAGTGTTGGTTTGTACCTCCCTCATGAGCGACATCTAAAATTTCAAATAATTTATATAACTCCATTGATCATACATAACATTGTAGTAGAAGAACGTAGTCTACAAAATGTAATAAAGGAGTGCAACAGTCTTAATAATAGGGCTCTATATCAAATGATGTTACGCGAAAACATAACAAGCCGTAAAGTTCCTAAGGACGCTAGAACCTGATGCATTGATACCACCTGTGACACCCCGACTAATTAAATACCTGGTAGCTACTCCTTTCTTCAAATTAATACAAAATGTCAAGTTTGTTCAGTTTATAGCATCACGGTCGAAAAAGTTTTTAAATGATTTCTAGCCACCAAATATTTAAAAAGTGAGTTGTCAAATTTTATTAAATTTAATTAACATGCAACGAATTACATTATAAGGTAATGATACCACTATCACATCACAGTCACAACGGAATAACAATGGAATAATAAATGAGTTTGGAGTAACACTCCTCCGAATAATCCAAATACTGAATGAAAACCAAATACAAGTCTGAATAATTAAATAAATCCAAAACAGAAATGAAACTGAAAGTATGATAAAGATGTCTATAAAAGAAAAGGGCGGCATGCCCTAACAGATGAATGACTCCGAAATAGAATGAAATGTAGAATGTGGAGGCGTCTACTATCAAGATCCTGTAACTTCCACAACAGCTACATCACGTCAAAGGAAAGGAACTCCTAAGCTTGGCGTCCCTCTAGATGGGAACCTAAAAGGTTTTACAAGAAAATAGAATTGAAGTAAAACGGGTTTTATCCCGATGTGAAAACAGTTTAAAATATAGCAAGTGTTTAATTGCATTAAATAGGGAATATTAAATACATGTTAGTTACGTGCTCTCACATGAGTTTCTCACTTCTCAGCTAATGTGCACGTCTAACGTATAAACCTAACCCTTACTAATTATGCTGTCAATTAACTAGTCTGTACCACATCCTGTCCTCACATTATAATATAAGGGTTTATTCAAGACTTTCTAATATAACCTGCATATCTCTAACCTTTTTAAATCTCAGATCAATTTATAGTAATTATTATAGGAAATTCTCATTTTTAACCTTACTCCAAACATCTCAAGTATTCACATTTACACTTTAACAAAGTGTGTTTTATAATTATAAGTATATTAATCTCAACAAAAATATGCAATTAGGGTACCCCTAGGCTAAGTTGCGGTTCACACATACTCTGTTATCGAATCCCGGTACATCACGTACATAAGGACTACGAGTTCCGAATCTCTCAGGAACCGTTTTAATAAGAAAAATCATACATATTGGAGGGGAACATAGTTTACGTACCCATGGGTCACGCACATACCTACGGTCCCATGGTCAGCTGACTTATTAACTCACAAATAAGTTATTCACAGCCCTATGTACTTGAGGTACCAATCTAAATCCCCCCGTAGGCACACAATGATTAGATGGCCATATTCCGAAAGTCGACCTCCCGTGATAGCAAGTATGGTAAGTATGTGATACACATAATAATCAATATAGTAATCATTTAAAGAAATTAAATAACTTATAATATTTTTAAAGGTATGTTCTCAATCCCTATACCGTTACTCCAATTAGTACATTTTTATACTTTTGGATAATATATAATATAATCCACCGATACGTCTAACGTCATATAGTTTAGAGTACTTAAATCTAATCAAAGAGGTTACTACGTCTCCTGCTATTCTCACATATTATTTCAGTACCCTTAACTCTTTATTTATGTCCCAAATCTTAATTTATTACTCCTAAGGATTTAAATCATGTTCTCACATCTTAACGTAGACAATTACTCGTCGAACACTCGAGAATTCAATGCGACAACCCCACCCAATTCTAATATATTCCAATTTTCAAATATATGTCCCTATTAGTCTTAATTAAGTCCTAATGTATTCACATGATCCCCAACTATGACATTCGATGGCCGTAAATACTTAAAATCTGAATGGAAAAATCACCCTTTCTGGGGGGATCCATCGACCTATGAATGTCGATCGATCGACCTATGAATGTCAATCGACCGAACATACAAGATGAGGGTACCAACTTCTTCGCTTTTCAGTCCCAGATTTGTCCCAAAACCTCATTACAAGATGTGAAATTTTAATATAAGTATATGGGATCATTATGCAACCTAAATACATGTTTTTTAACTTCCCAAAACCTTTAAACCATCAACAACCAGTCTTACTTGGATCAAATCTTCATAAAAACCCTAGTTTTCTATTTTCTTCAAAAAACCATAATATTTCTCTTCTTAAATCCGTTTTTAGATCATCAGGGGTTATGTTTTGGTCACTGAATTTAGTCCAGAACTAATCTACATGCAATTTTTAACCAAGATTTAGGGTTCTACTCCAAATTTCTTGGGTTTTCGTCATCTTTCAAGGCTATTAACAAATCCTACACTAGCACGGAAGAATTATTCGCTAAAAATTAATGAAATCAAATCACTTGCCTTTGGATTGAATTTCAGATCTGCTGGTGGTGTCAAAGGCTAGTTATTTCATTCTCTCCGGTCATAATTCCGTCGAAAGTGGTGGTGGTGGGTGGTGGTTATAGCTTGTAACCCTCTTGTAAACTCCCCTCTATCTCACGTAGACCGTTTATTACTTTTTGGCTGATCATAGCCTTAATGTCCTTCACAATAACAATTAAATAAACCCTAAAATTCATGGGTCTAATTTCCTTAAAATGTAAAATGACTAAAATACCCTCCAGGGTTGCCGGTTTGGCCTAAAAATGCCCCGGGACCCAAACTGAACCCTCGACTAGTGTTTTCTGACTATATCGACCCCTCCGGACACATTGGCGCACTCAAAACGACTATACAAATGATAAAATTATAATTTACTTTTTAATCTAATTAAATTGATTACCGACAAGACTGCCACGCGGTGTTTTACTTTTGCTGCTAACTTTAGCAATGTCATGTTCATCAACTTCTCTCATTCTTTTTCCGCCTGCAAGCTGCACACTGCTATTTTGGTATTGCAATATTGTAGTAGTCACTACTTGTGCCACGATATTCACTATCTCAGTGATTTTCATTCTTTCTTGGTATACCTGAGGTATTCATTGGTCTTGACCCACATTTTCACCCTCGGTAGTGTTGGTTTGTACCTCCCTCATGAGCGACATCTAAAATTTCAAATAATTTATATAACTCCATTGACCATACATAACATTGTAGTAGAAGAACGTAGTCTACAAAATGTAATAAAGGAGTGCAACAGTCTTAATAATAGGGCTCTATATCAAAAGATATTACGCGGAAACATAACAAGCCGTACAGATCCTAAGGACGCTAGAACCTGATGCATTGATACCACCTGTGACACCCCGACTAATTAAATACCTGGTAGCTACTCCTTTATTCAAATTAATACAAAATGTCAAGTTGGTTCAATTCATAGCATCACCGTCGAAAAAGTTTTTGAATGATTTCTAGCCACCTAATATTTAAAAAGTGAGTTGTCAAATTTTATTAAATTTAATTAACATGCAACGAATTACATTATAATATAATGATACCACTATCACATCACAGTCACAACGGAATAATAATGGAATAATAAATGAGTATGGAGTAACACTCCTTCGAATAATCCAAATACCGAATGAAAACCAAATACAAGTCTGAATAATTAAATAAATCCAAAACAGAAATGAAACTGAAAGTATGATAAAGTTGTCTATAAAAGAAAAGGGTGACATGCCCTAAAAAATGTAGAATGTGGAGGAATCTACTATCAAGATCCTGTAACTTCCACAGCATCTACAACACGTCAAAGGAATGGAACTCCTAAGCTTGGCGTCCCTCTAGATGGGAAGCTAAAAGGTTTTACAAGAAAATAGAATTGAAGGAAAATGGGTCTGAGCCCGATGTGAAAATAGTTTAAAATATAGCAAGTGTTTAACTTCATTAAATAGGGAATATTAAATCATGTTAGTTACGTGCTCTCACATGAGTTTCTCACCTCTCAGCTTATGTGCACGTCTAACGTATAAACCTAACCCTTACTAATTATGTCGTTAATTAACTAGTATGTACCACATCCTGTCCTCACATTGTAATATAAGGGTTTATTCAAGACATTCTAATATAACCTGTGTTTATCTATCCTTTTTAATTCTCACATCAATTTATAGTAATTATTATAGAAAATTCTCATTTTTAACCTTACTCCAAACATCTCAAGTATTCACATTTACACTTTAACAAAGAGTGTTTTATAATTATAAGTATATTAATCTCAACATAAATATGCAATTAGGGTACACCTAGGCTAAGTTGCGGTTCACACATACTCGGCTATCGAATCCCGGTGCATCACGTACATAAGGACTACGAGTTCCGAATCTCTCAGGAACCGATTTAATAAGAAAAATAACACATATTGGAGGGGAACAAAGTTCACATACCCATGGGTCACGCACATACCTACGCTCCCATGGTCATCTGACTTATTAACTCACAAATAAGTTATTCACAACCCTATGTACTTGAGGTACCAATCTAAATCCCACCGTAGGCACACAAAGATTAGATGGACATATTCCGAAAGCCAACCTCCCATGATAGAAAGTATGGTAGGTATGTCATACACATAATAATCCATATAGTAATCATTCATACAACTTAAATAACTTATAATATTTTTAAAGGTATGTTCTCAATCCCTATACCGTTACTCCAATTAGTACATTTTATACTTCCGGATAATATATAATATAATCCACCGATACGTCTCACGTCGTATAGTTTAGAGTACTTAAATCTAACCAAAGAGGTTACTACGTCTCCTACAATTCTCACATATTATTTTAGTACCCTTAACTCTTTATTTATGTCCCAAATCTTAACTTATTACTCCTAAGGATTTAAATCATGTTCTCACATCTTAACGTAGACAATTACTCATCGAACACTCGAGAATTCAATGCGACAACCCCACCCAATTCTAATATATTCCAATTTTCAAATATATGTCCCTACTGGTCTTCATCAAGTCCTAATGTATTCACATGATCCCCAACTACGACATTCGATGGCCGTAAATACTTAAAATCTGAAAGGAAAAATCGGGGGATCGATCGACCTATGAATATCGATCGATCGACCTATGAATGTCGATCGACCGATCATACCAGATGAGGGTACTAACTTCTTCATTTTTCAGTCCCAAATTTGTCCCAAAACCTCATTACAAGATGTGAAATTTTAATATAAGTATATGGGATCATTATGCAACCTAAATACATGATTTTTAACGTCCCAAACCTTTAAACCATCAACAATCAGTCTTACTTGGATCAAATCTTCATAAAAACCCTAGTTTTCTATTTTCTTCAAAAACCATAATATTTCTCTTCTTAAATCCGTTTTTAGTTCATCAGGGGTTTTGTTTTGGTTACTGAATTTAGTCCAGAACTAATCTACATGCAATTTCTAACCAAGATTGAGGTTTCTACTCCAAATTTCTTGAGTTTTCATCATGTTTTAAGGGTATTAACAAATTCTACACTAGCATGGAAGAATTCCTCGCTGAAAATTAATGAAATCAAATCACTTGCCTTTGGATTGATTTTCAGATCTGCTGGTGGTGTCAAAGGCTAGTTGTTTCCATCTCTCCGGTCATAATTCCATCGAAAGTGGTGGTGGTGGGTGGTGGTTATAGCTTGTAACCCTCTTGTAAACTCTCCTCTATCTCACGTAGCCCATTTATTACTTTTTGGCTGATCATGGACTTAATGGCCTTCACAGTAACAATTAAATAAACCCTAAAATTCGTGGGTCTAATTTCCTTAAAATGTAAAGTGACTAAAATACCCTCCAGGGTTGTCGATTTGGCCTAAAAATGCCTCGGGACCCAAACTAAACTCCTGACTACTGTTTTCTAACTATATCGACCCCTCTGGACACGTTGGCGCACTCAAAACGACTATACAGATGATAAAATTATAATTTACCTTTTAATCTAATTAAATTGATTCCCGACGCCACTGACACGCAGTGTTTTACTTTTGTTGCTAACTTTAGCAATGCCATGTTGATCAACTTCTCTCATTCTTTTGCCGCCTGTAAGCTACACACTGCTATTTTGGTATTGCAATATTGTAGTAGTCACTACTTGTGCCACGATATTCGCTATCTCAGTGATTTTCATTCTTTCTTGGTATACCTGAGGTACTCATTGGTCTTGACCCACATTTTCTCCCTTGGTAATGTTGGTTTAGACCTCTCTCATGAGCGACATCTAAAATTTCAAATGATTTATAGAAGTCCATTGACCATACATAATATTGTAGCAGAAGAACCTAGTCTATAAAATGTAATCAAGGAGTGAAACAGTCTTAATAATAGGGCTCTATATCAAAAGATGTTACGCGGAAACATAACAAGCCGTACAGATCCTAAGGACGCTAGAACCTGATGCATTGATACCACCTGTTACACCCCGACTAATTAAATATCTGGTAGCTACTCCTTCATTCGAATTAATATAAAATGTCAAATTGGTTCAGTTCATAGCATCACTGGTTAAAAAGTTTTTAAATGATTTCTAGGCACCTAATATTTAAAGAGTTAGTTGTCAAATTTTATTAAATTTAATTAACATGCAACGAATTACGTTATAAGCTAATGATACCACTATCACATCACAGTCACAAAAAAATAATAATGGAATAATAAATGATTCTGGAGTAACACTCCTCCGAATAATCCAAATACTGAATGAAAACCATATACAAGTCTGAATAATTAAATAATTCCAAAACAGAAATGAAACTAAAAGTATGATAAAGATGTCTATAAAAGAAAAGGGCGACATGCCCTAACAGATGAATGACTCCAAAATAGAATGAAATGTAGAATGTGGAGGTGTCTACTATCAAGATCCCGTAACTTCTACAGCAGCTACGGCACGTCAAAGGAATAGAACTCCTAAGCTTGGCGTCCCTCTAGATGGGAACCTAAAAGGTTTTACAAGAAAATAGAATTGAAGGAAAACTGGTTTTATCCCGATGTGAAAATAGTTTAAAATATAGCAAGTGTTTAATTGCATTAAATAGGGAATATTAAATAAATGTTAGTTACGTTCTCTCACATGAGTTTCTCACCTCTCAGCTAATGTGCACGTCTAACGTATAAACCTAACCCTTACTAATTATGCCGCAAATTAATTAGTCTGTACCACATCCTGTCCTTACATTGTAATATAAGGGTTTATTCAAGTCATTCTAATATAACCTGGGTGTATCTAACCTTTTTAATTCTCACGTCAATTTATAGTAATTATTATAGGAAATTCTCATTCTTAACCTTACTCCAAACATCTCAAGTATTCATATTTACACTTTAACAAAGAGTGTTTTATAATTATAAGTATATTAATCTCAACATAAATATGCAATTAGGGTACACCTAGGCTAAGTTGCGGTTCACACATACTCTGCTATCGAATGCCGGTACATCACGTACATAAGGACCACGAGTTCCGAATCTCTCAGGAACCGTTTTAATAAGAAAAATCACAAATATTGGAGGGGAACATAGTTCACATACCCATGGGTCACGCACATACCTATGATCCCATGGTCAGCTGACTTATTAACTCACAAATAAGTTATTCACATCCCTATGTACTTGAGGTACCAATCTAAATCCCCCCGTAGGCACACAAAGATTAGATGGCCATATTCTGAAAGCCGACCTCCCGTGATAGCTAATATGGTAGGTATGTCATACACATAATAATCCATATAGTAATCATTCATACAACTTAAATAACTTATAATATTTTTGAAATTATGTTCTCAATCCCTATACCGTTACTCCAATTAGTAAATTTTTATACTTTCGGATAATATATAATATAATCCACCGATACGTCTAACGTCGTATAGTTTAGAGTACTTAAATATAACCAAAGAGGTTACTACATCTCCTACTATTCTCACATATTATTTCAGTACCCTTAACTCTTTATTTATGTCCCAAATCTTAATTTATTACTCCTAAGGATTTAAATCATGTTCTCACATCTTAACGTATCCAATTACTCGTCGAACACTCGAGAATTCAATGCGACAACCCCACCCAATTCTAATATATTCCAATTTTCAAATATATGTCCCTACTAGTCTTCATCAAGTCCTAATGTATTCACATGATCCCCAACTATGACATTCGATGGCCGTAAATACTTAAAATATGAACTGAAAAATCACCCTTTCTGGGGGGATCGATCGACCTATGAATGTCGATCGATCGACCTATGAATGTCAATCGACCGATCATACCTGATGACGGTACCAACTTCTTCGCTTTTCAGTCCCAGATTTGTCACAAATCCTCATTACAAGATGTGAAATTTTAATATAAGTATATGGGATCATTATGCGACCTAAATACATGATTTTTAACGTCCCAAAACCTTTAAACCATCAACAATCAGTCTTACTTGGATCAAATCTTCATAAAAACCCTAGTCTTCTGTTTTCTTCAAAAACCATAATATTTCTCTTCTTAAATCCATTTTTAGTTCATCAGGGGTTATGTTTTGGTTACTGAATTTAGTCCAGAACTAATCTACATGCAATTTTTAACCAAGATTTAGGGTTCTACTACAAATTTCTTGAGTTTTCATCATCTTTCAAGGCTATTAACAAATCCTACACTAGCATGGAAGAATTATTTGCTGAAAATTAATGAAATCAAATCACTTGCCTTTGGATTGATTTTCAGATATGTTGGTGGTGTCAAAGGCTAGTTCTCTCATTCTCTCCGGTCATAATTTCGTCGAAAGTGGTGGTGGTGGGTGGTGGTTATAGCTTGTAACCCTCTTGTAAACTCTCCTCTTTCTCACGTAGCCCATTTATTACTTTTTGGCTGATCATGGCCTTAATGGCCTTCACAATAACAATTAAATAAACCCTAAAATTCATGGGTCTAATTTCCTTAAAATGTAAAGTGACTAAAATACCCTCCAGGGTTGTCGGTTTGGCCTAAAAATGCCTCGGGACCCAAACTGAACCCTCGACTTGTGTTTTCTGACTATATCGACCCCTCCGGACACGTTGGCGCACTCAAAATGACTATACGAATGATAAAATTATAATTTAATTTTTAATCTAATTAAATTGATTACCGACGAAACTGACACGCGTGTCCATACTAAATTTCCCGAATTGTCATATTTATGACTCACAATAATTTTAATAAAATCAATAGTCATATATTACCATATATACTCAGTAATATTCAATATTATCATCATAACCAAATACTAACTCACATCTCACTAGTATTTAAATTTGGATTAATTTCTATTTAAATCCTTTTTAATTTAATTCTTCCCATTAAATAAAATCAGTAAAATTACAGGGTATTACAAGAGTCTCCACACCATACCATCCTCAGAGAAATTTCCTTCCACTAGGGATCCAACATTTTCACTATCGGCCTCGTCCCAAGTGAACTCGGCCACGAATTGTGCTAACGACTTCCCATTGATGGCCACTCTAGGATGATAGATGATATCAAATTTTCCATGCTCTATTTCCCAAGATATTATTCTACCTGACTTCTTAGGCTTATGAAAGACCTGCTGAAGTGTAAAGTCCATTAGGATGACCATTGTGTGAACCTGGAAGTATGAATTCATCTTTCTTGTAGCATGAATCAGATCATAGGCTAATTTTTCCATCATGGGGTACCTCTATTGAGCCCCTTGAATCACCTTGCTATTGAAATATATCGGCTTCTGTACACCATCCACCTCTCTTAAGATGGTAGAGCTAATAGCCGACTCAGAGACTGCAAGATACACATAAAGCTTTTCCCCTTGGACTGTTAGTGACAATAATAAGAGAGATCTGAGGTAGTACTTCAACTCTTGTAAGTCCTTGTCACATTCCTCATTCCATTCAAAAGATTTTCTAAGAACTTTTAAAAATGGAAGACATTTTTCGATGGCCCAGTACACAAACCCGTTAAGTGCCGCCACTCTCCCCGTGAGCCTATGAACATCCTTGATCGAAGTTGGTGTTTTCATCTCCATAAGGACTTGTTCTTTGCCGGATTGGACTCTATCTCCCTATGATTTATGATGAAGCCCAATAATTTTCCCGCTCGTACACCGAACATACACTTTGTAGGGTCAAGCTTCATTCTATATCTATCCATCGTGTCAAAAGTTTACTGGAGGTCGACCACATAGGTGTCGACCTTAAGGCTTTTAATAAGCATATCATCAACATAGACTTCCATCGCCTTCCTAATTTGATCCTCAAAGATCCTGTTGACAAGCCTCTGATAAGTTGCTCCAATATTCTTCAAATGGAAGGGGATGACCTTATAGTAATAGTTTCCTTTGTTAGTTATAAAGGAAGTATTCTCCTCATCGAACAAGTGCATGAATATTTGCTTGTAGCTTGAGTAGGCATCCATAAAACTCATAAGCTCATGGCTTACTGTGGTATCAACCATCTGTTCGATTCTGGGAAAAAGGAAGCTACCCTTGGGGCTAGCCTTCTTCAGATCGGTAAAGTACACACATATTCTCCTCTTCCAATTAGCTTTGGGGATGATAACTATGTTATCCAGCCAATCATGATATATCACCTCTCCTATGAAGTCATCTTTTTCCATCTTCTTCACTTATTCCCGGATGACTTCGTATTTCTCCCAAGAATAAATTCTTCTTTTCTGTTATATCAACCTAACATCATCGGCTACATTTAGTTTATGGAAAAAAAGTTTAGGATCTATTCCCGGCATATCCTCACGGCTCCATGCGAACATTCTCTGCACCTCTCTCTCAAGAGTTTGATTAGATCTTCCTTGATATTTCCTCTCAGGTCTTTGTCGACCTAGATGATTTTTTTCGGGTCGTTCTCATTGAGGACGATGGATTTTACCTCTTCTGAAGCATCCTCTTTCTTTAGCTTGGTCTTATTAACACTACAAGTTATAGTTGCTTTCTTGTGAGCTTCCTTCTCCTCAATTGAGTTGAAGTAGCATTCACATGCCAAAACTTGATCACCTTGGACTTACCTAACCCATAAGGGGTTTGGAATTTTACCATTTAGTGTACATTGGATGGAACGACCTTAAATTCCTTAAGTGATACTCTTCCCATGATAATGTTATAAGCCAAATACCCACTTTTATCCATTACAGAGAAATTTACCTTCTTTGCTAGCCACTTAGGCCAAACATCTCATATTCTGATGTCCATTTCATACATCCCCAATGGATGCACCTTCTCATCAATGAACCCTATCAGAGCATGATGACAAGGTACGAGCCTTTACTTGCTGAGTCGTAAACCTTTGAAACATGGCCAGAACATAACATCAGTCGAACTTGCCCTATCGACCAATATTCTCGACATGCCATACCCATTCACTCTAGTTATAATTAATGAAAGGTCTTCCTAAGGAGCTAGGATTACTTTGAGGTCATGTCTTGAAAAACCCACAATTTAGGTATCCATATCTACCTCCTTTCTGTTCTTTGACTTTGTACTTACCTAAGACGAATTTATAGCTTCAACCTTGGGAAGGGATTTAGCCTCGACCACATGCGCCTTACAATCATCCACTTTTTTACCACCCCCTGCTAGGCCTCCATATATCTTCTTCACATCGAACGAGATCATGTGGAGTTAACCTTTTGGATCATCATCCTTTGGTGGCGGGTCTGGGTCATCATTATCATCATTTGAGGTCGTGACATCTTCCCTACACCTATCGGCCCTTCTTTTTTTGAGGTCATAACGTCCCCTCTTTGGGTTGTCACTTCTCATATACTTTTTTAGCTTCCCATCCTTTATCATCTTATTAATCTCATCTTTTAGGGCGAAACACTTGTCAGTTAAATTCCCGTGATCTTGGTGAAATTCATACCACAAGCTTTTATTCCTTTTGTGAGGGGGAGATTTCAAATTTTTGATTTTTCTTAAGGACCGAGCATTCTTGATCTCATTCTGAATGTGCTCGTAGGTGACCATGAGGGGAGTATACCAAAAAAATTTATCATTAACTGATCTCTTCTTTCCATCTTTATTCTTATTTTGAAACTTGCTCCCACTTATAGTCCCCATATCATACTCAAACTTAGCTGCCATAGCATCCTCGACATTCATGACCTTTCTACTCGTCGCCAATAGCTCGGCCATAGACTTTGATGGGTCCTCAGCAAGCTTGCAAAGAAATTTCCCTTTCTGTAAGCCTCCTATCAATGTTATCATCGCCATACTTAACTCGGAGTCTTCCACTTCAAACTTTTCCTTATTAAACCTCAGGATATACTCCTAGAGACTTTCATTCTTCCCCTTCTTAACGTACAATAGGTGAGTAGTCTTCTTCTGGGGTCTTACCCCAAAGCAGACGTTGTGGATGGATCATTCAGTAAGTTTCTTAAAATTTTCAATGGAGTTATTTAGGAGTGAAGTGAACCATATATGGGCTGATCCAGTCAAAGTGCTTGAGAATGAATGACATTTCATCTCATTTGAGACAGAGCAGATGTCCACAGCTAACTGGTACATCTCTACATGATTCACAGGGTTAGTACTCCCATCATACTTTAGAGTAACCACTAGAAGCTTGAATTTAGCAGGGGTTAGGAAGTAGAATACCTTTTCCATAAAAGGATATCCTTCTGAGTATCCTTTCTATAAGGGATCATGGATCTTAAGGATGTCTCCAGTGTTATTCGCTAGCCTTTGAATCGAGTCATTCCAAGGCCTCTCAATTGCTTCAATAATGTTGGCCTAGCCAATAATATCCCCTGCTACCTTAGTCGACCATACTGGGGTTTCCTTGTTGCTGACCTGTGTCAGCTATTCACTTCTTATTGTCCCTCATCTTAGCCATACGGGGGTCGGCCATCTTCCCCTAATCTCCCTGAGCCCAAATTGATCCTTGACCTCCACAACCTTTATCTCAAATCATCAACTGGGCCAAGCCTTTCAAAGGCCGACCATCTACTTAATCTATCAAAGTCAAAGCCACTTGGCTGCGCATCATGGCTTGACCTCCTATTATAACCTCAACTTACTTGGATGGGGCATACCGTATACCCAGATACTTTGTATGGCTCCTAATAATTAGCCTGATCATTTTCAGCCTCATAATCATCATAATGGTCCTCCGAGTAGGGTTGGACTTACCTCTCTAGGCGTAAATGCCCAGGGTCAACAACGTCCCTCCATTACTGAAGATGTGGTAGATCTTTGCACGGTGCCAATGGTGGTCCCCTGGCATCCCGTGGGTGCTCCACAGCCATCAGAGTAATCATCTCTAGTTGTACCCCTACTGTCCTAATTATTACATTTTGGGTGAAAGCAACCAACTCCTCTTGCATTGCCTGTTGTCTTGCCACCAAGGACTTCAATACCACCGCTACCATAACCATTTCTAACTGAGGAGGTGTGTTATTGGAACTAGGACCACCAGCTGGTGGTGGTGGTGGAAATTTTGATTCCATGTGTTAAATCTTATAGATGAGGTGTAGTCAAAGAGTAAAATCCTTTTAGATTAATAGAAACTCTTTTAATGGTGAAACGGCTCCAAAGGATGGGAGGACTGGTTCACTACCAGAGAATTCAGTAAGGACAATCTATAAATGGGAAGAGATGATTCTACTCGTTCCCACAGATGGCGATAGACTAATGATACTGGGTATACAATAATGGAAATAATCAAACAACAAATCAATAAAGAAGGAAATGAGGTGAAGAGGATGAACATGTGGATTTAAGTGGTTCAATCGGAGTCTATGTCCACTGTGTGTGTGAGTGAAATCCACTAGTAAATATGGCTCTAATGACCTGGTTACAAAACAAGCTTTCTCCCCCCCCCCCCTCTCTCTCTCTCTCTCTCTCTCTCTCTCTCTCTCTCTCTCTCTTCTATATACAAATGAGCAGAGTTTTAGCTAGGGTTTGATTTAATCGATCCTTTACAATAAAGAATATGAAAGGCATATATAGTGCTTAGGGGGTATAATGTACCCCCTAAGAATGTTGTATGCATGAATGTATTTCTTTTAGACAATCTAGTCTGAACATCTGGCCCTATCACATGTAGCCATGATGACTAAATATTCCCTCACATGAGGGGATGATTTGGTAGTAACGGTTTTACCCACATGTAGTTTGCATCCCACGTGCACTGATCCACCCGTCTACCAAACCACTACCTATGATGATGTTACCCTTAACTAATATCCTGAGCCAAAACCGAGGCTAGTTATCAGGGAGTTTCCTATCTCACGGGTACGGTCAAGTTGGGTGAGGGTAAGCCATAATCTTGCACTTAATTGAGGATGAGGCCGAGGCTTTAGATAAGGTCGAGGGATCACACTTATCAATTATTAGTTAGCTAGAGCTCGGCTTATCATTATGGCCGATACCGATGATGATCTCAGGTATGACTCACGGATGAGGTAAGGCCTAACTTAATTGTCTTATTGTCGTAAGCCGAGTATATTATCGGTTGGGATAAAGGTATATTATATTATATAAATTTTTTATTAGTATATTATGGAGAGAGTATTTTTATTTGTCATGATGAGCATTGTATTAGTAAGGGGGAATGTACAAGTATCATACAAAGTAAATCTAACATAGAGCATAAAGATTATACTAAGAATGGATATGTAAGAGTGAGTGATGTGTGACTACCTATAAATGAGTGTGTGGTAGTGAACCTAAGCATGGATCAACTAAAAGTGGTGTGTGATAAGTGTGATTGATCATGGATATATACAAGTGTGATAATTGAAGGTTTGTTCTAGTGACACCTAAGCATGGATATTCTAAGTGGTGTGTGAAACATGTGGATATAAGTGATCCTACATGTAAGTAGAGTGAAGTGTTCATGGAGATAATCTACAATTGTGTGAGTGAGGTGTGATATAAGCATGAGGAAGATACACACACAAAATAATAGAGGAGAAAAAAGCGAACATACAGGTAGGTTCATACGCACACAAGAAAGAAATGATAACACCCATTCAAATAGAGTATATCCCTCTTATGACAAATAAGTCCCCAACAGAGTCGCCACTGTGGCCATACCTTCCCTTGGAGAGGGTAGAGAAGGTCTCGTGATCTTTTCTAGGAGCACTTCAGCTATCATCGATGTGGGGTGATATAAAGAGATGAAGTCGCCAACCTATTTTGCACAAAAAAGGCAAAAGAACATGTCTCCACCTCAAGAGAGCTTAATCAAAGACAAACTGATGCTTACGAAACTAATAGCTGAGAGGTTTGGGGGCTAAGTTATGGAATGGGAAGGTGTAAGGAACCCATCCCACCCTTTCAGTCTCTCATGGGCTTGTGTTTCCATTTTCCTTAATTTCTCCATGAAGTGTGTGTGTGTGTTTACATAGATGGATATCGGAATCTCCCAAATCTGTTCATATAAAAAATAGAGTGAGGTCATCCATAGGAATGTTCCCAAAATAATACTGGAAAAATACGATGTATGTGTTTATCGAGATATTGATCGTTATAATGAAAACATAATATTCGTTAGATAAAATGCAAATATGAATCACAAGTATGGCATGTGTAGATAATATATATGGATAAAATAAAAAGGATGACAACATGTAGATAGGGAATTTGGAAAATTTGAAAATTGGACTCAAGTCTCGGGTTTTATCCCAAAACCCTTACATAGGCTGTAAAGGCATCAAAGTGACGTAGTTCTCATGAGGCAAAGGTGTGGGGTTTATCCCATAGATTCAAACGAGGGTTTATCATATGTGTGTAGAAAATGTATTTTAGTTTTGAGATATTGTCATGGAAAATCCCGTTGGAAGTTATAGGGGTAACGCTATTTTTTTTATAGAAAATAAAGTATGTGCAATATAACTAGTAAAGCATGAGGCGTTAATATGTATGAACTGAAGTAAGAAAACTAGATTATAATTTATGTAACAATTGCAAAAATAAAGAAGTTTAGAGAGAGAGGAGAATATCTGGACCTTATTCGGAGAATTGAGACTTGATCTTGATCCTTTATGAGCTCCATTGAATGTTGGGATGAATGTTGGATGATAGAAAATGATATTTTTCTAAATTAGTTATGGAAATGATGGGAATGAAATATGGAAAGGAATTTTACATAAGGAAACTTCGTTGATTGCAAGAGAATGTTACTGAGCACACTAATATTGATGGATTTGAGGTGTACCTTGATATTGATCTCATTCACTCCTTTTATAGGGTAGGGGGCTATCTATCGATGTATCCCTAGCCCACCCATTTGGTAGGTAACCCTAAACACACTGCCAATTGGCATGGAAATGTACCTGCCAATCGAAAGTCTTGTGTAGATTTTTTCTAAAAATCAGTCATAGAATGACGTCCATAAATCCAAATTACACATGGGGCATACTATTATAAAGTTAATTTAGAGACCTTTAATAGTCCTTAGGCCGCTCCCGGGTCTGAGAGTTGACTTTGGGTCAAACGGAGCTTGGAAGCACTCGTCGGTCTTTTTGAGGGGATATTAACAAATAGTAAGGGATCGTTCATCCAAATCATAAGTCAAAATCATGCATGAGGTGGACCATTGAAAATTTTATGCGAGGTAATCCGATGTTCCAAAGAGCTTCACTCAGTTTGGAGAGTTTACTTTAGTCAATTGGGACCCAAAAGTGCCCGGTGACCTCTCGGAGTAAAACATCTCATTCATTCGTACCGTAAGGATAATTCGTGCACGAGGTAGACCGTTAAAAAGGTTATTCAATGCCATTTGAATATTCATTCAGTCTTGTTTGAGATAAAGAGTTGGCCCCTGTCAAACAGAGCTCGAGAGCGACCAATGGCCTCTAAATCAATTTTTGGGGAAAAATAGATCGTTTGTCCAAACGGTTATGATGTTTCACACATGAGGCAGACAATTATAAAGGGTTTTTTACCGCCCTTTGAATATTATTTGAAAATTCCCTATGACAATGGAGTTGATTGGTGTCAATTAGTGGCTTGGGAGCGCCCCGTGGCCTACAGATTCATTTTCAGTAGTAAAATGGTTCATTCGTCTGAAACGTTATGCCGATTCACGAACGAAGTGGACCATTGGAAAGGGTATTCAAATATCTTCAGAGATTCATTTAGATTTCTCTCTTAATATAGAGTTGACCGTAGTCAAATGGGGCCCGAAAGCGCCCGATGGGCTCTAGATTGGTACTTAGAGTATGAACAAGATTTTTTTAGTGAAATGGGGAAGTTATACGGACCTAAGGAGAGACTTAGGGGGTTCTAGAATGTGGTGTCTACATATATGTATTATTTTATTTGGAGTGGACACACTTGAGTTCATGGACCATCCTATTGGTTAGAGTGCACGCACTTGGGATCGGAGCACACATCGGCACAGGTGTTCTAGGCGTAGTGTTAGCTCATATTATAGGTACTACGTAGTAACACCATTTATGAGAGATATGTGTTTATTCTTGGATCCTTTGTCATTGCTGGTTATGGTCATGAACTGATGTACTGCTTAGGTACCAACCTACTTGCTTGTCTTTTGTTGTTACCCGTGTTGGGCTGAGGGACTCCTTGGGGTATTATCGATAGAGCACAAATATGAAGCCGAAGATAAATGTCTTCATGTGTTGTACATATATATAAGGACATATGTATTTATTTACACACACATTTTGGTGTGACTTGTATGAGAATGTGTTCTCATAGTTTATAGATGTAGACAATACTTAATGATTACAAAGATGGATTAACATAGTGATGTGGATAATTTGGAATGAAAATAAGTTCTAATGATCTAATGAGGGTAACAATTATTAATGAGAATAATAATTGGACAGTTTAAGAATATAGACGGTAATTATAGAGAATGAAAATTATAATCTCATGGTGTAGACAATAATTAGTGTGATTTAAATTAAATCATCTTATGGGGAAGTAAAAGGTTAAGAAACATTATATGATGTAAAGATATACACTGAATTTATATGGAACTTAGTAGGCTGCATTTCGAAGCTAATGTGGGCGTTGGGATGATAGGGGTAAATACTCATTTTTAGTTAATGCATAACTAGATAGATTTATCATTACTTGTAACATTAGATAATGAACTTTTTCATTAGTTATGGTTTGAGCATATGAATAGGATTTCTTCTAGACGAGGGGTGAGATAATCGATACATGCGAGCATCGATGGAGAAACATGAAGTATGAGTTAGTTAAATTTTGCATATTTATTGGTAAAGAATCCTTGAAACTTTAGGGCTCTGACCCAAAATTATAAATATTTTTAGCCCCTAGGTTTTCTCATAAACAAGGATAACAAGACTGATGATGGACCAGACCAGACTTACAGTTTCTTATGATGTAGGGGATTCTGCTCCATTGATTCTAGTATAGGTTGTACTTCCTTATTTCGTTATTTTATTCCTTTTAGAGATTGTATTGGCATAAGTCTAAGAATTTATTTATATCTATTTGTACTTATCTTAACACTATGGACATTATATGATGATTTAGTTTTATATTCTTGTATTAAAATTTTTTACGGAGATGTTTTTTATTTAATTGTTAATTTGGGTAAAGAATATAGGTAACTTTTGTTTTTTTCAGTGCTAAGAATGGTATAAATTGTTAATTAGACCCATATTTGGTGTATCGCATTTGTCCAACCTTTACATGAGAAAATGGGGGTTGTTACAGTACACTGAGTCCTTTAAGATGAAGAAACAAAAGAAAGGTTTAGAGCTTAGAGTTTTAGCCTAGGATAAGGAGTTGAAAGAGGTAAGAGAGAGTGAGTCCTCGATGAGAATTTTTTTTGGGTGAGAGAGTCATTTTAGTAGAGAGGGAAAATGGTGACTTGACCAACAAAGTGTCTAGTCTTACGAGAGATATTCAACCATCCATAGAGACTCGTGGGAAAATTTAAGCCCTTGTAACCCAACTCGATAAATATCTCAAACGTGCCTGGGAGGTCAATGTCACCGTAGAGGATATATCATAAAAGGTTGTAAAGATGATCCTTGATCTTACTTTAGGTTTTAGTGAGAGACAATGAATATGTTATGATGGCTTATGAACATTCCATGATGCACCAAAACTAGTTCCCAAATTTGTGGTAGATATTTGTGTGCCTCAACCTAAACCACCAAAAAGATTTCAACCCAAGAAAGCAAGACCCAAATAAGTTTATGTCTGCACCTTTTTCAAGAAGATAAGTCACCTTAGAGAGTTTCTATACATATTAGGTTGAACCAGACGTACGCAAACTGCCATGCACCTCTATAATGACTTTTCTAGTTTAAGAGAGCAAGTTCAGTTCCCAGTCACGACTTCACAAATCTTAATGGAATAATTTTAATTGATGTATATGTCGTTCGAGAAAGCTTCTAATGTTCTGACTAGAGCCAATAATGATAAGGGGAAATAAAAGGTTACCTTTACTTGGGTACCTAAGCAAGACGACAAAGCCTTTGTTGTGCATGTTGCTCTCAATGTTCAAAATACTTGCCAATGGTATTTTGATAGTGGGTGCTCTAGGAACATGATCGGTGACATATGATTTTTTACCAGGCTTGAGGATCACAAGGAAGGCAAAGTCACCTATATAAATGGGAGTAGTCTAAGATTTTAGGACATGGTTGTGTTGAGATACCTAGATTTCTTAAACTACACAATGTGTTGTACATTAAAGTGTTAAAATTGAGGTCAATTAGCATAAGCCAATTATGGGACACAAACTTTGCGATAAAGTTTGACCAGTCCAAATGTAATGTATATGACCAATATGGTGAACTTTTACTTTAGGGATTGAGGACCAAAGATAATTTCTATGGGATCATTCTTAAGTCCTCCTTTGTATGGAACAATGCCATGGTCTCCTTTATTAACATTTGGTATGAACAAATAGTTCATGTGAACTTTAGAGATAATGAGAGATTATTGAAAAAGACCTAGTTTGTGGCTTACCATCACTTACTCGATTTGTGGATCTTTCCAACAAGGAAAACAAATTTGAAGTCCTTATAAAAAGTTGAATACCCTTACCACCACACGTGTTTTAGAGTTCGCATGGATCTTATGGTTACTACTCGCTTCCAAAGCTTAGGTGGTAACAGATACATTATCTTAATGGTCGAAGACTTTTTCAGATAACATATCATAGGATTTCTTAGAGAAAAGTTTGATGCGGTTGAGTTCCTAACAACCATGTGCCGTGTCCTAAAAAATAAACACGACATCATTATTAATAGGATGTGTAGTGATAACAACACTAACTTTAAATAAGCCTAAGTGGATAGATATTGTGAGGGATTGGGCATCAAACCCGAGTTTTTATTCATTTGTACTCCTCAGCAAAATAGGATTGTTAAGAGGATGAACGGAATGATACAAGAAATGTCTAGATCTATTCTTCTTGGGAGAAACGTGACTAGACATTTTTGGGTAGAGGCAGTGAGTAATGCATGCCAATTGGTGAATAGGGTATATCTTCGTCCGTAAATTCTAAACACGCTATATGAGTTGGGTACAAGGAAGAAGCCCAACCTATCGTATTTTCGTGTCTAAGGGAGTACATGCTATATCTTGAGAGATAGAGAGCACTTAGGAAAGTTTATCTTTTGAAGTGACGAGGGGATATTTTTAGGCTATTCATCGACGAGTAGTTCTTATAGGGTTTTTAATCTTGCAAGTTATATGGTTATGGAGTCAATAAACATTAGGATTAGAGATGATAAGCTGCCGGCATTTATTGATCCTAACTACAGTGTGAGGATGATGTACCCCTTGGTTATGATTCCATCCTTCCTCATACTTCCCCGATGGACCCCACTCTTGATTTAGAAGATCCACCCTCTTTTGTTTGAAAGAGTCATGACCCTTTCGCTATACTTGGTGATCCTACACTAGGTGTTAAGACTCGTGCTCAACTAAAGAATGTGGTTATCTATATTTACTACACCTCCTTAGTTAAGCCAAATAATGTGAAAAAAGCACTTAAGTATGAGCATTGGATATATACTATTTACGATGAGTTGTTTCAGTATCGTAATAATGATGACTGGGAGTCAGTCCCCCGACCTAGTGAGATAAATGTGACAGCTACCAAGTGTATTTATAAGAATAAGATGGATGATCATGGTTCCATAGTTTGCACTAAGTCTAGGTTGGTCGCTCAAGACTATACATAGATTAAGGGTATTAATACACCAAATCTAGCAAATAGTCATTCCCCGGGGATCACGGACCAAAGCCATGACCAGGTAGTCACATCTCAAAGCTGTGACCACATCAAATTTTTCATGGCCATATCCATTACCCATTATGGCCATGGATGCTCTTGGAAGTGGTCATGGACCAAATCCCTAACTAGTATTGGTCATGGACATCGACCGTGACTAGGTCATTATAATTATGGCACCAAATTCGCCCCAAAGTTCCCTCCAACTGTGGTCACGGTAGGGTCATGGAAAAAGGCCATGACTAAGGCCACAATGCACACCCATTGGGTCATGGCCACACATGTGGGTCATAGCTCAGGGCTGTGACCACATAGTTGCCTACAGGCTGATGTGGAAACAATTTAAGGGTCATGGTATTAGGTCACATCTCTAGGACTTGACCAGGGTCCTTATACTAAAACTATTTGCCTCTATTTCATTTCTTCTCGTGTCAGATCTCTCTCTCTCTCTCTCTAACTCTCTATCTCTATCCCCCCATCCACCCTCTCTCTCATTCTCTCTCTCTCTCTCTCTCTCTCTCTATTTGTCTCTCTGACTCTCCCTCCCTCCCTCCCTCCCTCTCTCTCTCTCTCTCTCTATTTTGGCAATTTAAATTCTCTCTCCTAAACCCTAATTCCATTCTCGAATCTCTCTCTCAATCTTAAAGGTAAACCTTATTTTTTATATTTCAATGTTAAACCCTAATGTATATGTAGGCATATGTGTGTGAATGTGTGTGTATATATGTGTGTGTATATATATGTGTGTGTGTGTGTGTGTGTGTGTATCCGTGTATGTGCGTGTATTTCTGTGTATGTGTGTTAAACCCTAATGTATGTGTGTGTGCACGTATATATATGTGTGTATTTCTATGTATGTGTGTGTACATGTGTATATGTGTGTGCATATGAGTGTATATGCATGTATATGTGTGTGCATGTGTGTACATTTTTTTTTCAAGAAAAAGGGATGTTTTATAATTTCATATTTTGATTGGGTATGTTATATTTAAGGATTATAATTTATTGGGTATTGTTAACATTGATTGTGAATTGTTATTTAGAGTTTGAAATTAGTTGAGTATTATTGGTATTGAGTGAATGTGGTTACTTAGGGATTAAAATAAATTGCATTATTTAATGGTATTATCATTTAGGGCCTAAAATTTATTTAGAGTTTGAAATTAATGGAGTATTATTAGTATGTACTGAATGTGGTTACTTAGGGATTAAAATAAATTGCATTTTTTTAAAGATATTTTCATTTAGGGTTTGAAATTTATATACAGTTTGAAATTAATTTAGTATTATTGGTATTGAGTGAATGTAGTTACTTTGTGATTAAAATAAATTGCATTACTTAAGGGTATTGTCATTTAGGGCTTGAAATTTATTTAGAGATTGAAATTAATTGAGTATTATTAGTATTTACTGAATGTGGTTACTTAGGGATAAAAATAAATTGTATTATTTAAGGGTATTGTCATTTAGGGGTTGGAATTTATTTAGAGTATGAAATTAATTGAGTATTTTAAGTTCTGCACCCACTGACTCAAAATCCTTTCCATTCTCAAAACCTTAATCACACTAATATACCCTTATATGTTTGAATGTATCAAAACCTTAATCAAACTAATCAAATCCATATACCCTTATACCACATATGTTTGAATTAATAATTATTAATTAATTAGATCCCTTAATTGGAGGACTCATATTCATGACCTTGTATATTTTTCTCAGAAAAATGAGGCACGATGATAATCACAGGCAACAAGAGTGGGAGAGATTTCAATTGGACCACACATATAACTCTTTTATTAGTGAGCTCCATATAGAGGGTACTCCTATTTAAAGGTATGGAAATAAAAAGATTGAATAATTTAACTACCTTTTAAATCATGGTGTAAATCTGCAGCAACATTACCTGTTCAATCTTATTCTATTTTGCCTACCAAAAAACTTTGATGACGTTATACAAAATAATTTTCTCACACATAATACCGAAATATCTCTAAGCATGGTTACGTTGTTGGAGAAGGCAAAAAAAATCCACTCGTTATGGATACAACTCCGTTCAAAGATCATTTACATATACTGTGTTGTCTCGCCCCATATGCATATTATATTGAATCTTGCCAACAAATTGAAAAGTATGGAGTTCCAAGTTCATGTCACAAATATCTACATATCAATCATAGATACCCTTCATCTTAGTTGGCCACGTAAAAACTCATAGGTTCTTAAAAACTAATACCGAATGGATGGACACCAGACATATTGAACTTATTCTAATGTTTAAATATGAAAAGGTATATATATATATATATATATATATATAAGATTAATTAATTATAATTTGATATTACTATAATTATTTAGTTACTTATGATTTTTCATTTTTGTAGATAATGTCGGGAGGAAAAATCTAAGGGTACTAGTTGGCGAGGTGACATCGCAACGAGTTTCACCATCTCGTGTACAACCCTAATTGTCAACACCAATGGATGAGAGATTCAAAACTCCAGAAGGGTTCTGTCCTCACCAAGTCAAACTTCAGGTGTTGTGGCGCCCTCATCCAGCACTTCTGTAGCCCCACCATCCCCATCCAACACGCTCGATGCCTACCACTCAATCCAAAAAGAAACCCATTGGGTTCTACCTCATCTGGAAAATGGGTGATAGGACTGTTGTGCTGAACTTTAAAGCCTGATGTTTATTATTGGGAAAAATTAACGTGGGAGTCGGTGGACCAGACAACTACAACCTTGTTGAACAAGCTATCAAAGATGACATATACGATCAACTCTCAAGTATTTGTGATTTCCTAATCCTTCCAATAATAAGGTTCTATCTCAGTTTTCTGTATCATTGAGGACATATAGGAGAAACCTTAGGAAAAAACATTACTCAAAGGAGGCAACGAGCTCCGATATTATGCCTTTGATAGATAAAGTGACTCCCAATGTTGAAATGCCGACGGAGAAGTGGAATAATTTTTTGGAGAATGAGGAGAAGAAGAAAAAGTTGGTCCGAAGGGAGAAAAATAAAAAATAGGGCACAAAAAAATGATATCCATAGGATGGGATCCAAATCATATGAGGATTGGAAGAATGAATCGGTGAGTAGGAGGAAGGATGATCTAGATGAGAGTAAAAAATAAAATCGTTCCAACCTATTGGGTCATTCTTTATGGAAAAAAGATAATAAGTTCCAACTGCACTTGGCTAAGATGTTAAAATCAATAGAGGCCATCCTCAATCAGTTCGGTTAGAACCCTAATGATGAGTTTAACCTTTAAAATGATGCCCTGACCCAGACCTTTGGAAATGACAAAAGGGGGAGGACGAGATGTGTTTGGTCCCATATGCCAAAAACATAATTTCAACACATTGCACCTCTCGTGGATGAGTTTTCTTCGATCAAGGATCATATTTCATCAAATGAGGAACGATTGTTCAAGACCGATAAGGATTTCGAGGATATCTAAACTAAGCTAGGAATGTTGATGAATAAAATTGGGCAACTTGTGTACCTTTTTAAAATTATGGGGTCCCAATGCTACCTCCTCAAGGTTACCCTTACCCTCCTCCTCTAGGTTTCTCCTATCCTTCCCCTTCAAGTTTACCTTCCTAAATGCCCCATCATCTAACATTCCCCTACTAAATGCCTCTTTATCTAACATTCCCCTCCCAAATTCTTCCTCATCCAACATTCCAATCCCCCGAATTTTTCAAGATTCCCCTTCCCCGTGCCTTCGCCTATCATGGGATTAGGATCATCATAAATAACTCACGGTGTATATGGAAAAACATACTATACCAAAGATGTGAGAAATACGAGAATTGTCGAGGTGTGCACATTCATCTCCATAATTATCGAAACTCTTGTAAATGGCCAATCTTCGCAAAGAGGTGAGGATCATATACTGGTCAATGAAATAGACAATGGTCGAGGAGATGTACCTATGCATATTAGCACCGGGGAAGGGATGGAATTGAGGAATTATGCAAAAAAAATTATTCCTTGGTCAGTTTATCAATTGGCCAAGTTATAATAATAATTTCTTTCATTTCAGTTATAAGAATATTTTTTTTTTCAGTTTGAAGAATATTGGTTTTGTTTCAGTTGTAAGAATATTGGTTTTGTTTTAGAGTTAATAATATATATACTTTTTTGCTTTAGTTTTAACAATGCTGTTTTTGTCTCAGTTGTAATATTATGTTTTAAACTATTACCACATGACTAAAATTTGAAGATTATTACATGGATTTCCCATAATAAAAAGAGTGGATGGAAAAGACTAGCCGAATAACAAATAATCATGTACATGGCGTTCAAGAATTTATTAAATACTAATCCAAAAATCTTAAAAGTGACAAGATTCCGTGTCCGTGCACTCATTGTGTGAATGGAAAATATATGTTATTGGAAGACGTTGGCTTGCTTTTAATAATGTGGGGAATTTATCAAGACTGTAAAATAAGGACATACCATGGTGAAAAGATATACCTTTTATTCTGGAAGAATTATCGGTACCCGATCGTGTAATGGAACCCCAACAAGTGGAAGTGGTACATGATTCACCAACATATCATCCATTGACGGCTTCATTTACGATGATTATGTACTCCACAACCATCAGAACCCCAATCCTATGGATATAAATACTACACATTATGGTCAACTAATTGAATTTTTTTATGTTGAACCTCCAAGAGATCGGGAATATATATAGTTGAAAGCATATACGGCTAGACCATTGTAAAACGATTGTGGTGAAGATCACTCAGTATTATATGTAATGATTGGTTTGCATAATTTGAAGAGTCAATTTGTTTTCTCTGGGAACAGTGTAATCATAATTCTTAATTCTGTTAAATATTTTCTCCCAAGAGAACACGTTACCAAACAAATATCTAACCATGAAGAATACAATGCTAACCTATTATAGGATGATCCAACAAATCTTAGAACTCGATTACTTAGTTTTCATAGAAACCGTATTCTATTGTGATTTGGGAAAGGTGGAGGATACAATGAATGATTGCAAAGTTAATCCTGGGTCCAAACTTATTATGGTAGATTTATCAAAGATGAAGAGTAAAGATACCATAGTCGACAAGCCTTTTATTTATGCCTTTAGGAACATAAAGAATGTATTCTACTCTAAGTTCATAAACGATGGCAGTTGGTCTATTGTTGTTCATGCACCAAAGGGGTATGACTACTCAAGTAGACGCATTAAAGTCTCCAAAAGAGTTTCAGTCTGCTTTTGATGACAATCTTAATTTAAAGGATCTTTTAGTTGATTTAAAGGAAGATTGAGTTTCGAAATATTATTTGATCCTTATCAATCTTATTTGTATCCTATTATGATATTGAAATTGTATTAGTGATTTAATTTGATGTATGAATGTTTTGTTACTTTTATGAATGTTTAATATGATTTATGTAAGTTAACCTTTGATAATATGTTATGTTCAGTCGCATGTTTAGTTACTTTCACAAGACAGTCAATTTTATAATAGTCATTTGTGTTTCTGATTAGATCAAATTAAGCCCACTCAATTTCCATGTGTTCCAATACATATACATTGGTTGATCAATTTCATTGCTGCAATCTTCATAAAACGAAGTAAAATTAGCTTCATTTTATGAAGATTTCCTTAAATAAACTAATAAAAAAATGTACATGTGAAGGGATACGTTGGGGGATCCAAGATCAATTTGGTCTAATCACACATTCAAAAGACTCTATTTAATGGCCATCTTGGATTGTAGGAAACATGTAGTCTTTACTTCAACTGAAGTAGTTATATAAATGATGAATGAACATTATCTTTTAAATATTTTAGGTGATAGAAGGAGTATGGGATAATTATTAGTTTTGTTTGGTTTGGTCGTTGGATAATTATTTGTTGTTTTCTTGTTGTTTGATAGTATGGAAGAAGGACAAAGGGATAAATCTAAGGAGTACGGGATAATTATTGGTTTCATTATTGGATAATAAGTTGGATAAATATTGGTTACCGTCGTCACGGGAGTCCCAGATTAAGAATACGACGATAATTTAAAAATATCTAGACTTAGGCCTAAAAACTAGCGATTAGAGGGTGAAAACCCATAACACCCCCTAAATGGAATTGTGAGAGGAGCAAACACCTCGCACAGGACTAATGTAGCTCGCATGAACTGACCCCATCTTCATGGGACCCTCGATTTAAGAATATGATGATAATTTCAAAATATCTAGACATAGGCTTAAAACATGTTGTTAGAGGGTGAAAACCCAAAACACCCCCCAAACGGCTCTGTGAGAGGCACAAACACTTCGCACGGGACCAGTGTAACTCGTAGGAATTGATCGCGTGGTCAAGGGACCCCCGATTTGAGAATATGATGATAATTTGAGAACATTTAGACCTAAGCTTAAAACCATGTCATTTGAGGGATAAAACCCCAAGCACCCCCAAAATGACCCCGTGAGAGGAACAAACACCTCGCACAGAACAAATGTAACTCGCGGGAATTGACGGCATGGTCATGGGACACCCGATTTGAGAATATGACAATAATTTGAAAATATCAATACTTAGGCTTAAAAAATCCTATTAGAGGGAAGAAACCTAAAACACCCCACAAACATCCCCATGAGAGGGGCGAACATCGGGCACAAGACTAATGTAACTCACAGGAATTTCCCGCATGGTAAGCGAACTTTTGGTTTGAGAATATGATGATAATTTAAAATATCTTGGCTTGGGCTTTTAAACATTGCAAAAACACTCCCCAAATGGCCTTGTGAAATGCACAAACACCTCGCACGGGATGAATATTTTATTATTGGATAATATGTTGGACAATTATTAGTTGTCATAGCACATAGGCTTCCCAATTTATCTTGCCATTTGTCACCAGTTAATGTCATGTTCACAAAACTGTTGAGCTCTAAAAAGTTACAAAACTCTTGAGCTCTAAACCGTTGTGCACGATATTTTTGTGCCACTCGTGATGCCGTTTGGCTATTGTTTGTGGTGGCCACCCCCTTACGGCATTTCAAGCCTAGGTGTGGTTTTTTTTATTTTTTTTGTATTTCACACAAACACCATGCTACTCTAGAGAAATACTACACTAGATTGGACTCTTTCCCAAGTTTCCAATTCCATTCCTATGATGGAAAATTTCGAATATGAGGTGGATTACAAATCCACTGCCGACGATGCTTGGTACACCTCTCGACTGATTGTCCATGATCAATATCTAATCGTGAAGAACATAAACCTCCTAGACTCTTGCGATGAGAAACTCAATGCCCACCATTTTAAAACCCTACAAGCTAGGGATGAGTTTTGTCAGAGGTTCAGGCCCATATCAGGATAAGTATAGGACAACCACTGCTCCAAAATAATTAAAGGCATCACTGATAGGAATCGCACATGACCAATTCAACTCATAGGAACTGAGCGAAAGATCACGGGACTCCCGGTTTGAGAAATGCCAATAAACTGAGAATATCTATACTTAGGCTTAAAAACATGTCGTTAGATGGTGAAACAACGAAACACCCCCCAAACGGCCCCGTGAAAGACACTAACACTTCAGACGGGATGAATGCAACTTGTAGGAACTGATTGTGTGGTCACGAAACCCTGATTTGAGAACATGGTGATAATTTTAGAATGTTTAGACTTTTGGCTTAAAAACATGCCATTAGAGGGCGAAACACTGAAACACCCCTCAAACGGCCCGTGAGAGGCACCAACACCCTGCACGGGACCAATGTAACTCACGAGAACTGACCATTTGATCAAGGAACCCCCAATTTGAGAACATGACAATAATTGGAGAATGTATAAACATAGTCTTAGAAACATAAACATGCCGTTAGAGGGAGAAAAACAAAAACACACCCTAAATGATCCCATGAGAGGCACCAACACCTCACATGGGACCAATGCAACTCATAACAACTGATCACTTGGTCACGAGATCCTCGATTTGATAACACAACGATAATTTCAGAATATTTAGATTTAGGCATAAAAACATACCATTAGAGGCAAAAACCCAAAACATCCCCCAAGTGGCCCTGTAAGAGGCACTAACACCTCAAACGGGATGAAAGCAACTCGTAGAAACTGGGCGCATTGTCACGGAACCCCCAATTTAAGAACATGATGAAAATTTTAGAATATATAGACTTAGTCTTAAATCATGTCGTTAACGGGTGAAACCGCGAAACACACCCCAAATTCCCCCCCTGAGAGGCACCAACACCTTGTACGGAACCAATGCAACTCATAGGAATAGACCATGTGGTAACGAAACCCCTAATTTGATAACACGATGATAGTTTGAGAATATATAGACTTAGGCTTAAAAGCATAAACATGCCGTTAGATAGAGACACCCAAAAACGCCCCCCAAACAGCTCCATGAGAGGCACCAACACCTCGCACATGGCCAATACAACTCGTAGGAATTGACCAAGTGGTCACGGGACCCTAGATTTGAGAATACGACTATAATTTGAAAATATTTTAACTTAGGCTTAAAAACATGCTGTTAGAGGGAGAAACACCTAAACACTCCAAAAATAACCCCGTGAGAGGCACCAACACCTCACACGAAACAAATTCATCTCACACAAACTGATCATGTGGCCGTGGGACCCCTAGTTTGAGAACATGAAGATAATTTAGGAATATCTTGACATGGGATTAAAAACATACCGTTAGAGGTCAAAACCTAGAAACACCCCCCAAACAACCTCGTGAGAGGCACCAACACCTCGCACAGGGACAATACAACTTGTAGAAACAAACCGTGTGGTCATAGATCACCCGATTTGAGAACATGATGGTAATTTGGATATATCAGAACTTAGGCATACAAACATACCGTTAGAGGGAGAAACCCCGAAATACCCCCCAAATGGCCCTGTGAGGAGCCCCAACACCTTGCACGAAACCAATGTAGTTCGTTGGAATTGACCACATGGTAACAGGACCCCCGATTTTAAAACACAATGATTATTTGAGAATATATACACTTCGGATTAGAAACATGACGTTAGACGGAGAAACCCCGAAACACCCCCAAACATCCCCATGAGAGGCACTAACACCTCGCACGAGACCAATAAAGCTTGTAGGAGCTGACTCCGTGGTCACGGGACCCCAGATTTGAGAACAGAATGATTATTTTAGAATATCTAGTCTTAGGCTTAAAAAAAGGCTGACAAAGGGTGAAACCCCTAAACACCCCCCAAATGGCCCCGTGAGAGGCACCAACACCTCGTACGGGTCTAATGTACCTCGTAGAAACTCAACGTGTGGTCATGTCACCCCAAGTTTGAGAAGACGACGATAATTTGGGAATATATTGAATTGGGGTTAAAAATATAAACATGTCGTTAGAGGGTGAAAAGCCGAAACACCCAACAAACGGACCCGTGAGAGGCACCAACACCTCGCACGGGACCAATGCAGCTCATAGGAACTAACCACATGGTTAGGAAACCCTCGGTTTGATAACACGATGATAATTTGAGTATATTTTGACTTAGGCTTAAAAACATGCCATTAGAGGACGAAGCCTTGAAACAACCCCCGAATGGCTCCGTGAGAGTCACCAATAACTCGCATAGGATCAATGTAGCTCGTAGGAACTAACCGTGTGGTCATGGAAACCCCAATTTGAGAAGACAGTGACAATTTGAAAATATTAAGACTTAGGATTATAAACATGTCGTTATAGGGAGAAACCCCGAGATACCCCCCTAAACAGCCCCGTGAGAGGCTCGCACACCTCACATGGAACTAATGTTGCCCGTAGGAATTGAGTGCATGGTCATAGGACCCATAGTTTGAGAACATGAAGATAAATTTAGAATATATTGACTTAGGCTTAAAACATGTCGTTGAAGGTAGAAACCCCGAAACCCCCCCTAAACGGCCCTGTGAGACGCATTAACACCTCACATGAGACCAATGCAGCTCATATGAATTGGCCCCATGGTCACGGAACCCCCTGTTTGATAACACGACAATTATTTTATAATATCTTGACTTAGGCATAAAAATATGCCAACAGAGGGTGAAACCTTGAAACACCCCCGAAATGGCCCCATAAGAGGCACGAACACCTTGCACGAGACAAATTCACCTTGTAAAAACTGACTATGTGGTCATGGGACCTCTGGTTTGAGAAAAAGAATATAATTTGAGAATATCTAGACTTGGACTTAGAAAAATAAATACGCCATTAGATGGGAAAACCACAAAAAACTCCCCAAATGACCTTGTGAGAGGCATTAGATTTGTTCTCTAAACTTTTGGTTTAAAAACATTTCGTTAGAGAACAAACCCTCGAAACACTCCCCAAACGGCCCCGTGAGAGGAACCAACACCTTGCACGAGACCAACGCAACTCATAGGAACTGACCGTGTGGTCACAAAACCCCTGGTCTAAGAACACGATAATAATTTTATAATATATATACTTAGCCTTAAAAACATGCTATTCGAGGGTGAAACCCAGAAACAACCCCTAAATGGCCCCGTGAGAGGCACCCACACCTCATACGGGTCCAATGTATCACGTATGAACTGATCGCGTCATTATGGGACCCCCAATTTTTGAACCCGACGATAATATTAGAATATCTAAACTTAGGGTTAAAAACATGCTGTTAGAGGGTGAAACCTCGAAATAGCACCGAAACGGCCCCGTGAGAGACATCAACACCTCGCACGGGACCAACGCAACTCGTAGGAACTGACCACTTTGAGAACATGATGATGATTTATGAATATTTTGACTTAGCCTTAAAAAGATTTCGTAAGCGGACGAAACCCCGAAACTAGCCACAAATGGACCCGAGAGAGGAACCAACACCTCACACGAAATAAATGTTGCTCGTACGAACTGAACACATGGTTACAAGAACCCCGATTTGAGAACACAATGATAATTTTATAATTTCTAGACTTAGGCTTAAAAATATAAACACTCTGTTAGAGTACAAAACCCCGAAAGACCACCCAAATGGCCCCGTGAGATGTACCAACTCCTCGCACGGGATCAATGCAACTCATAATAATTAATCAAGTGGTTATGGGACCTCCGTTTTGAGAGCAAGATTATAATTTGAGAATATATATGCTTAGGCTTAAAAATATGTCATTGGAGGAAAAAATCTGAAAACTCACCCAAAACGGCCCCGTAAGAGCCACTAACACCTAGCACGGGACCATTGCATCTCGTAGGAACTGACCGCATGGTCACGGAACCATCGATTTGAGAACACGACAATAATTTGTGATTATATAGACTTAGGCTTATAAAAATTCCATTAGAGGGAGAAATACCAAAACAACCCCCAAACGGTGCCGAGAGGTAGTATTACCTCGTACATAACCAATGCAGCTCATAAGACCTCACCACATGGTTACGGGACCACTGATTTGAGAACACGATAATAATTTGAGAATATCTAGACTTCGTCTTAAAACATGTCGTTAGATGGTGAAACCCCTAAGCACCCCCCAAACAGCCCCGTGAGAGGCACCAACACCTCGCACGTGACAAAATCAACTCGTAGGAACTAATTATATGGTCACGGGACCACCGATTTTGGAACACAATGATATTTTGAGAATATTTAAACTTAGTCTTAAAACACAAAACATGCCATCAGAGGGAGAAACCCCGAAACACCAACCAAACGACCCCGTAAGAGGGCCCAGAACCTCACACGGGAATAATGTTGCTCATAGGAACTGATCTTGTGGTTACAAAACCCCCAGTTATAGAACACAATGATCATTTGAGAATATCTAGATTTTTGGCTTAAAAACATGTCGTTAGAGGGCGATACCCCGAAACACCCCCCAAATGGCCCCGTGAGAGGCACCAACACCTCGTACACGACCAATGCAACTCGTAGGAACATACCGTGTGGTCACGGAACCCCCTATTTTAGAACATGATTATAATTTGAGAATATCTAAACTTAGGCTTAAAAATAGAAACATACAATTAGTGGATGTAACACTAAAACACCACACAAATGGCCCCATGAGAGGCACCATCGCCTCACGCGGGGCCCATGCATCTCATAGGAATAGACCTCATGGTCACGATACCCCCGATTTGAGAACACATTGATGATTTGAGAATATTTATACATAGGCTTAAAAACATGAGGTTAGAGGGTGAAGCTCCGAAACACCCCCCAAACGGCTCAGTGAGAGGCACCAACACCTCCCACGGGACCAATGCAACTCTTAGAAACTTACCACATGTTTATGGGACCCCTGATTTGAGAACACGATGATAATTTTAGAAAATCTAGGCTTGGTCTCAAAGACATGTCGTTAGAGGGGGAAACCCTAAAACACCCCCCAAACGGCCCCATGAGAGGTGCCAACATCTCCCACTGACCAATGCAACTCTGAGGAACTAGCCGTGTGGTCAAGAAATTAACGGTTTGAGAAGATGGAGATGATTTTGGAATATCTAGACTTAGGCTTAAAAATATAAACATGCCGTTAGAGGGTGAAATCCCGAAAACCTCCCCAACGGCCCCGTGCGAAGTTCCAACACCTTGCACGGGACCAATACAACTCGTAGAAATTGACCATTTCATCTTGGGACCCCCATCTTGAGAACATGATGATAATTTAAGAATAAAAAGACGTATTCTTAAAAACATAAACATTCCCTTTGAGGGTAAAACCCCAAAACACCCCCTGAAGGGCCCCGTGAGAGGCACCAACACCTCGCATGGGAGGAGTGCATCTCGAAGGAAATAATCGCCTGGTCATGGGATCCTTGGTTTGATAACACGGCGATAATTTAAGAATATCAATACTTAGTCTTGAAAACATGCCGTTAGAGGGACAAACCGTGAAACACCCCCCCAAATGGCTTCGTGAGGGGCACTAGCACCACGCACGGAACCAATGCAACTCGTGAGAAATAACGTCGTGGTCAAGGGACCCCCGATTTGAGAACACAAAGATAATTTGAGAATATATTATCTTAGGCTTCAAAACATGCCATTAGAGGGTGAAACACTGAAAACACCCCCTGAACGGCCTCATGAGATGCACCAACACATCGCACGAGACCAATGCAACTCATAGGAGTTGACCACGTTGTCACAGAACCCTAAGTTTGAAAGTAAAAAAAGAATTTTTCTTAAACACATGTTATTATATGGTGAAACCTCAAAACACCACCCAAACGGGACCGTGAGTGGCACCAACACCTCGCACGAGTCCAATGCATCTCGTAAGAACTGACCGTGTGGTCATGGGACCCCGATTTGAGAAAATAATGATAATTTGAGAATATTTGGACTTACACTTAAAAACATGCCATTAGCCGAAGAAACCCCAAAACACCCACCGAATGGCCTCGTTAGAGGTTCCGAAACCTCGTACAAAACCAATGCAGCTCGTATGAACTAATTGCATGGTCACAGGAAACCGATTTGAGAACATGGTGATTATTTAAGAATATTTATACTTACAATTAAAGACATTCCTTTCGATGGTGAAACCTCAAAACACCACCCAAACAGTCGCCTAAGAGGCACCAAACCCTCACACGGGATCAATGCAGCTCGTAAGAACGGACCACGTGGTCACCGGACCCTCGATTTGAGAACATGATGATAATATTAGAATATTGATACTTAGGCTTAAAAACATGGTGTTAGAGGGAGAAACCCCAAAACCCACCCCAAACGGCCCTGTAGGAGGCACCAACACCACGTAAGGGAAAAATGTAGCTCCTAGGAACTCGCCATGAGGTCATAGGATCCATAGTTTGAAAACATGATGATAATTTGCGAATATCTAGAGTTAGGATTACAAATATAAACATGCAATTTGAGGGAGAAACTTCGAAACACCCCCAAAATGGCTCCGTGGGAGGCACCAATCTCTCGATAAGACAATTGAAGCTCATATGAATAGATCGTGTAGTCACTGGACCTAAAATTTGAGAAAATGATGATAATTTTAGAATATCTATACATACGGATAAAAACATGTCGTTAGAGGGAGAAACCCCAAAACACCCTCGAACGACGCCATGAGAGGCACCAACCCGCCGCAAGGGACCAATGCAGCTAGTAAGAGATGACCGCGTGGTCATGGGATCCCCAATTTGAGAACATGAAGATAATTTTAGAATATCTAAACTTAAGTTTAAAAACATATTGTTAGAAGGCAAAACCACGAAACACCCCCCGAACAGCCCCGTGAGAGGCACCAAAACCTCGGACATAAAAAATGAAGCTCATAGGAATCGACCATGTGGTCATGGGTCCCATGGTCTGAGAACAAGAAGATAATTAGAGAATATCTAAACTTAGTCTTAAAAGGGTAAACATTCCGTTAGAGGGCAAAACCCTAAAACACCCCCCAAACGGCCCCGTAAGAGGCACTAATCCCTCGTACGGGACCAATGCAGCTCGTAGGAACTAACCACATGGTCACGGGATCCTCGATTTGTGAAAATGATGATAATTTCAAAATATTTAGACTTAGGCTTAAAAACATGCCGTTATAGGGCAAAACCCCGAAACACCCCCCAAACGGCCCAATAAAAGGCACCACCACCTCGCACTGGACCAATGCAGCTTGTAGGAACTAACCGCATTATCATGGGACCCGATTTGAGAAGACGATAATAATTTTAAAATATCTAGAATTTTGGCTTAAAAACATGCTGTTAGAGGGAGAAACCCTGAAACATCCCCGAACGACCCAATATTATGAAACTTTAATTCTGTATTATTTAATATGTGTATTGAAAATGAGAGGAAAGTCATGGAAAGTTATGATGATTTTTTTTTATGAAAATTCAAGGAATTTGAAGGAACAATAGAGGAGCTTGGAGGGAAGATTATTTGTGTTGTAAAGAAATGGTCATAACTTGCTTTAGAAAGCTTGAAAAATTACATAGTCACTTGTAATGGAAAGTATATTCAGATATGATTTCATACTGATAAGCTTGGACACCTTTAGTTGTACAATTTATGAATATATGATGGTTAAGTATGTAGGGAGACAATTTGAGACCATACCAGATACCCCATAAAAGAATGGTTTTATCTTCTCCTTCCAAATGGTACTTTGAGTGAATGTTTCATGTGTATATATGTTGACAAGTATACTTTCATGTTTACTTTTTTTTAGTTATAAATTCCTTATGAGGTATTTCCAGGGGTTGAATATTCATAACTTTATCAACATGTATACCATTGTTTTGTCTTTACTCATGTTTCATGGAATGTGACTTAAGTGGAATTATGTTGTTGTTGAATTGTCATTGTAAGTTACATAACTATGTTAGGATAATACTTATGATTGGGATTCAATACTGATTTGGATTCAAAAGTGAAAGGTCTAATGCATCCAGTTCAGCTCTTCCTGAAGGAAACATAAAGACATAGTTGACAACCTAAGGTGAGTGTACTCACTGGAAAGAGATATTCGTATCATGTTATTGATATGATAAGAATATAATGCATATGAAATTCTTCATTTTGGTTTACTGAAATGGGAGGTTACTCCCCGACCCAAAATGGGGAAGATTTTTCTATTAATGACAAGGGGTTACTCCTCGACCAGGAATGGGGGAGAATTTTCTATTACAAACATGATACGTGGATCATGATTTGGAAAGTTAGGTCATTCATTATGAATGAATTGGATAAGTTAATACATAATTATATGGATATTATTTATTGCATTTAAAATTATGCTGCAATATAATAGTGATGCATTCACTGGGCTATTTTGCTCTCGGTTCCGATGTTTACGTTTTTCAGGTAATGTGATGTCACTGCCAAATCTATGAGGTCGGGTTGGGTTCGCTAGGAATGGGTGAAACAATAATTTTGTTTAAATGTAAATGATGTTATTAAGTTAACTTATCCCTTAAGCATGTTTGTGTAAGAATAAGTACTTTAATGTTGTACAAAAAGTTTTTGGTTGTATGGATTTATGCTGATGACTCTATAATTAAGGTTCGTTATGGTTTGGTTAAACTAATTATGGTTTGAATCACTTTGACTTTCAAGATTAATTATAAGTAACTGGGTTGGGGTGTCTCAATGTATACTTAGGCTTAAAAACATGCCGTTAGAGAGTGAAACCCCGAAACGCCCCCCAAATTGCCTTGTGAGAGGCACCAACACCACACAAGGGAAAAATGCAGCTCATCAGAACTGACCATGTGGCTATGGGATCCTTGGTTTGAGAAAATAATGATAATTTGAGAGTATTTAGGATTTGGCTTACAAATATAAACATGCGATTTGAAGGAGAATCCCCAAAACAACCCAAAAAGGCTCTATGAGAGGCACCAACACCTCGCACGGGACCAATGCAGCTTGTAGGAACTAACTACGTGGTCACAGGACACCGATTTGAGAGGATGATGATAAGTTTAGAATATCAAGATATTTGGCTTAAAAACATTCGACTAGAGGGTGAAACCTTGAAATACCCACCAAATAGTCCCATGAGATGCACCAACACCTAGCACGGGAGCAACCCAACTCATAGGAACTGACCGTGTGGTCTTGCAACCCACAATTTTAGAAGACAATGATAATTTGAGAATATTTAGACTTTATCTTAAAAACAAAGACATGTTGTTATATGGACAAACCCCGAAACAACCCCATGAGAGGCACAAACACCTCGCACGTGTCTAATGCATCTCGTAGGAACAAACCGCGTGGTTAGGATACCCTATTTTTATAACTCAATGATAATTTGAGAATATATGTACTTACACTTAAAAAAAATCCATTAGATGGTGAAATCGCTAAACACCTCCTAAATCTCCCCATGAGAGGCAACAAAACCTCACACGGGACCAATGCAATGCGTAGGAACTGATCGCATGGTCACAGATCCCCAGGTTTTAGAACATGATGATAATTTGAGAATACCTCGACATTGGATTAAAAATGTAAACATGCTATTAGACGGGAAAACCCCCAAAACATCCCACAAACTGCCTAATGAGAGGCACTAATACCTTGCACTAGACTAATGCATCTAGTAGGAACTCACCACGTGGTCATGGGACCCCTAATTTGAGAACACGATGATAATTTGAGAAAATATTGACTCAGGCTTCAAAACCTACCTTTAGAGGGCGAAACCTTAAAACAACCCACAAACGTCCTCATGAGAGGCACTAACACCTCATACGGAACAGATGCATCTCGTAGGAACTGATCGCATTGTCATGAGACCCCCGTTTGAACATGGGGATAATTTATGAATATATAGACTTAGGCTTAAAAACATTAAAACTCCCCCCAAATGGCCCTATGAGAGGCACCAAAACCTCACACTGGACCAATGCAGGTCATCGGAATTGACCGCATGATGAGGGGACCCTCAGTTTGAGAACACAATGATAATTTGAGAAAAGTTAGACTTAGGATTACAAACATGTCGTTAGAAGATGAAACACTGCCCCCCCAAATAGCCCCGTGAGAGGCACCAACACATTGTACGGGACCAATGTAGCTCGTAGGAACTGACTATGTGGTCACGGGACCCCCGATTTGAAAAAAAGCCAATAATTTGAGAATATCTAAACTTAGGATTAAAAACATGACATTAAAGGGAAAAACCCACAAACCCCAAATGGCCCCCGTGAGAGGAACCAACACCTCGCATAGGAACGATGCAACTCGTAGGGACTAATCGTGTGGTCACGGGACCCTCAATTTAAGAACACAATGATAATTTTAGAATATATAGACTTACGCTTTAAAACATGCGATTAGAGTGAGAACCCAATAAACACCCCCCAAATTGCCCCGTGAGAGGCTCTAACACCTTGCACGAAACTAATACAACTAGTGGAACTGACCTCATGGTCACGAGACCCTCGATTGAGAAATGGACTATAATTTGAGGATATCAAGACTTAGGGTTAAAAACATAAACACGTCATTAGAGGGAAAAACTCCGAAACATCAACTAGACGGCCTCATGAGAGGCACCAACACATCGCACGGGACCAACATTGTTCGTAGGAACTGACCACATGGTTACGATTCTCCTGATTTTAAAATGTGATGATAATTTGAGAATATTTCGACTGAGGCTTAAAAACATGACGTTAGAAGGCAAAAACCCAAAACCCCATAAACGTCCCCGTTAGAGGAACCAACTCTTCACATGGAACAATTACAACATGTTATAAATGAGCGCGTGGCCAAGAGACCCCCAGTTTGAATACAAAGATAATTAACGAATATCTAGACTTGGGCTTAAAACTGTAGAAATGCCGTTAGAGGGCAAAACCTTGAAACACCCCCCAAAGAGCCTCGTGAGAGGCTCCAACACCTTGTACGGGACCAATGCAGCTCGTAGGAACTAATTGCGTGGTCACAGGATCCCCGATTCGAGAAAATGCTAATAATTTGAGAATATCTAGACTTACTCTTAAAAAGAAGACATTAGAGGGAGAAACCAAAATCACCTCTAAATGGACCTATGGGAGGCTCCAACACCTCGCACGTACCCAATGCATCTAGTAGGAATTGACCCCATGGTGATGGGGCCATAGATTTGAGATCATGATGATAATTTGAGAATAATTAGACTTAGGCTTAAAAACACAAACATGCCATCAAAGGGCGAAAACCCAAAACATTGCCCAAGCGGCCCCTGAGAGGACCCGAAACCTCGCATTGAATCACCGATTTGAGAACACAATAATAATTAAAGAATATCATGGCTTAGGCTTATAAATATGCCGTTTGAGGGTGAAACCCTGAAACACCCTCGAAATGGCCCCCTGAGAGGCACCAAAACCTCGCACATGACCATTGAAACTCGTAGGAATGTACCTCGTGGTCACATAACCCCCATTTTGAGAACACGACTATAATTTGAGAATATCAAGACTTAGGCTTAAAAGTATAAACATTTCATTTCAGTGAAAAACCAGGAGAAACCCCCCAAACCGCTCCATGAGAGGCACCAACACCTTGCATGGGACTAATGCAGCTCGTAGAAACTGACCTCATGTTCATGAGACCCTTAGTCTGAGAGCACAATGATATTTTGATAATATTTATTCTTATCTTTAAAAACATGCCCTTAGACGACGACACCCTGAAACTCCTCCTAAACGCCCCAGTGAGAGGCACCAACACCTCGCTCGGGACCCACAGTTTGAGAACTTAATGATAAATTGAGAATATATAGGCATTGGCTAAAATCATGCCGTTAGGGGGTCGAACCCATAATTTCCCCCCAAATGGCCGTATGAGGGGCACCAACACCTAGCATAGGGCCAATGCAACTTGTTAGAATTGATCGTGTGGTCACAAAACTCCCATTTTGAGAAAATAAAATTAATATTAAAATATCTTGATTTAGGATTAAAAACATAAACATTTCGTTAGAGGGAGAAACCCCAAACAGCCCCGCGAGAATCACTAACACCAGACACCGAACCAATGCTACTCGTAGGAACTGACCCCGTGGTCATGGAACCCCTAATTCAAGAAAATAAAAATAATTTGAGAATGTCCAGACTTAGGGTTATGAACATGCCTTTAGAGGGAAAGGCCCTAAAACAACCCCCAAACAGCCCCATAAGAGGCACTAATAAATCACTTAGGACCAATCCAGCTCGTAGGATATGATCACGTGGTCACGGGACCAATAGAATGAGAACATGAGGATAATTTGATAATATATTGATATTTGAATAAAAAAATGTCGTTTGAGGGTGAAACACCTGAAACCTAATGCAAATGGTGCCGTGAGAGGCACCAATACCTCACATGGGTCCAATGCAGCTCGTCGAAACTGATTACGTGGTCACGAAACCCTGTAATAAGAACACGTAGATAATAGGATAATATCTAGACATTGGATTCAGAACGTACCGTTAGAGGGCGAAGCACCTAAAAACACCCGTCAAACGGTGCCGTGAGAGGCACCACCACCTCGCACAGGACCAATGTAACTTGTAAGAACTGATCTTTGGGGCACAGAAACCATGATTTGGGAACACGAAAATAATTTGAGAATATCAAGACTTAGGCTAAAGAACAGAAACATGCCGTTATAGGGAGAAACCCCAAAACACAACCCAAATGTCCCTATAAGGGGCACCAAGACCTTGAACAAGACCAACGCAACTCATAGGTACGGACCGCAAGGTTACGTGACCCCCAATTTGAGTGCATAATGACAATTTGAGAATATTTAGTGTTAGACTTAAAACATGTAGTTAGAGGGTGAATCCCTAAAACACCCTACAAACGTCCTCATGAGAGGCACCAATGCCTCGCACGATACCAATAAAACTCCAAGGAACTGACTCCGTGGTCACAGAACCCCTTGTTTGAGAACACAACGATGATTTAAAAATATTTTGACTTAGGATTAATAACAGGCCGTTAGGGGGCAAAACCTCAAAACACCCCCAAATGGCCCCATGAGAGGCAACAACACCTCGCGTGGGACCAATGCAGGGCATATGAACTAACTCTGTGGTCATGGGACCCCCAACTTGATAATACAATGATAGTTTGCAAATATTTAGTCTTAATCTTAAAAACATGCCGTTAGAGGGTGACCCCCCCCCCCCAAAAAAAAAATGCCTCGTGAGAGGCACCAACACCTTCCCGGGATAATTGCAGCTCGTAGGAACTAACCGCGTGGTCACGGGACCCCCAATTTAAGAACATGATGATAATTTGTGAATATCAAGACTTAGGATTAAAAACATGTTGTTAGAGGGTGATGCCCTAAAACACCCCTCAAACACTCTCGTGGGAGGTACCAACACCTCACCCCAGATCAATGCAACTCATAGTAACTAACATCGTCGTCACGAGACCCTTGGTTTGAGAACACGACTATAATTTGAGACTATTTTGACTTAGGTTTAAAAATAGGTTGTTAGAGGGAGAAACCACAAAAAACCCGCCAAATAGCCCCATGAAAGGCACAAACACCTCGCACCAGACCACTACAACTCGTAGGAATTGACCGCATACGCACATGACCCCTGGTTTGAAAAAATGACAAGAATTTGAGAAATTAGAGCCTTACACTTAAAAACATGCCATTAGAGGGATAAACTCAAAAACACCCCCCAATGGCCCTGTTGGAGGCTCCAACACCTCCAATGGAACCAAAAAATCTTGCAAGAATTGACCGCATGGTCATGGGTCCTCTGGTTTGAGAACACAATGAAATTTTGAGAATATATAAAATTACGCCTAAAAACATGTTGTTAGTGGGAGAAACCCCAGAACAACACTCAAACCGCCCCATGAGAGGCACCAATACCTTGCACGGAACCAATGCAGCTCGTAAGAACTGACTGCATGGTCATAAGACCCCCAGTTTCACACCATGACTGTAATTTGAGAATATCTAGACTTAGGGTTAATAATATAAAAATTCCGTTAAAGGGAAAATACCCGAAACACTACCAAACGGCCCCATGAGAGGGACCAACACCTCGTAGGAGATCAATGTTGCTTGTAGGAACTGACCACGTGGCCACGGGACACTCAGTTTGAGAAATGATGATAATTTAAGAATATTTAAACGTAGGGTTAAAAACATTCCATTAGATGGTGGAACCGCGAAACACCAGCCAAATGGACCCGTTAGAGACATCAACACCTTACAGGGGACCAATGCAGCTCGTAGGAACTAACCGTGTGGTCATGGGATGCCCAGTTTTAGAAGATAATGATATTTTGAAAATATCAATACTTTTGTTTTAAAACTTACCGTTAGAGGTGCAAACCCCTAAACAGCCCCCAAACGGCCCCGTGTGAGGCACCAACACCTCGTACGGGACAAATGCGGCTTATAGGAACTTGACACATGGTCGCGGGCCCTCTGATTTGAGAACGCGGTGGTAATTTTAGATAATTTTAACTAAGGCTTAAAAACATGTTGTTGGAGGGTTAAACCCGAAAAAACCCAACAAACAGCCCCTTAGAGGCAACAACACCTTGCACGGGACCAATAAAACTCGTAAGAATTGATGTGTTGTCACTAAACCCCATAATTGAGAAAAAGACGATAATTTGAGAATATCAAGACATTGGCTTAGAAACATAAACGTGCCATTAGAGGGAGAAACCCTAGAACACTACCCAAATGTCCCCATTAGAGGCGCCAACACCTCACACAGGTAGAATTCATCTCATAGGAACGAACTGCATGGTCATGAGACCCCAAGTTTGAGAACATGATTATAATTTGAAAATATGTAGTGTTAAGCTTCAAAACATGTCCTTCGAGGGAAAAACCTCAAAACACCCGGCAAACAGCCCCGCGAGAGGCACCAAGACCTTGCACAAGACCAATACAACTCGTAGGAACTGATCGAATTATCATAAAACCCCCAATTTCTAAACACGATGATAATTTGAGTATGTCCAAACTTAGTCATATAAACAAGCCGCCAGAGGGCGAAACCCCAAAACACCCCACAAAAGGCCCTGTAAGAGGCACTAACACCTCGTAAGAGATGAATGCGGCTTGTAGGAACTGATCGGGTGGTCAAGGGATGATTGATTTAAGAACACAACAATAATTTTAAAATATCTAGACATAGGCTTAAAACCAAGCCATTTGATGGAAAAAATCCAGAAACACCCCCAAATGGCCTAGTGAAAGGCACTAACACCATGAACGGGAAAAATGCAGCTCGTAGGAAGTAATTTCATGGTCATGGGACCACTTATTTGATAACATGGAGATAATTTGAGAATATCTTGACTTAAGCTTAAAAACATAAACATGCCATTAGAGGGCGAACCTCAAAATACCCCCAAACGACCCCGTAAGTGGGACCAAATCCTCGCACAGGACCAATGCAACTCATAGGAACTGACCCTTGATCACGGGCCCCCCAGTTTGAGACACGATGATAATTTGAGAATATCTTGAATTAGGCTTAAAACCATGTCGTTAGAGGGCGACCCCCCCAAACGGCCCCGTGAGAGGCACCAACACCTCGCAAGACATAAATACAATTCGTAGGAACTAATCGTGTCATCACAACACCCCTGGTTTGAGAACAAAACTGTAATTTGATAATATCAAGACTTTGTCTTAAAAACGTTAACATGTCTTCAGAGGGCGAAACGTCGAAACACCCCCTAATGTCCCTCTATGAAGGCACCAACACCTCGCAGGGACCAATGCAACTCGTAGGAGCTGAACACACCCCCGATTTGAGAGAACACTAATAATTCGAGAATATTTATACTTAGGATTGAAAACATGCCATTAAAGGGAAAAACCCTAAACCACCCCAAAAAACGGCCCCGTGAGAGGCACCAACACCTCCCTAGGACCAATGCAGCTCGTAGGAACCGGTCGTATGGCCACGGGACCCCAGTTTGAGAACTCGATGATAAATTGAGAATATCTAGACTTAGGCTAAAAACATGCTCCTAGGGGGAAGAACCCATAAACGCCCCCCCAAATGGCCCTATGAGAGGCACCAACACCTCTCACGGGACCAATGCAACTTGTTAGAATTGATCGTGTAGTCACGGAACTCATGTTTTGAGAATACATAAGTAATTTGAGAATATCTTGATTTAGGATTAAAAAATATAAACATGTGGTTGGAAGGAGAAACCCCAAAACACCCCCAAATAGCCCCGCGAGAAGCACCAACACCTTGCATGGAACCAATGCAACTCGTAGGAGCTGACCCCGTGGTCATGGAACCCCCAATTCAAGAAAATGATGATAATTTGAGAATATCTATACATAGGCTTATGAACATCCCTTCGGAGGTAAAAGCACTGAAATAGCCCCCAAACGGCACCATGAGAGGCACTGATACCTCACATGGGACTAATACAACTCGTAGGAATTGATCATGTGGTCACAGGACCACTGGAATGAGAACATGAGGATAATTTAATAATATCTAGACATTGGAATAAAAACATGCTGTTAGAGGGTGAAAAACCTAAAAAACCCTAAAAATAGTGCCGTGAGACGTACCAATACCTCATATGGGACCATTGTACCTCATTGAAACCGATCACGTGGTCACGGCACCTCTGTAATGAGAACACAAAGATAATTGGATAATATCTGGACATTAGATTAAGAACATGCCGTTAGAGGGAAAAACACCGAAAATACCCCTCAAACGGTGCCGTGAGAGGCACCTAAACCTCACACAGGACCAATGTAACTTGTAAGAACTGATCTTGTGTGCACAAAAACCTCGATTCGAGAACACGATGATAATTTGAGAATATTAAAACTTAGGCTAAAAAACATAAACATGCCGTTAGAGGGAGAAAACCCAAAACATCACCCAACAGGCTCCATGAGGGGCCCCAACAGCTCGAACAAGACTAATTGAGCTCATAGGTATGGACCGCATGGTCATGTGACCCCCGATTTGGGTGCATAATGATAATTTGAGAATATTTAGTGTTAGCCTTAAAGCATGTCGTCAGAGGGAAAAAACCAGAAACACCCTACAAACATCCCCGTGAGAGGCACCAATACCTCACACGATACCAAAGCATCCCCTAGGAACTGACTCCGTGGTCACGGAACCCCCGGTTTGAGAACACAACAATGATTTGAGAATATTTTTATTTAGTCTTAATAACAGGCCGTTAGGCGAAAAAACCTCAAAACGGCCCTCCAAACGGTCCCGTCAGAGGCACGAACACCTCACATGTGAAAAATGCAACACATATGAACTGACCCTATGGTCATGGTAACACAATGATAACTTTCGAATATTTGGTCTTAAGATTAAAAGCATTCTGTTAGAGGGAGAAACCATGACTCACCCCCCAAACGACCCCGTTAGAGGCACCAACACCTCGCTCGAGACCAATAGACCTAGTATGAACTAACAGCATGGTAATGGGACCCCCGATTTGAGAACACAATGATAATTTATGAATATCAAGACATAGGTTTAAAAACATGCCATTCGAGGGAGACACACTACAACACCCTCCAAACTCCCCCGTGGGAATATGAACTGACAGCGTGGTCGCGGGACCGTCGGTATGAGAACACGACAATAATTTGAGACTATTTTGACATGGGCTTAAAAATAGGTTGTTAGAGGGAAAAACCGTAAAAAAAACCCAAACGGCCCCATGAGAGGCACCAACACCTCGCACAAGACCACTATAACTCGTAGGAAATGATAGCATTGGCACATGACCCCTGGTTTGAAAAAAGGATGATAATTTGAGAAATTATAGGATTAGACTTCAAAATATTCCATTAGAGGGAGGAACTCAAAAAACCTTCGCACAGAACCAAAGCAACTTTTAGGGGAATTGGTCGCGTGGTCACGGGTCCCCTGGTTTGAGAATATGGTGATAATTTGAGAATATCTAGACTTACATTTAAAAACATGCTGTTAGAGGGAGAAGCCCCAAAACACCACCCAAACGGCCCGTGAGAGGCACCAAAACCTCGTATCCAATAGAGCTCGTAGAAGCTGACTGCATGGTCATGGGACCCCCGGTTTGACACCATGACGATAATTTGAGAAATCTAGACTCAGGGTTGATAATATAAAAATGTCGTTAGAGAGAAAACCCCCCAAACACCCCCAAACAGGCCCGTGAGATGGACCAGCACCTCACACAGGATCCATACTGCTCATAGGAATTGACCACGTGGTCATAAGACCCTCAGTTTGCGAATATGATGAAAATTTGAGAATATTTAAACTTTGGCTTAAAAAAATGTCGTTGGGCGGAGGAACCCAAAAACACCACCCAAACGGCCCTATAAGAAGCACCAACACCTCGCACGGGACCAATGAAGCTCATAGGAACTAACTGCGTGGTCATGGGACCCACAGTTAGAGAAGATGATGATAATTTGAAAATATAAATAATTTGGGGTTAAAAACATGCCGTTAGAGGTCAAAACCCCGAAACACCCCCCAAACGGCCCCGTGTGAGGCACCAACACCTCGCATGGGACAAATGCATCTCGTAGGAATTGACCACATGGTTTTGGGACCCACGATTTAAGAACACGATAGTAGTTTGAGAGAATTTTGACTTAGGCTTAAAAACATGTCGTTTGAGGGTGAAACCCCAAAACACCCAACAAACGGCCCCCTTAGAGGCACCAACACCTCGCACGGGACCAATATAACTCATAGGAATTGATTTGTTGTCACTAAACCCCAAAATTGAGAAGACGATGATAATTTAAGAATATCAAGACTTAGGTTTAGAATCACAAACTTTCCATTAGAGGAAGAAACCCGAAAACATTACCCAAACGTCCCCACGAAATGAGCCAACACCTCGCACCAGTCCAATGCCTCTTGTAGGAATGAACCGCGTGGTCACGGGACCCTGATTTTCAAACACAATGATAATTGGAGTATGTCTATACTTAGTCATATAAACATGTTGTAAGAGGGTGAAACCCCAAAACACCCCATAAACAGCCTCGTAGAGACACCAACACATTGAATGAGATGAATTTGACTCGTAGTTACTGATCGGGTGGTCACGGGACACTCAGTTTAATAATACAACAATAATTTTAAAATATCTAGACATAGGCTTAAAACCAAGCCGTGAGATGCCCCCCCCCCCGATACACCCCCAAACGGCCCCGTGAGAGGCTCCAACACTATGCAAGAGACCAATGCAACTCATAGGAAATAACCGCATGGTCATGGGACAACCAGTTTGAGAACACGATGATAATTTCAGAATATCTAGACTTTGGCTTAAAAAACATAAACACGCCATCAGAGGGAGAACCTCAAAATACCCCCAAAAGACCCCGTGAGTGGTACCAACTCCTCGCACATAACCAATGTAGCTCATAGGAACTGACCCTTGGTCATGGAAACTTCAATTTGAGACACGATGATAATTTGAGAATATGTTGAATTAGGCTGAAAAACATGCCGTTTGAGGGCGACCCCCCCCCCCCCCCCAAACGGCCCTGTGAGAGGCACCAACACCATGCAAGAGATCAATACAACTCGTAGGAACTGATTGTGTCATCACAAAGCCTCCAGTTTGAGAACATAATGATAGTTGAATAATATCAATACTTTGTCTTAAAAACATTAACAAGTCCTTAGAGGCCGAAATGTTGAAACACCCCTAAATGGCCCTCTGAGAGGCACCAACACCTCGCATGGGACCAATGAAGCTCATAGTAGATGAACGCGTGGTCAGGGACCCCCAATTTGAGAGCAAAATTATAATTAGAGAATATTTTTTCTTAGGCTTAAAAACATACCGTTAAAGGGCGAAACCATAAAACACCCTGTAAAATGGCCCCGTGAGAGGCACCACCACCTACCCACGACCAATGCAGCTCGTAGGAACTCATCGTATAGTCACGAGACCCCCATTTTGAGAACTCAATGATAAATTGAGAATATCTAGACTTAGGCTAAATACGTGCCGTTAGGGCTCAGAACGCATAAACACCCCCCAGATGGCCCGATGAGAGGCACCAACACCTCGCACGGGAGCAATGCAACTCATTAGAATTGATCGCATGGTCTCGAAACATCCATTTTGAGAACATGAAGTTAATTAGAGAACACCTTGATTTAGGCTTAAAAACGTAAACATGTCATTGGAGGGCGAAATCCCAAAACACCCCCCAAATAGCCCCGCGAGAAGCACCAACACCTCGCACGGAACTAATGCATCTCTTAGGAACCGGCCCCGTAGTCATGGAACCCTCGATTCAAGAACACGATGATAATTTTAGAATATATAGAATTGGGCTTATGAACATGCCTTTAAAGGGAAAGGCCTTGAAACAACCCCAAAATGTCCCCATGAGAGGCACTAATATGTAAGGACACAAGTCTCCGATTGAGTATTAATGTAGTGTTGGCTCAATTTTGGACAAAAAAGTTTGAGTCATAGGATAGTGTTCTTGTGTATCCTTCAAGCCTATGACATGTTAAAGTTGAAGACATTGTGGGCTACTTTTCAAGAGATCAACATTGCCGGTTTACATGTGCCACGTTTCACGTCATCAACATGATATTCCATAGTCTCCAAAGGTGTGAATTCTTTTATATATTTGTAGGAGACTTGGAATAATATTTTTAGTGGGTGTGATGTTTATTAAAGTGTTTCTGGGCATAAAATCGAAATATATAGACTCTTTCACTTCGTTCGATATTGTCGTTCGAACGAGAATGTCGTTCGAACGATTTTTCCAACAACTTCTCCCCATTGGCCTCTGTAACTTCGTTAGAAGGGTCGTTCGAAAGAGACTTTGTTCGAAAAAAATATCGTTCGAACGAGATTTTTGATGGGAAATTTTTTTCGCAGTTCTCTCCACTATCCCACTATTTTGTTCCCACTAATTTTTCCAGAATTATTAAGGTCGGGAATCAACTCTTTCAAACAAACTTTTTCGTATTCTACAATCTGCAAGAGATAGTTTTGAGAGCTTAATTCCAAGAAAGAGTTCATGTTTTGAGTGTGTTTTTCAATAAAATCTTTCTTATACACTCTTGTTTACGCCCATAAGAGTTTTTTCCAAGTTTCTTCCTATATATCATTTCTTGGAGTGTTTGACACTGGGTTTATCTCTACACCTCAAAGAAGAGAAGTTTGTGTTTACTCTTACATCCCTAAAAGAAGAAGACTTATTTTTTCTGCGACGTTCTCACATGGTGAAAGGCACCATGTGTGGTTGACGGTTGTTCCCAAAAGATTCATTGGTGGATTCCAGGATCTCGGTGGATTTTGGGATTGTCGTCTAGGTAGAGGTAGTTAAAAGAAGATGCATTGGTGCTTGAAGGATTCGAGTTGAGTGTTGTAAGTCATCTGTCTCGTAATTGTAATTCCGTACTTAGTGGACTTAAGGCTAGGGCCGTCCGAGTTTTTTTCCCGTTGTGGGTTTTTCCTCATACGTCACGGCGTAGTGTTTATTTTATCTTTTGCAAATTCACATTAGATGCATGCTTAGGTAAAAGATAAAATTGGAATATTTAATTTGGTGCTAAATTTGTGTGGGTAAAAAATCGTTTAATTCAAGTCATTAATTTTATTGGATAAAATTTCGTTTGGCCTAATTTGCAAAAATGGATTAATTATTTGGTTTAGGCAAATTTCTAGGATTTGGGTTGAATTAATTAGGTTTAAGTGAAAAATGTATTTCTTGTTTAATTTAATTTCACTATTAGTTTAGTTTATTTTAATTTGAAAGAAATTAAAGTTTGGTTTATGTAGTTGTTTTGTTGAACCATCTTTAATCCGCATTTAAAGGAAATTGATTTTTAAAGTGAAAGTTTTTAAATTCGGGGTCATAATTTCCAACAAGTGGTATCTGAGACGGAGCACTAATTTATCACGTCAAAGATCCATTTCTCGGCTTTTATAATTTTTGTGCTCCTTGTATTTTTAGGTGGTTCATTTTTGACTCACTCTTAATTTTTATTTTTTATCTCTCGATGGGACCTCTTAATGATAATTTGTCCATTTCTAATGATAATGAAGTTTTTGATATTCGAGATGAATTTATTGGTCTTAGTAAGTGTAATGAAAATTTAAGAGAATTAAATGTGAGATTTGCAAAAATAATTAAGTTTCTTGAAAATGAAAATTTATGTTTTAAATCTAGAATTCAACTTTTGCAAACCTCACTATCTCAAAAAGATATTTTTCGTGAAAATATCTTGGACATAAATTACAGTTTTAATATTTTAAATCTGCCCAAGAAACAGAGTGATAGTCGAGAAAAGACTCTTAGGGACAAGTTTGCTCACATCGAGGGGGAGCGTGATAACCTTCTAAGAGTTATTGAAAATTTTAATAAGGAGTCTAGTAAAATTGAGGAGTCTAATTTATTACTCGATTCCAAAATTTCAAAAATGAAAAATGAGTTACAAGAATCGAGTAGTAGTTGTAATGGTTGTATCTCATTTTGTTAAAATATTTTCGTTGCTAAAGTTAAGACCATTGTTTGTTTTATAGGGCCAACTTTATCCAAGGACTTTAGAAAAGGCCACACCTTAGGTATGATTCCTCGTGTTTTCACATGCTTGCATTGTGGTAGGAAAGGTCAACTTAGGTCATTTTGTTTTGATCTTAAAAGAAGTCCTAGGAAGTCTCTGTCTATCATTTCATTAGTTCCCAAATCCCATTATTTTAAATATACATCTATATGGGTTAGGAAATCATTTTTAGATGCACTAGATATTAGATTTGTTGATTCTAATTTGCTTTCCCATGAAACCTCCTTTTCTAAATTTAAAGTTTGAATGTGTTAGTTGTGTGTGAATACTCTAGCTTTTTGTATATCATATTATATATCATTGCTAGGTGTATGTATGTTTAATCATTATTCTAGTCTAGTCTTCATGCTTTATCACATGATATAATTGTGATTATTGTTTATCTTTTGTATTATAGTTATTTTATTTTAGTTTGAATTAAATGAAAAAATACAAAAACGTTTTTTTTTTATCATTTGTGTTTCATCTTTTAGTAATTTAGGCTTAGTGAAAAATACAAATGATTTTTATTTGTCTTTTGAGTAAATATTTTTGTTTTTTTGGTTTAAAAAATTTCAAAAACTCAAAAAGATTTTTTTGTGTGTGTATTTTAGTTTGACACACTTTATGTGGAATATACTTGTGTTTGAATCCCTACTACTTCGCGCCCATGTGGCTAGAACTTTTGGTTAAGATTGTAAATACATAAAATGTTCTTTACCATGATTACATGGGGTAGTTGGATTTTGTGTTCCTCTAATGGATTCTATTTTTATATGCCTCGTATCACACATGCATGGGCTCACTTGAAATTATAACTTCATATGTATATTTGAGCTTTATGAGGTTTTTTCCTACCAATCTTGTCATCTACACGTTATGTAACCTGGGAGGACTAGTGCATGTTAAAATCCGTTGCATGCGAGAATTGAGCGATAAAGGAATATATATATATATATATATATATATAATGTGCACGGGGAAAGGCATCGAAAGGAAATATCATCCTTTCTGAGTAAGCCACCATTTGCTTGGACCTAAAAGAAATACGTGATCCAAAGGCCTAAAAGAATTATGGCATTAAAAGAAAACATTTTCTAAGGCCTATTTTGTTTAGTTGATTTATTCATTCAAAAAAATAAAATAATATAATTAAATTGAGGGAGTTTGGATGGTATATCAACGATTTGCACAATGTCCATTTATCCTATTTGTACTTTCAATGTCATGACTCTATTGGTTTGTAGAATCATCAAAATTCTTAGCTTGTATGCAATGTGTATGTTTTTTCATTGAGTTCAATCTATATTATCACATGAGATTATATTCAAATGTGATAAAGTTTGCAATCAAATGAAAACTTTGTGGGCATCTTTTAAGTGATTGGGTCTAAATTTAATTATTACTAGCTAACACCCCTACGCTTTCATTTCCATATGACACATTTTCCCCATACGATTGTGAAAAGCTTATTGTATTTTGTGTCATGTGTGGTGTGTATACCTATATATATGTTCTTGTGCATTAGTGCTAGTCATTATGTCTTCATATATATGGTATTTTTCGATCTTTGTCTTTCTTTCTAGTCCATTTATGCTTCTAATTCATAATTGGTATCTATCACATTGCATATTTTTGTTGATATCCCATGCTTAGTATCTTATGTATCACATTGGTATAATTTTTTTGCATCTTCATTGGTATCCATTATTATTTGTATGTATTAGTTTCGATATTTTTTCCCATATCCTTTCATGTTCTTATCACTCTACGCTTCATCGTGTTTAAATTAGTTTTATCCTTTGTCTATTCCTGAACAAAAAGGGGGAGAATGATAGGGGGAGAAATGGTATCTAATCCTATTACAATCGTATCTTAGTTTAGGAATTATAATCGTATCTTAGTTTTGAAGATTTAACTTAAGGGGAGTCGCGATTAGGTTGATCATAGTTGATAAAGAGGAGAATTAATTTAGGGGGAGTATTTATTTTAATTGTAGTTAATATGCTGATATTACCTATGCATTTGATAGTTTGCTTAAGTGCGCAAGAATTCTTATAAATGGCAACTTTCATCGGCATAGATATTGTTCCTTGGGTTTTGAGTCAGGCTATGTGATTTTTATTTTGGATGTTTTTTTTAAGTCTAGTAGAGCTTGACGACCCTTTAGGATTTAGTTTTGGTTTTTGCCCTTAAATAGCCAAAGGGGGAGATTCCTAAGGACACAAGTCTCCGATTGAGCATTAATGTAGTGTGGGGTCAATTTTGGACAAAACATTTGAGTTATTGGATAGTGTTCTTGTGTATCCTTCAAGCCTATGACATGTTAAAGTTGAAGACGTTGCGACCTACTTATTAAGAGATCATCATTGTCGGTTTATATATGCCACGTTTCACATCATCAACATCATATTCCATAGTCTCCAAAGGTATGAATGCTTTTATATATTTGTAGGAGACTTTGAATATTATTTTTAGTGGGTGTAATGTTTATTTAAATGTTTCTGGGCTTAAAATCGAAATATAAATAATCTGTCACTTCGTTCGAACGAGTTTGCCAATGAATTTTCCCCATTGGCCTCTGGAACTTCATTAGAAGGGTCGTTCGAACGAGATTTTCGGCAGGAATTTTTTTTGGCAGTTTTCTCCACTATCCCACTCTTTTGTTCCCACCAATTTTTCCAATATTATTAAGGTCGGGAACTAACTCTTTCAAACCAATTTTTCCATATTCTACAATCTCCAAGACAGAGTTTTGAGAGCATAATTCAAAAAAGAAAGAGTTCATGTTTTCAGTGTGTTTTTCAAGAAAATCTTTCTTATACACTCTTGTTTACACCCATAAGAGTTTATTCTAAGTTTCTTCATATATATCTTTTCTTGGAGTTTCTGGCATCGGGTTTATCTCTACACCTCAAAGAAGATAAGTTTGGGTTTACATAGACATCACTAAAAGAAGAAGACCTATTTTTGTTGCATCATTCTCATATGGTGAAAGTCACCATGTGTGGTTGATGGTTGTTCCTAAAAACGTCATTGGTGGATTCCAAGGTCTCAGTGGATTTCGGAATTATCGGCTAGGCAGAGGTAGTTGCAAGAAGACACATCGGGGCTTGAAAGAGTCGAGTCGAGTGTTGTAAGTCATATGTCTTATAATTGTAATTTCGTATTTATTGAACATAAGGCAAGGGGTGTCCGTTATTTTTTCCCGTTGTGGGTTTTTCCTCGTACATCACGGCGTAGTGGTTTGTTTATTTTATCCTTTGCAAATTCACATTAGATGCATGCTTAGGTAAAAGATAAAATTGGAATATTTAATTTGGTTCTAAATTTGTTTGGGTAAAAATTCATTTAATTGAAGTCATTAATTTTATTGGAAAAAATTTGGTTTGACCTAATTTGCAAAAATGGATTAATTATTTATTTTAGGAAAAGTTCTAGGACTTGGGTTGAATTAATTGGGTTTAACTGAATAATGTATTTCTTGTTTAATTTAATTTAACTTTGAGTTTAGTTTATTTTAATTTGAAAGAAATTAAAATTTGTTTTATGTAGTTGTTTAGTTGAACCATCTTTATCCCGCATTTAAAGGAAATTGATTTTTAAAATGAAAGTTTTCTAAAATTGGGGGTCATCATTTCCAACACAATACCTCACATGGGACCATTGCAGCTCATATGAACTGATCACGTGGTCACAGAACCACTTGAATGGGAACATGAGGATAATTTGATAATAACTAGACATTAAAATAAAAACATGTCGTTAGAGGGTGAAACACCTGAAACACCCTACAAATGGTGCCATTAGAAGCACAATACCTCACACGGGGCCAATGCAACTCGTTGAAACTGATCACGTGGTCACGGGACCCCTGTAATGAGAACACGAAGATAATTTAATAATATCTCTATATTAGATTAAGAAAATGCCGCTAGAGGGCGAAACACTTGAAAATAACCCTCAAACGGTGCCGTGAGATGCATCAACACCTCGCACATGACCAAGGTAACTTATAGAAACCGATCTTGTGGGCATAAAAACCCCTATTTGAGAAAAAGACGATAATTTTAGAATATCAAGACTTAGGCTAAAAAACATAAACATGTCGTTAGAAGGCAAAACCCAACCCAAATGGCCTCGTGAGGGGCACCAACACCTCGAACAGGACGAACGTAGCTCATAGGTAGGAATCGCATGGTCAGAGACCCCGATTTAGGTGCATAATGATAATTTGATAATATTTAGTGTTAGCTTTAGAACATGCCGTTATAGGGAGAAACCTCGGAACACCCTGCAAATGTCCCCGTGAGAGGCACCTATACCTCGCACGATACCAATGCATCTCCTAGGAACTGACTCCGTGGTCATTGAACTCCAGGTTTGAGAAGACAGTGATAACTTGAGAATATTTTGACTTAGGCTTAAGAAAAGGCCGTTAGGAGGCAAAACGTCAAAACACCCCCAAAGGTTCCTGTGAGAGGCACCATCATGTCGCATGGGACCAACGCATTCCATAGGAATTGACCCATGTGGTCACCGAACCCTCTGCTTGATAACATAACTGTCATTTGAGAATATTTAGGCTTAGTCTTAAAAATGTGTCGTTAGAGGGTGACCCCCCCAAGCGACCCTGTGAGAGGCACCAACACATCGCCTGGGACCAATGCAACTTGTAGCAACTCACTGTGTAGTCACTAGACCCACGGTTTGAGAAGATAATGATAATTTGTGAATATCTAGACTTGGATTTACAAGCATGCCGTTAGAGGGCCACACCCACAAACACCCTACAACCTCCCACGTGGGCGGCACCAACACCTTGCCCCGGACCAATGCAACTCTTAGGAACTAACAACGTGGTAACGGGACCCCCGGTTTGAGAACACAATGATAATTTGATAATATTTTGACTTTGTCTTAAAAATTGGTTATCAGATGGGGAAATCGCAAAACACCCCACAAACGGCCCCATGAGAGGCACCAGCACATCGCACGGGACCAATGTAACTCGTAGGAATTGACCGCATGGGCACAAGACCACTAGTTTGAAAAAATGATGATAATTTGAGAAATTCTAGGATTATACTTAAAAATATTCCATCAGAGGGGGAAACTAAAAAACAACCCCCAACGGCCCCGTGAGAGGCTCCAACACCTCGCACGGAATCATTGCAGCTTGTAGGAATTGACCGCGTGGTCATGGGTCCCCTCATTTCAGAACAATGATAATTTGAGAATATCTAGACTTACGCTTAAAAACAAATCTTTAGAGGGATAAACCCCATAACACCACCCAAACGGCCCGTGAGAGGCACCCACACCTCACAGGGAACCAATGCAGCTCGTAGGAATTGACTGCGTGGTCATGGGAACCCCAATTTGACACCATCATGACCGTAATTTGAGAATATATAGACCTAGGATTAATAATACAAAACTTCCGTCAGAGGGGAAAAATCTCAAAGCTCCTCAACATGTCCCCATGAGAGGGACCAACTCCTCACATGGGATCAATGCTTCTTACATGAATTGATCACATCGACATGGGACCCTCGTTTTATGAAAATGATGATAATTTGGGTGATATGACCAAAGTGCACCCTCAAACTCTGAGCAACAATTTCATCCTATCTCATGGATGAGTCGTCCGAAGAGCCCCACTAGTCAGCAATATGGTCGTCCCTGATGAGGTTGGCCTCTTAAGCACCAACCTTGGCTGGGCAGTAGCTTAGATCAACAACAGCTTTATGGGTTCAACTTGAACTAGTGTCATACTATGCTTAGGATGATAGAGCAAATGATCCTAGTTACCTAACCTCAGCTGACCTGTCTAGCCGAGGTTATACTTGTGGTTAGAGGATCAATTGTCCAATCGGAGTCATCAACCTTGTACCCAGTTAGGTCGAGGTTCCTGTGGATGATGTCACCAGTCCAAGCATATGAAAGTAAAAAGATACCTGTAACATGTGGACCAAATTGTTATACCTAGATCATTCCCTCACATGAGGGAATATTTAGTCATTATGATCAACATGTGGCACTACCAGGTGTCCACATGAGATTGGCTAAATCATCCTACGCAAGCTCATTGCATTCTTTCGAGATGCACTACACCCCCTAAGAACTATATATACAATTTATGTGCTTCCTTGAAGGGGATCGCATGTTATAAACCCTAGCGAAAGCTCTGTCAAAATATACAGTAGAGAGACTGTGTTAGTATTGTATCATAAGGCCATTATTTCCCTTATTTTATAGTGAAGATCACTCACCTGCAGAGTGGACGTAGGACTAGATAGGCTAAACCACTTATATTGATATCTATCTACTCTTCTCCTCATCTCATTCTACATTTATATTGCTTATGTGCTTCTATTCCTATACCTGTTTGAGCTCTCCAACACCTTGATCTGGTGGTGTTATTTCCAGCATCAACAGTTTGGCACCATTTGTGGGAACAAGAAGCTTTATCTCTTCCTTTTTATATCGTGGTCTCATCAAAATATCTGGTGGTGAACCAATCCTTCCCCTTGTGTGGAGTTGTTTCACCATTGAAAGAGGTCCTGGAGGTCCTAAAGCTCTCAATTCTTCTAGTAGAATGATGGGAGACATATGAGATTTCCAATAGTACTTTATGACCCCTCTGAGAGAGCCTAGTAAGGTACAGGAGACAAAACCCCGAAGATCGCCCGAGAGGATCAACATTTGATTGTTTGAGCCGAGGCTCGGCCTTTGAAAGGCTCAACCCAGTTAATGACCTAAGGGATATATTATCAAGGTCAAGAAACCTTACTGGGTCCAGAAGAGGAGGGGATGATTTTCGGCCCCATCATTGCCGAGACGGGGGTTATGGGGATGTTAATGGCCGATGGATGTCAGCTGCAGGTGAACCCTCGATAAAACCATTGGAAGTGGTAGGGGACAACATCGGGCAGGACGACATTGTGAAAACCTGGAATGATTTAATTCAAAGGCTTGAAGATAAGATTGGCGACATTCTGAAGAGCCAATACCTTCTACAGAGGGAGTAGTTAGAGGGTTCACCCTTCGTTGCAAAGATAGTCAACTTCTCAACCCCGACCAAATTCAAACCGCGTGTAGTGACTCCCAGGTGTGATGGAAGCACTAATCCTATCCTTCACATTAAACTTTACCAATCGTTAATCGATATCAACTCCATCTCAGATGATATGAGATGTCGTGCTTTTTCAATAACTTTGACCGGGGCTACACACGTTTGGTTTACTTTACTTTCAAAGAATTCTATCGAGATCTTCAAACAGTTGGCCAGCCGATTTATCCATAAATTTTTCTTTGGGTTTAGACCTCAGAAAAACAGAACTCATATGCTTTATGTCAAGAAGGTTAAGAATGGGAGTCTAGGAGATTACATCACGAGGTTCAACAAAGAGAATTTGGAAGTGAAATATTATGAGGAAAGCATAGCTATGACAGCCCTCACAGGAGGCCTCTGTGACACCCCGACTAATTAAATACCGGGTAGCTACTCCTTTACTAAATTAATTCAAAATGCCAAGTTGGTTCAGTTAATAGCATCACTGTCGAAAATATTTTAATAATTACTAACCACCTAGTATTTAAAAATTAAGTACCAAATTTTAAGTTAAGTCTGATTAACATACAGTAAAAGAATAATGAAATAATAACAACCATTCACTATAATGAAGTAATGAATAATCAACAACATGAATATAAATCCGGAGGAAAACTCCTCACAACAATCCCACAACTGAAAGATAATACTACAAGTCTGAATCCTGAATAATTACATGCCAGAAGTCTCAATAACTGAAATAAATGAAATGTCTCTAAAAGAAATGGGCGACATGCCCTACAACTGATAACTGAAGAATATCGAGTCAAGATAGATGAAGCGTCTATAAACAAAATCCCGTGAGTTCCACAAACAGCTACAGCTCGTTACCTGAATGAGAATCCTAAGCATGGTGTCCTTGTGGCTAGGCACCTCAAATGGTTTTTCCAAAAAAATAGATTTGAAAGCAAATGGGTCAGAGCCCGAAAGTGGAAATCATTTTAAAAACATCAAGTGTTTTAATAACATTAAAACATTAAATGCAAAATACATGTTAGGACGTGCACTCGCATGGAATTCTCACCTCTCGATTACATGTGCACTCCTAACGTACCGCACCCATTTATAAGACATCCATATCTAACCAAACTGTAATAAGTTCTACCCCTTACTACTCGATTCCCATATTACATTCTAACGTTATCAATTAAATAGAGGACTTTACTTACTCTCGGATTCTCAATTAGAAATACCATTCACTATCAGTTAACCCGTTTTGTTTTCTCAAACATTACCATAATATTATTCACAATATTAACATGAAAGTTCCCATTAATTAAGTGTATATTATTCACATCATAAATATACAAAACAAGCACCCGAGACTAAGCTGCGGTGCACACATACTCTGCTATCCATCCCGGTACATCACGTACATAAGGATCACGTATTCCGAATCTCTCAGGAATCGTTCTCAGATAACAACATCACAAATAATGGAGGCGAACACAGTCACATCACATGGGTCACGCACATACCTGCGCTCCCATGATCAGCAGACTTATTAACATCCCAATAATGCCTTGTCTGACCTATGTTCATCGAGGTAACCAATCTAAATCCAGGCAACACAAGGATTGGAAGGCCCTAAGCGAACGTAAACCTCCCGTGATAGCAAGTATGGTAGGTATGTCATACACATAAAATCAATACGTATACTAAGTATTCACACATCTTAGTAATCACCATAATATATTGGTGGTACACTTCTCATTCTCGTACCGACATATAATACTACACAATTCATATGTTCCCGGTTAATATAACAAATTACGCCGTCAACAGTTCTCGCAACGTAATATACACTCACATCCTACTTCATAATTTCCCTTAGGTTCAAACTACACTTCTAGGTTTGACTCCTCATTATATCCCAAACAACCCAAATGTAACAATAAATCATCAAGGGAAGGTTATCTATACGTATACACAAGATTACGGGACACTCGGGGTCAAAATAGGCTAAAATGCCTAAACTGTCAACTCGTTCGAACGAGAGTTCATTCGAACGAACTCGGCCTTCTAACGAGATTTCGTTCGAATGAAAGTCTTCGAACTAACATCCCTCTCGTTAGAACCCAAACTGTCAACTCGTTAGAAGCCCGTTCGAACGAGCTCGTTCGAACGACCTGGGTAGGTCTTCTAACGAGTGGGCAGATTCAAGCCTAGAAATTTCTATCTCATTTTTCCCAATTCTCTTCACCTCTAATCTCACCTAAATGTAATCACAACAATGTTTTAAGGTATCTAATCCTTCCTAAACATGTTTCAACCGTATTACAACATTTATATGGGTTCAATTCACCCTAAACTGCATCAAATTATCAAATCTCCAACATTTATTTTTCATATCTCAAGAACATGAACCCTAGAAACTTATAAATCATCAATGGGCCTAATTAAATCCATTTTTGTTTAATCCAAATTATAATATCATCAGAATAATCATCTAAATACAAATCTACATGCGATTCCTCATCAAAATGTAATTTCTACTTCCAATTTTAATGGGGTTTTCATTAACTCCCAAGAACATACAATTTAATTGGGTTTCCTACGCATGGAAGAAGCATTCTCTATAAAAACAAAATTAAATCACTTGCCTTAAGGGTAACTCTGGATTTGATGACGAATCTGATGAATGGTTCTCTCTCTCCTCTGCAGAATTCCTCCTCTCTCTCTCTCTCTCCAAGCTTTCTTCTCAAGGTGTTAATGGAGGTGAGGTTGGTTTTGCCAAGTTATAACTTCTCCCGTAGCCCACTTCCTAAATTGGGGTTGGAAATGGCTTAGTGGGTTAATACTAAGTCAAATTTTTAACTCTAATTTTCGTGGGTTTTAATTACCCAATTTTTGAAATTACCAAAATGCCCTTATAAGTTACCGGTATGGCCCAATAATGCCCCGGGACCCAAACTTAACCCTCGGCTAGTGTTTTCTGACTATTTCGACCCTTTCGGACGAGTTGGCGCACTCAAAACGACCATACGGTTAATAGAACTAAAATTCACTTTTTAATTAAAATAAATAATTCCCTGACGCGACTGTCACACGCGTCTCAATAAAATTTTCCAACTTGTCGTATTTCAATCTCACGACAAATTTCATACTTCAATATTCAGGTATACTCATATATGCACATTATATTCAAATACCAACTCGCATCTCGCTAGTATTTTAATCCGGATTAATTTCCAATTAATACGCATTTAATTTAATTAATCCCGCAAATAAATATCACAAAAATACGGGGTATTACATACTTCCCCCCTAATAAATGAATTTCGTCCCGAAATTTGGAACTAGAAGGTACCTGGTAAGAACAACTCTGGATAACGTTCGCGCATCTCATCCTCGCGCTCCCATGTGGACTCCTCAACATTATGATGTCGCCACTGAACACGCACTAACGGGACTATCTTTGACCGTAGTTTCCGCTCACTTCGGTCCAAATAGCAATCGGCCCCTCCTCGTAGGAGGTATCAGGCTGGAGATCAATGTCCTCCAAAGCAATGTGAGAATGGGGCAAATCGTCTCTAAGATATTTCCTTAGCGAGGAAATATGAAACACATCGTGAATCCGATGCAAATGCTCCGGTAATCCAAGTCTATATGCAACCGGTCCAATCCGCTCAATAATAGGAAATGGTCCCACATATCTCGGTGCCAACTTCCCTTTCTTCCTGAAACGCATAATCCCCTTCATAGGAGATACTCTGAGCAAAACCTGGTCCCCCACTTGGAACTCCCTGAAGAACCTCTTCGCATCAGCATAGCTCTTCTGCCTGTCCTGAGCTACCCGAATGCGACTCCGTATCAGTTCTATCCTTGCCTAAGTATCCTGAATCACTTTCGGCCCAAGTAGTTTGTTGTCCCCCACCTCCAACCAACATGCTGGGGAACGACAAGGTCTACCGTACAACGCCTCAAATGGAGCCATGCCAATGATGAACTGGTAGGAGTTGTTGTAAGCAAACTCTACCAGTGGAAGATACTGCTCCCATCCACCCCCGAAATCAATGATGCACATACGTAGCATGTCCTCCAACATCTGGTTCGTACGCTCGGTTTGCCCGTCGGTCTGCGGGTGGTACGCCGTGCTCAACCGCAATTCCGTGCCCATGGCCTCCTGAAAACTCTCCCAAAACCGTGAAACAAATATTTTATCTCGGTCAGACACGATATTTAAGGGCACACCGTGAAGTCTCACTATCTCTGCAATAAAGAGCTGGGCATACTGTCCCGCAGTGTAGTCTGTCCTTACGGTTAGAAAATGAGCGACTTTGGTCAACCTGTCCATAATTACCCAAATGGAGTCGTGACCTCTCTGTGACGTAGGCAATCCCGTGATAAAGTCCATGGATATGCTCTCCCACATCCACATCGGGACCTCCAACGGCTGTAGCAGTCCTGCCGATCTCTGATGATCCACTTTTACTAACTGACAAGTGGTGCATTTAGAAACAAACTCAGCAATATCTATCTTCATCCCGATCCACCAATACTGACGTCTCATGTCTTGGTACATTTTGTCCCCACCGGGATGTACCGCGAACCGTGAGTCGTGCGACTCGACCATCACCTCGTGCCGTAATTCCTCCCCTTCCGGAACTACCAATCTCCAATTGAAGCCTAATCCCCCGGCTGAGCTAATGGTATAGGATTCGGCTCCCTCTGCTAATAATCGAACTATCAGCTCCTGACAGAACGAGTCATCTGCTTGTGCCTTTACCACTCTCGTGAAAATCTGCGGCGTAACAGTCATTACCGACATGAATGATCGGGCCACTGCATCCTGGTGTCCGAATTCTTTCCACTTCACCTTCCACACCCCTGCCACCTCATTAGCAGGTCTGCGGCTCAACGCGTCTACTACCACGTTAGCCTTTCTCGGGTGATTCTGGATATCGAACTGATAATCTTTCACGAACTCAAGCCACCTCCGTTTCCGCATATTCAACTCCTTCTGCGTGAATAGGTACTGTAGGGACTTGTGGTCTGTGAACAATCGAAACTTTTCCCCCAAAAGGTAATGTCTCCAAATACGAAGGGCAAATACAACTGCCGCCAACTCCAAGTCATGAGTGGGGTAGTTCTTCTCGTGAGGCTTTAGCTTAGGGGATGCATAAGAAATGGCCCGACTCTCCTGCTGTAATACACCTCCAAGTCCTTACAAGGACGCATCGGTGTAAACTAAATACTCGACTCCCAGTCTCGGCAATGCTAACACAGGTGCTGAGGTCAACTTATCCTTCAATTCATCGAATGCCAACTAACAGGCATCACTCCAGATGAATGGCACACCCTTACGAGTCAGATGTGTCAAAGGACCTGCTATCTTCGAGAATCCCCGAATGAACCTCCTGTAGTATCCTACTAGGCCCAAGAAACTACGAATCTCTGTCGGTCTTGTGGGCTGTCTTCACTCCCTCACCGCGGATACCTTCCCCGGATCAACAGATATTCCCCGGTCGGAAATAATATGTCCCAAAAACTGGACCTCCTTCAACCAAAACCCGCATTTCTCATACTTTGCATACAGCTCGTTTTGACGTAGTGTCTGCAAAAATTGTCTTAAATGCTCGGCGTGCTCCTCCTCTATCTGGGAGTAAACCAGAATATCATCGATGAAGACAATGACAAACTGATCTAAGAAATCCCTGAACACTCTATTCATCAAGTCCATAAACACTGGTGGAGCGTTGGTCAAACCAAAAGGCATAACCCGAAACTCGTAAGATCCATATCTCAATAAGAATGCAGTCTTTGAGACATCCTCTTCCCTGATACGCAACTGATGGTATCCCAATCTCAAATCAATTTTTTTTAGAAGAAAGAAGCTCCTCTCAACTGGTCGAATAAGTCATCGATTCGAGGCAACGGATACTTATTCCGTATCGTGACCTTATTCAACTCTCGGTAGTCCACACACAATCTTAGTGAACCATCTCTCTTCTTCACGAACAACACAGGGGCACCCCACGGCGAAGTACTCCTCTATATAAACCCCTGACCCAACAACTGCTCAATCCGATCTCGTATCTCTCGCATCTCTGCCAGAGCCATACGGTACGGTGCGCGTGCTATAGGTCTCGTATCTGGCAATAAGTCTATGACAAAGTCTATCTCTCGACTGGGGGGTAATCCAGGTATATCCTGAAATACATCGGCAAACTCTCTAACAACCGGAATCGAATCAAGTGGTATCACCACCTCCTTAGAGGTCTCCTCCTCTATATACTACAAATGAGTGGATGATCCTCCCTCGGAATGAGGCATCGCCACCAAAAACATCTCCTGCCCGGGAATGGTAAAAGATAATACTCCTACTAAAACAGTTAATCATGGCTCGGTACGCAACAAGCCAATCCATACCAACAATGGCATCATAGTCGGTCATCTCTAATACTAACATATCTGGAGGTAATACCAAACTAACAATCTCTAACCCTACTCCCCGGCATATAAAGAAAATAAGTGACCCACTTCCCAATGGTGAGTCTACACACGTCACTGTTCTCTCTGCTGTGGCTAACAACCCTAAGGCTTTCGCAAAATGTGTAGCTATAAAGAAATGTGTTGCCCCCGTATCAAACAAAACCCGACCCATAGTACCATGGATAGGAAACATACCCTCAATAGCGGGTGGTGCGTACGGTGCTGCTGCCTGGTGGACGTTATAGACACGTCCATACTCTAACTGTCCCTGCTGCAAAGGAAATGCTGGAATGGCTGGAAGAGCTGGCACCTGGGCTGGAGCTGGGAGGGCTGGTGGAAAAAGTGGCCTTTGTGGCTCATGTCGAGCACCATGCTGCAGCTGCGGGGCCCTACCCCTATCAGGACAGTCCTGGCGTTTATGGCCAGTCTTGCCACAAACGAAACACTTCCCCGGGAAGTTCCCCCCTCTCTGTCCCTACTGCCCCCAGCCCTGGTGGCCGTTACCGTTCCTCCACTGGCCCTGCTGAAACTGGTGTTGACCATTCTGACCCTGCTGGTGCTGATGGCCGTTCGGACCCTGATGGCCCTGCCGGAAACCTCCCTGTCCGTGCCTGAAATTTCCTGACCTGAACCTCTTGTGATCCCCCTGCTGGGTACCCTGATCACCCTGCCTCTGCCCCTGAACAGATTGTGCCCCACTGGCACCATTTCCTCCAGTCCTGCCCTGATGGCTAGACTCTCCCGATCGTTTTCCCTCAGCCATGTGAAAGCTGTGATCCTGGCAATGGAGCAATGCAGCGTTAACCACATCAGAATAAGTGGCTAACGAGAGGTTCCCTAACAAGTGCTGACGAATCCTCCATGTCAACCCGTCTGTAAATTTCTGTATCTTCTTTTCCTCCGTCGGTATCTCATCCAGAACAATGTTCAGAAGATTAGTGAATTCGACCTCATACTCGGCCACAGTCTTACCCTCCTACTTGAGGCTCATCAACTTCCTCCTCATCTCTGTGTGAACAGCCGACGGAAAGTACTTGCGATCAAACCGCACCCAAAACTCCTGAATAGTGAGAGTATCCCTCTCCTCTACGGTGGTAATAGACTCCCACCACTGCAGTGCTGACCCTACTAGCTTAAAGGTCGCTAGTATCTGCTTCTGGACATCTGTGCACTCATACATCCTCAGGTGTCGCTGGATGTCCTTCCTCCACTGACTCGAAACAACCACATCGGATCTACCTGGGAACTCCGGAGGGTGTGCTTTCTGAAAAGAATCATGTACACGTTCCCAAGCAGACGGGAATGTCTGTGCCTGAACTGGCGTGGCTATCGGCGCCTGAGGTGGTGCCTGCTGAACTACTGCTAGTGCGGCATTTACCGCCTGGGCCACAATGGCTGCAACCTCGGCGGCATTCATTGTGCCATGAACTGGTGCGGGCTGTGGTTCTGGCGTTGCATTCCTGGGAACCCGTTGTGCACGTCGTGGAGGCATCTGAAATAAGAATGAAGTTTATAAGTTCGCAGTTATAAACTTAAAATAGCTGAAGATCGTAGCACCAACAAGAGAATACAACAGTCCTAAAATATAGGGCTCTACATCAAAGAAAGCTCAGCATAAATATAATAAGCCGTTCAGATCCTAAAGGACACTAGAACCTGATGCTCTGATACCACCTGTGACACCCCGACTAATTAAATACCGGGTAGCTACTCATTTATTAAATTAATTCAAAATTCCAAGTTAGTTCAGTTAATAGCATCACTGTCGAAAATATTTTAATAATTACTAACCAGCTATTATTTAAAAATTAAGTGCCAAATTTTAAGTTAAGTCTGATTAACATGCAGTAAAAGAATAATGAAATAATAACAACCATTCACTATAATGAAGTAATGAATAACCAACAACATGAATATAAATCCAGGGGAAAACTCCTCACAACAATCCCACAACTGAAAGATAATACTACAAGTTTGAATCCTGAATAATTACATGCCAGAAGTCTCAATAACTGAAATAAATGAAATGTCTCTAAAAGAAATGGGCGACATGCCCTACAACTGATAACTGAAGAATATCGAGTCAAGATAGATGAAGCGTCTACAAGCAAAGTCCTGTGACTTCCACAAATAGCTACAGCTTGTCACCTGAATGAGAATCCTAAGCATGGTGTCCTTGTGGCTGGGCACCTAAAATGGTTTTTACAAAAAAATAGATTTGAAAGCAAATGGGTCAGAGCCCGAAAGTGGAAATAATTTTAAAAACATCAAGTGTTTTAATAACACTAAAACATTAAATGCAAAATACATGTTAGGACGTGCACTCGCATGGAATTCTCACCTCTCGACTACATGTGCACTCCTAACGTACCGCACCCATCTATAAGACATCCATATCTAAGCAAACTATAATAAGTTCTACCCCTTACTACTCGATTCCCATATTACATTCTAACGTTATCAATTAAATAGAGGACTTTACTTACTCTCAGATTCTCAATTAGAAATACCATTCACTATCAGTTAACCCGTTTTGTTTTCTCAAACATTACCATAATATTATTCACAATATTAACATGAAAGTTCCCATTAATTAAGTGTATATTATTCACATCATAAATATACAATACAAGCACCCCGAGACTAAGCTGTGGTGCACACATACTCTGCTATCCATCCCGGTATATCACGTACATAAGGATCGCGTATTCCGAATCTCTCAGGAATCGTTCTCAGATAACAACATCACAAATAATGGAGGCGAACACAGTCACATCACATGGGTCACGCACATACCTGCGCTCCCACGATCAGCTGACTTATTAACATCCCAATAAGTTCTTCTCTGACCTATGTTCATCGAGGTAACCAATCTAAATCCGGGAAACACAAGGATTAGAAGGCCCTAAGCGAACGTAAACCTCCCGTGATAGCAAGTATGGTAGGTATGTCATACACATAAAATCAATACGTATACTAAGTATTCACAAATCTTAGTAATCACCATAATATATTGGTGGTACACTTCTCATTCTCGTACCGACATATAATACTACACAATTCATATGTTCCCGGTTAATATAATAAATTAGGTCATCAATAGTTCTCGCAACGTAATATACACTCACGTCCTACTTCATAATTTCCCTTAGGTTCATACTACACTTCTAGGTTTGACTCCTCATTATATCCCAAACATCCCAAATGTAACAATAAATCATCAAGGGAAGGTTATCTCTACGTATACACAAGGTTACGGGACACTCGGGGTCAAAACAAGCTAAAAATCCTAAACTATCAACTCGTTCGAAGTCTCGTTCGAACGAGGATGTTCGAACGAGAGTTCGTCCGAACGAACTGGGCCTTCTAACAAGATTTCGTTCGAACGAAAGTCTTCAAACAAACATCCCTCTCATTAGAACCCAAACTGTCAACTCGTTAGAAGCCCGTTCGAACGAGCTCGTTCGAACGACCTGGGTAGGTCTTCTAACGAGTGGCTAGATTCAAGCCCAGAAATTTCTATCTCATTTTTCCCAATTCTCTGCACCTTTAATCTCACCTAAATGTCATCCCAACAATGTTTTAAGGTATCTAATCCTTCCTAAACATGTTTCAACCGTATTACAACATTTATATGGGTTCAATTCACCCTAAACTGCATCAAATTATCAAATCTCCAACATTTATTTTTCAAATCTCAAGAACATGAACCCTAAAACTTATAAATCATCAATGGGCCTAATTAAATCCGTTTTTGTTTAATCCAAATTATAATATCATTAGAATAATCATCTAAATACAAATCTACATGCAATTCCTCATCAAAATGTAATTTCTACTTCCAATTTTAATGGGTTTTTCATTAACTCCCAAGAACATACAATTTAATTGGGTTTCCTACGCATGGAAGAAGAATTCTCTATAAAAACGAAATTAAATCACTTGCCTTAAGGGTAACTCTGGATTTGATGACGAATCTGATGAATGGTTCTCTCTCTCCTCTGCAGAATTCCTCCTCCTCTCTCTCTCTCCAAGCTTTCTTCTCAAGGTGTTAATGGAGGTGAGGTTGGTTTTGCCAAGTTATAACTTCTCCCGTAGCCCACTTCCTAAATTGGGGTTGGAAATCGCTTAGTGGGTTAATACTAAGTCAGATTTTTAACTCTAATTTTCGTGGGTTTTAATTATCCAATTTTTGAAATTACCAAAATGCCCTTATAAGTTACTGGTATGGCCCAATAATGCCCCGGGACCCAAACTTAACCCCCGGCTAGTGTTTTCTGACTATTTCGACCCTTCCGGACACGTTGGCGCACTCAAAATGACCATATGGTTAATAGAACTAAAATTCACTTTTTAATTAAAATAAATAATTCCCTGACGCGACTGTCACACGCGTCTCAATAAAATTTTCCAACTTGCCGTATTTCAATCTCACGACAAATTTCATACTTCAATATTCAGGTATACTCATATATGCACATTATATTCAAATACCAACTCGCATCTCGTTAGTATTTCCAATTAATACGCATTTAATTTAATTAATCCCGTAAATAAATATCACGAAAATACGGGGTATTACAGCCTCCAGAAGGTAAAGTTATTTTGGAAGCTTACTGAAGATCCTCCTATGTCAATGGCCGAGTTTCTTGAAATAGCTGGGAATGTTATTAATGCCTAAGAGTCAATGGACGCGAAGTATGAGGATGAGAAAGAAACTGGCAGTGGAAGAAAATTTCAGAAAAATAATATAGATGGGAAGAAAAGATCGAGAGACGATAAGTTTGCAGACTACACTCCGTTGATTGTAAGCTATGATCACATCTTAAATGAGATAAAGAGTGACCGGTCTTTAAAGTGTCCTAAAAAATTAAGAGCTCCCCCCCATAAGAGAATAAGAACTTATGGTGTTAATTGCACCAGGACCATGACCACTTGACTGACAAATGCTTTGCTCTGAAGGAAGAGATTGAGAATATGTTAAAGGATGGAAAATTGAGAAAGCATGTGGAAAATGGATCTTCCAAGGGTGGCCTAGATGACCCTAGAAAGAGGAGGAATGATAAATGTCGACAAAATGGCCTAGCCAATTGAGATGATGCTTCAGAAAAGGACAGTGGTGATCCAGATCTTCCATCGAAGGACGACAATATCCCAGTGAAGAGGATTTATATTTTATCATTTATGGTAGGTATGATATGTGGTGGCCTAGATAGAGGAGCCTCAAAAATGGTCGACCATAAAGATTATGTGGATGAGGCGAAGACAATAACAAAGGTCGAGGTTGTGCACTCGGCCTCCATTGATGTTACATCATAGAAAAGGAAGAAAGTGGACATGGATACCCTCATAGTCGGCTTTTCAAGACTAGACTTTAAGGGTATCTTAGCTCCACATGATGACCCTCTCGTCATCACAACCAGGGTGCATGGATACAAAGTGCCGAGGATCTTAGTTGATGGGGGAAGCTCGACAGATGTTATGTTCTGGCCATGTTTCAAGGTATTGGGACTTCGTCGAGTCAGGCTCAGACCATGCAATCATCCCCTCATAGGATTCAGTGGGGAGAAATTTCATTCCTTGGGAATGTATGATATGGATGTAAGAATGGAGGACAAGTGGCTAAAGTGGCTAACCAGAAAAATCAACTTTTTCATTATGGACGAGAATGTTGTTTCATCTTAGAACCTCCTATTGGGATGAGTAACCCTCAAGGAAATTAAGGTCGTGCCTTCAACGGTTCACCAGATGATAAAATTACCAACTCCTTATGGAGTAGGGTGACCAAACGTCCGCACGAGAATGCTACTTTAACTCGGCTGAGGAAATAGAAGCATACAAGAAGGCATCTACCACCTATAACATTGACACACTTGATCTGAGAGACGAGACGAGGATCAAAAAGGGGAGGCCTCGAAAGATTTAGAATCCATCATCCTCAATGAGGATGAGCCAAAAAAAACCAACCACGTCTGGAAAGCCTTAAATCCAAAGATCAAAGACGAGATGATCAAGTTGTTGAGGAGAAGACATAGCGTCTTTGCTTAGAGTAATGCAGACATGCCAGGCATTGACCCTCAGATAATGTGTCACAAGTTAAACATGGTAAAAGATGCAAAACCAGTTAAACAGAGGGGGAGGATTTACTCCTAAGAGAAATATGATGTTATTAGGGACGAGGTTAAAAGGCTTGAAGAGGATGAGTTCATTAGAGAGGTCATATATCCCGAATGGCTATCCAGTGCGATGATTGTGACCAAGGCCAATGGAAAGTGGAAGATGTGTGTAGAGTTCACCAACCTGAACAAATATTACACCAATGGTAACATCCCTCTCCTTCGGATTGATCAGATGATAGATGCTATGGCAGGTCATGATTTGATGAGCTTCAAGGGTTCCTACTTTGGTTATAAGTAAATATTTATGGACCTGAATGACTCAGAGAAAATAGATTTCATCACAGACAAGAGAACATATTATTACAAGGTTATGCCATTCGGCCTGAAGAACACTAGGTCCAAGTATCAACGTCTGGTAAATAAGATGTTCGAAGATCAGATTGTAAAGTCCATGGAGGTTTATGTTGATGGCATGCGATGGAGAGTCTGAAGGCTGACACTCATGTGGACGACCTTCAAAGAACCTTCGATACGATGGATGAGTACAAAATGAAGTTTAACTCGACTAAAAACATTTTTGGTGTCGGAGCTGGAATGTTCTTGGGTTTTATTGTCAATTAAAGAGGTATAGAGTCTAATCCAGAGAAGATAAAAGCTTTGCTAGAGATGAAGACCCCCAAGACCATCAAATATATTCAAAGGCTTACTAGATGAGTGGTTGCCCCAAATAGGTTTGTCTCTAGAGCCACAGATAAGTGTCTTCCATTTTTCAAAATTCTTAGAAAAGGTTTTGAATGGAGTGAGGAGTGTGATAAGGCATTTATAGAGATGAATTCCTACCTCGGCTCTCCCTTACCTTTTTCATGGACAATCCAAGGTGAAAAATTAAGTGTACTGAGCCGTCTCAGAGTCGGCTATTAGCGATGCTATTGTGAAAGAAGAGGATGAGGTACAAAAGCCAGTATATTTCAATAGTAAAGCACTCTAATGGTTTGAGAAGAGGTATCCTAGGATGGAGAAGTTAGATTATGCTCTTATTCACGCTTCTAGAAAGATGAAACCATACTTCCAAGATCACTCAATGGTCGTCCTCACTGACTCACCACTCAAACAGGTCATCCATAAACCTGAGAAATCAGGGAGACTAATGGCTTGGGGAATTTATCTAGGAGAGTTTGACATTGTCTAGCAACCAAGGGTGGAAATCAAAGGACATGCACTGGAAAACTTTATGGATGAGTTCACTTGGGTTGAGGCCGAGGGTGAAAATAAGAATTTTGAGAAGGCTGACAGTCTTCAAGGAAGACCTCTCATCCCAGCCTTGGATGAGAATGAGACAAGCACATCAAGAGGGAAAGTGTTTGAAAATGAAGAGGGGAAATATCTTTTCAAATAAGGATCCCTGATAGAGGGAAACTTCTTGGAGGTCGATGTTATATGGAACCTCTTTGTCGATGGGTCCTCTTGCGAGAATGGATATGGTGCTAGATTGAGAATGTTGGCACCTGAAGACATTGACATTGAGTATGCACTAAGGTTTAACTTCAAGGCCTCCAATAATGAGTCTTAATATGAAGATCTGATAGTTCTCTCCTTAGCCTGAGTTCTTAGTGTCAGCCAACTCCTAGTACGTAGTGATTCAAGACTGGTGGTAAATCAGATCTTAGGAGTATATGAGGACAAAGACGAGAGAATGGCTAAATATTTGGGAAGAGTAAGATCGATGTTGAAGAGTTTCAAAGAGGTAAAAATAAAGAGGATACCTCGCCTAGACAATGGCTGAGGTGATGCACTTGGAAGGCTAGCCTCGATAAAAGGAACTGACATCCGAAGAACAGTGCTAGTGGAAAGCTTACTTCGGCCAACCATTGAAGAATAAGATGGTGCATCCAAATCTTGTCTAAATGTGAATATGGGAGCCTAATGGATGGATCCTCTAATCAAATACATTCGAGAGGGGGAGTTGCCATCATAAAAAATCGAGAGAAGAAAATTAAGGTACGAAGATACAAAGTTCTATGTCATAGGGGACATTTTGTACAAAAAGGGGTTTATGCTTCCTTTACTCAGACGTGTTCATCCATTTGAGGTCCCATATATCCTTCAATATGTGCACGAAGGTTCTTGCTCTATTCATATTTGGGTTAGGTCATTGGCTAAGAGGATTGTTACTCAGGGGGATTGGTGGCTGACCCTAGCCAATCATGATGATGTGTATGTTAAAAGATGCGATAAGTGTCAAAGGTTTTCTACCATCTCTCACAAACCTCATCAACCTCTAACCTCCATCAGGTCCCCTTAGTCGGTTGCGATATGGGGTATCCACCTAGTAGGACCTTTACCTAGGCAAGTGAATAACTTTTGGTACTTGATTGTAGTGATATAGTATTTTTCTAAGTGGGTAAAGACTGAGCCGATGATCAGTATTACACAACATAAGACCTTGCAGTTCATCTACAAATATGGTCTCTTAAATACCTTACTCTCAGACAATGGGACTCAATTTAAGAATGTATCATTGGAGAAATATTATGAAAGGGATGGGATAAACAATTCTTCTCCACCCCTGGCCGACTCTGGGCAAATGGGAAAATCGAGGTTACAAATCGAACGATTCTTGATGGGATAAAAAAGAAGCTAAAAGAGGCAAAATGAAGATGTAATAAAAAGTGTACTATGTACTATGGGATTATAAAATGACATTCAAAACTCCAACAGGGGAAACCCCGTTGATGTTGTATTATGGTTTAGAGGTTGTCATCCTTATCGAGATTGGTCTTCCTACTCATAGAATTTAGATATATGACCCATAAGGAAATATGATAGAAAGAAGACTTGATCTTGATCTGATCGAGGAAAGAAGAGAAGATGCTGAGGTGGGGCAAGCAACCTACCAGTAGAGGGTATGAGAAGGAAACATGTAAATACATAAACTTAGGCTTATAAACATGTTGTTAGAGGGAAAAACCCAAAAACACCACCCAAACAGCCCCATAAGAAGCACCAATACCTCGCACGGGACCAATGCAGCTCGTAGGAACTAATGTAATGGGACCCCAGTTTATGAAGATGATGATAATTTGAATATATCAAGACTTTTGGCTTGAAAACAAACTGTTAGATGCGAAAATCCGAATACACCCCCGAAACGGCCCTCTGTGACGCACCAACACGTTAAACGGTACCAATGCATATCATAGTAACTGACCGCATGATAATTTGAGAATATTTTGACATAGGCTTAAAAACATTCCGTTAGAGGGAGAGCCTCCAAAACACCCAACAAACGGCCCCGTGAGAGGCACCAACACCTCGCACGAGAATGATAGAACTCATAGGAATTAACATGTGGTCACTAATTGCCAGAATTGAGAACACAATGATAATTTTAGAATATCAAGTCTTAGGATTAAAACACATATGTGCCATTAGAGGGACAAACCCCAAAACACTAATAAAACGTCCCCGTGAGAGGTGCTAATACCTCGCATGGGTCCAATGCATCTCGTAGGAATGAACAGCGTGCTCACGGTACCCTCAGTTTGAGAACACAACTATAATTTAAAAATATGTAGGCTTAGGGTTAAAAACATGTCCTTAGAGGGCTAGCCCTAATATACACCCCAATGGCCTCGTGATCGGCACCAACACCTCGCACAGGACCAATACAAGTCTTAGGAACTAATCGCAAGGCCGCAGAGCCCCTAGTTTAAGAACATGATGATAATTTGAGTATATATTGACTTAGGCATATGAACATGCCTTCGGAGGGAGAAACCCCAAAACATCCCTTTAAATGACCCCTTGAGAGGCACAGACACCTCACACAAGGTGAATGCAACTCTTAGGAACTGATCGGGTAGTCACGGGATCCCTAATTTGAAAACAAAACGATAATTTTAGAATATTTAAAACCAAGCCGTTAGATGGAAAAACCTTAAAAAATCCCCAAACAACCTAGTTAGAGGCACCAACACCGTGCATGGGACCAATGCAGCTAGTAGGAACTAGCCATCATGTACCACTAGTTTTTGAGAACACGGCAATAATTTGAGAATATCTAGACTTTGGCTTAAAAACATTAACATGCCATCAGAGGGAGAACCCTGAAATACTCCCAAACGGCCCCGTGAGTGGCACTAACTCCTCGCACCGGACCAATGCAACTCGTAGGCACTGACCCTTGGTCACGGGACCCCCGGTTTGACACACGATGATAATTTGAGAATATCTTGAATTAGGCTTAAAAACACGTTGTTAGAGGGCAACCCCACCTCCCAAACGGCTCTGTGAGAGGCACCAACACCTCACAAGAGATCAATGAAACTAGTAGGAACTGATCGTGTCATCATAAAACCCCTAGATGGTGAATACAACGATAATATGAGAATATTAAGAATTTGTCTTAAAAACATTAACAAGTCATTATAGGGAGAAACGTCGAAACACCCCTAAATGGCCCTGTGAAAGGCAGCAACACATCGCGTGAGACTAATGCATCTCGTAGGAGATGAACGCATGGTTAGGGACCCCTATTTGAGAGAACAATGATAATCTAAGAATATTTATGCTTAGGCTTAAAAACATGCCGTTAGAGGGTGAGACCCTAAAGCACCGCGCAAAACGACCCCGTGGGAGGCACCAATACCTCCCGAGGACCAATGCAGCTCGTAGGAACTGGCCGTGTTATCACGGGACCCAGAGTTTGAGAACCCAATGATAAATATAGAATATATAGACTTTGGCTAAAAACATGCCCTTAGGGTCAGCACCGAGAAATAACCCGCAAATGTCCCTATGAGACGCACCAACACCTCAGACGGGACCAACGCAACTCATTAGAATTGATCGTGCAGTCACGAAACTCCCGGTTTGTGAACAAGGAGGTAATTTGAGAATATCTTGATTTTGAATTAATAACATAAACATGTCATTGGAGGACGAAACCCCAAAACACCACCCAAATATCCCGGTGAGAAGCACCACACCTCATACGGAACAAATGCAACTCGTAGGAACTCACCCCATGGTCATGGAACCCCGGATTCAAGAACACGATGATAATTTGAGAATATCTGGACTTAGACTTATGAACATATATTTAGAGGGAAAAGGCCCTAAAAACAACCCCCTAACATCCCCAATGAGAGGCACCAATACCTCACATGGGTCCAATGCAACTTGTAGAAACTCTTCACATGGTCACCGGATGCCTGGAATGAGAACATGAGGATAATTTGATAATATCTAGACATTGGAATACAAACATGCCGTTAGAGGGAGAAACACCCAAAAACACCCCTCAAAAGGTGTCGTGATAGGCACTAACACCTTGCGTAGGACTAATATAACTTGTAGTTACTGATCTTATGGTCATAAAAACCTCGAGTTGAGAACACGATGATAATTTGAGAATATCAAGACTTAGGCTAAAAAAAAACTCGTCATTAGAGGGAGAAACCACCCAAAACAATCCATATGGCCTCATGAGGGGAAGCAACACCTCAAACAGGACCAATACAAATAATAGGTACGAACCACATGGCCACGAGACGCCTGATTTAGGTGCATAATGAAAATTTGAGAATATTTAGTGTTAGCCTTAAAACATGCCGTTAGAGGGAGAAGCCCGGAAACACCCTGCAAACGTCCCGTGAGAGGCACTAATACCTCGTATGATACCAATGTAGCTCCTAGGAACTGACTACATGGTCACAGAACCCCCGGTTTAAGAACACAATGATAATTTGAGAATATTTTGACTTAGGCTTAAAAATTGTCCGTTAGGGGGCGAAACCTCAAAACACCCCCCAAACGGTTCTGTGAGAAGCTCCAACACCTCGTACGGGACCAATGTAGCGCATAGAAATTGACCTAGTGGTCACGTGATCCCCAACTTGTTAACACAATGATAATTTGAGAATATTTAGGCTTAGGCTTAAAAACATGGCGTTCGAGGGCGACCCCCCCCCCCCAAACGACCCTGCGAGAGTAACCAACACCGCTCCCGGGACTAATGAAACTCGTAGGAACTAACCGCGTTGTCACCGAACCCACTGTTTGAGAACATGATTATAATTTGTGAATATATAGACTTAGATTTAAAATCATTCCATTAGAGGGTGACACCCTGAAACACCTTCCAAATGCCACCGTCGGAGGCACCAACACCTTGCCCTGGACCAATGCAACTCGTAGGAACTAACAACGTGGTCACAAGATCCCCGATTTGAGAACATGATGATAATTTGAGTCTATTTTGACTTAGGCTTAAAAATAGGTTATTAGAGGGCTAAACCGCAAAATAGTCCCCAAACGGCCCCATGAGAGGCCCCAACACCTCGCACGGGTCCAATGCAACTCGTAGGAATTGACCGGGTGGGCACATGACCTCTAGTTTGAAATAATGATGATAATTTTAGAAATTCAAGGCTTACTCTTAAAAACATGCCTTTAGAGGGAGAAACTCAAAAACATTGCCAATGGACCTGTGAGAGGCTCCAACACCTCGCACGGAACCAATGCAGCTTGTAAGAATTGACCATGTGGTCATGGGTCCCCCAGTTTGAGAACATGATGATAATTTGAGAATATTTAGACTTATGCTTAAAAACAAGTCGTTAGAGGGAGAAACCACGGAACACCACCCAAACGTCCCGTGAGAAGTACGCACACCTCGCACGAAACTAATGCAGCTCGCAGGAAATGATTGCATGGTCATGGGACCCCTGGTTTGACACTATGACCATAATTCTAAAATATCTAGACATAGGGTTAATAATATAAAAATTTTGTCAGAGGGAAAAAAACCCAAAACTCCCCCAAATGGCCCCTTGGGAGGGACCAACACCTCGCACGGGATCAATGTTGCTCGTAGGAACTGATCTCGTGCTCACGAGACCCTCGTTTTGAGAAAATGATGATAATTTGAGAATATTTAAACTTAGGCTTAAAAACATGACCTCGGATGGAGAAATCCCGAAACACCAATAAAAAGGCCCCATAAGAAGCACCAACACCGAGCACGGGACCAATGCATCTCTTATGAATGGTCACGGGATCCCCCCCATTTGAGAAGACGCTGATAATTTGAAAATATCTAGACTTTTGGCTTAAAAACATAACATTAGAGGTCAAAACCAAGAAACACCCCGTGTATGAGGGTAGTTTAGATTAGATGGAGGCATAACTCCTTTTGAGTACAGTAATGATAAGTTGAAGAACAACACTATTGATTAACCACGGGACATACAAACATAACTCAGTGAAGATGGACTCAGTTAGAACTCAAAAATCTCTCAAGTATAACTCAAAAGGTAATAATAAACTTAGAAGAAACTTTGCTTAGAGGGAGAGAGAAAATGAGCACCATAGATACACCTTGGTAGGCAGGAAAACACCCCCACCACCTCAATGATCTCTGTGAAATATTAAAGATTCATAATAAATGACAATGGTGGGTGAGTAGACTCTCTGGTTCATAATAAATCTCTCTAGTAATAACTTCTGAACTCTTAATAAGAAAATTATCTCTCCTCAAAGGTGGTTGGGGTCCTTAAATAGCCCACCAGACTACCCCCGAGGCAACTCAGCCATTAATGCCCGGGAAAGACATCCATCATACTTTATGTCACAAACATTAAATACCTAATGCGCTATTTATCTCCACTTCATAAGCATTAAATGCCAATACATGCCTTTTTCCTAACCACTGTGTTAGGGGGCTATCGTCACAAAGGTGGCTTACCAACTGTTTTAAAGCCCCAAATACCACAGTGGTTTACTCAAATGCAGGTATGACATTGCCTATCTGGTTAGTGACATCAGATAAAGTGGATGTGACATTAAGTAGAATCTTGTTTGGCTCACAACTCAACACCCGATGTAACTTAAGGCTCCCCCCCCCCCCCCCCCCCCCGAGGTTCCACGGTCAAGGTATTTTGGTGTTTTACCAGGTGTATCTAAGATGGTGAGGACAAGCCCCAACGGTGCCTCACTTCTCAATTCTACAAAACATGTTCCTCTGAAGATCGCGTGGAGGTTGTTCGATAGAGCATGAAAGCTCTCCTTGACCCTGCCAAGCCTGGTCTATCGTGAGTACCATTCGACCTCACACAAAGTCACTATACTCATTACATCTTTACGATCATTATACCTCAAAGTCAGTGCAAAAAAAAGATACAGTTATGGCTAAGTAACATAACAAGCTAAATTATGAGTTTCCACTCTAAGTTGCCTCACTAAGATGTTGCACTGATATGCCACGCTTGAGCTTCCTTAGCCCCAGACGCTGTTTTAAATGGGGGGATTATCCCTAATCTCAGGATTACCTTCAAGACACCTCTACCCCCCCCCCCAAACGGCCACGTGAGAGGCACCAACACCTCGCATGAGACGAATGAAGATCGTTGGAACTTATCGGCTTGTCACGGGACACTCGGTTTAAGAACACAATGATAATTTTCGAATATCTAAATATAGGATTAAAACGAAGCCAATAGATGGAAAAACCCTGAAGCACCTCCAAACGGCCCAGTGAGAGGCACCGACATTTTGCATGGGACCAATGCAACTCATAGGAACTAATCGCGTGGTCATGGGATCCCCAATTTGAGAACATGATGATAATTTGAGAAAAATATAAACATGCCATTAGAGGGAGATACCCCGAAAGACACCCAAACGGCCCCGTGAGTGGCACCAACTCAGACTCTGACCCTTGCTCTCGGGACCCCCGATTTGAGACACGATGACAATTTGAGAATATCTTGACTTAAGCTTAAAAATATGCTATTAGAGGGCGAAACCCCAAAACACTCCCCAAACAGCCCCGTGAGAGGCACCAACACCTCGTACGAGATCAATGCAACTCGTAGGAACTGATTGTGTCATCAAAAAACCCTCGTTTGTGCACACGATGATAATTTGAGAATATCTAGACTTTCTCTTAAAAACATTAACAAGCCGTTAGAGGGGGAAACGTTGACCCACCCCCCAAATGCCCCCCTGTGAGCGTAACCAACACCTCGTGTGGGACCAATGCAGCTTGTAGGAGCTGAATGCATGGTCAGGCCCCCCAATTTTATAGCACAATGATAATTATGAATATTTGTTCTTAAGCTTAAAAATATGTCGTTTGAGGATGAAACCCTAAAACACCCCGCAAACGGCCCAGTGAAAGGCACCAACACCTCGCACAGGACCAATGCAACTCGTAGGAATTGATCGTGTGTGCATAGGACTCCAGTTTGAGAACACGATGATAATTTGAGAATATCTAGACTTAGGCTTACAAATATTAACCTGCCATTAGAGGGAAAAACCCCAAAACACCAACCAAACGTCCCTGTGAGAGGCGCCAACATCTCTCATGAGTCTAATGCATCTCGTAGGAATGAAACGCGCGGTCATGGGACCCTTGATCTGAGAACATGGTGATAATTCATAAATATGTAGACATACGCTTAAAAGCATGTCCTTATAGGGATATACCATAAAACACCCCCTGATGATATGAGAAATCGCCCACTTGTTGTTCTCGTACCAGAAAATCAAGGATAAAGTGAATAATAAGCAAATAGAGAAAGTAAAAAGAGATAAAAGACAAGATATAGAGTGGCTCAGCTATTAAAATGAGCCTACATCCACTTTGGTATCACACTCTCACTACACCAAATCTATCGAATTGTCATTGACCTTGACCATGGCAATTCTGGGTGAGATAACATTTTTTGTCACGGTCATGGACCGTGACAAGTTCATTAGAATTGTCACAGTCACGTCACGATCCCTGATCGTGACAATTTTTGTCACGATTTATTACCGTGACAAGCCTGTGATAGTTTATAAAAAATTATCACGATCAATGACTATGACAATTCTGGGCAGAATTGAAAAAAATATGCAGGGTAGTATGGCCACTACCACTGCCCAACAGTATATTTGTACCTATTATAGCAACGTTATACGTGTTGAAACATCATATATCCAAATAAACTAAAAATAATGCAAATATATATTCAAAATAGAAACAATATGCATCACGATATAATCCAAATATAATTCAAATGTACTAACTTAAAAATAATTCAAATGTACCAACTTAAAAATAATACAATTCAATTAAGATAGTGTCACTACATGTCTTGGGTAAGGTTAAATCCGAGGAGGTGAATAGGCCACACAATATACGAATTGACGCACCCACTAATATACATCATGCCGCATTGTTCGCGCAATCACAACGGGGAGTTCTCCTTCCGGGGTATCACATGCATGACGAGCACCTTGGACTCGATGTCTTGAAGCTCACGTCCATGAACTAGTCCACCCCGAATGATATTCGGGTCCCTCAACCCCCGCCCTGTCCTCTGTCCATCATGTATGTCCAGTATAAACACGCTCGGCCAACCAAGTGTCAACATCGGTCGGTCGAAGGGAGCCAAATAGGGAAGTGGATCATCAAAGTTCGCATGTGTCAGCGATGAAGCAGCGAGGTCCACATCCTCATCATCCTCCACCTCGTCCTCCCACACCTCCTCCCCCCCCCCCCCAACCTTCTCCTTCCCTTTCCCCTTGCATTTTCCACCGCCCAACGAACGCTTCATAAATTAGAACATATATTGGACCGTCACCTCCAAATGGGACAGCTTCGCATCATGCGAGTCCACCATTCGATCGAACCCAGTGTCGCTCGTCTCCAATCCGATGATCCTAGATTTGGCCACCCACGAGCTCACCCCCCTTGTCCTCCCCTTGCGATCAGAGCCAAGCACTTGGCTGAGTGCGTCTATGGACAAAGATGCCTTGTCGGCATCATACTGAGACTTATGCACTTCCTTAAGCTTTGCCTGAAACGACAAAAAGCACATGATTAGTAAAATAAGTAAATTGAAAAATTATAACATAATTAACAAAAAGTAAACTGCAGGATAACTTATAATCGTGGCCGCGACGCTCAGGGACACCTCCTTTTCCTTCCCCTTCTTTGTCCGAAGAGCCACATAAGTGTCGAGCCTATGTGGCCTACCCCCTAGGCCACTCCCTGTCACCTGAAATAAAATAAAGTAAAATTAGTATCGGCCCCCCAAAGTAAAATAATCAGAATAATATATTTCTCTAGTTATAGAAAAATTAAATCTTACCATCATCCTATGCTCCAACTCGGCGTAAAACGTCCGACCGGAGTATTGCACGCTCGTCTTTTTTCCCGATTTTCTCTCCCTGGTTGGCGAGATGCCAATTGTCGCTCCCCATTCTCATTGTCAATGAACTTTTGCCATTGTGCCAATGATACCGGCTCCTTCGGCGGGACAGATTCACGCCTTTGGATAATGGACTCTCGTGTCTTCCCAAAGTACCGGGCCACATATTTTTCTTCCGCGTCTTGTGTTTCTCCCTCAACTTCTCCAAGACGGAATCACGTAGCTTTGGATCCAGGCTGAATTATTCATGTCCAACAAATACAATGTTAGATGCAAATAAATATAAATATAAATATAAAATGAAATTGAAATCGAAATTGAAATATTTATTTGAATATAAATATAAATATAAATATAAATACATTACCTGTAGTTCCACCCAAACAACTAACTTTAGCTCATATGGCACCTCCTTCCAACTAATGTACCCCGGGTCGATGATAGGCTTTACCATCTCGAGGGATCTCGGTAATAGCCCCGACTTGTTCTCGATGGCCATCCCCAATTTTCCATATTTGGGGAGCCTAGGGGTCGTGGAGCCCTCGTCGCCTCCGTTACCACCGAGCCTAGACGACATCATCATAACAATCATCATCATCCTCGCCTTAATACCTGAAGGAGACATTTGCTGTAAAAAAAATGTTATTAGTACATATGAAAATGAATTAAAAGAAGACATGCAAATATGTACACTTACTACAAATAAAAATGAATTGTTACTATCAAACACCACACACGCACACACGCATCCCCCCACCCTTATCCCCCCCCCCCATCCCTACCCCCCAACACCCTGCCCTACCCCCTTACCCCACCCTGTCCCACCCCCTCCCCACCACCACCCCCACCACCACCCACCACACACACACACACACACACATATGTAATTTCTAGTATGTTTCATTTAATTATCATACTGTATATATATATTGTTCGATATACGAAGTAATTTTAAAAAAAAAGTTGAAAAATCCCACTCCCATATGGACAATAATCCGGTGGTCATGCCACTTTTAAAACTAACCAACCCAACATCGATCAACTCTAATCCAATAGCAATGTCAACAAAAAATGTGTATCCCATACTCCTTCTAATTCATCTACTCAATTAATTATTTTCATCAATTAAACTAACAATTAAAGTATACAATTAATAATTTCCTAATTTACAATGAGGAGCAATCCTACTTTCATAATTAATTATATATTAATTTACTAATTTACAATGAGGGCCAATCATATATTAATTTACTAAAAAAATTAATAACCAATCAATTCATTTACAATGGACATTACGCATAAACACGCACATACACGAACACTACACACACATGTACACACATACTCACATACACACACACCCGCACACACACACACACACACACACACACACACACACACACGCACGCAGCCTCCACCCCTACCCCACCACCCACCCACACATCCCTTCGCCCTCCCCCCACCCTACCCCACCCCCTTCCCCCACCACACACACGCGCACACACCACTGCACACACACACACACACAACACACACAAACACAAACAACCCCCATCCCTTGCCCTTCCCCCACCCTTCCCCAACCCTGCCCCACCCGCTCCCCACCCCCCACCCACCATACACATGCACACACACACACACACACACATATGTAATTTCAAGTATATTTCATTTAATTATCATACTCTATATATATATATATATATATATATATATATATATATATATATATATATATATATATATATATTGTTCGATATACAAAGTAATTTACAAAAAAAGTTGAAAAATCCCACCCCAATATGGACAATAATCCATTGGTCATGCCACTTTTAAAACTAATCAACCCATCATCGATCCACTATAATCTAACAACAATGTCAACAACAAATGTGTATCCCGTATTCCTTCTAATTCATCTACTCAATTAATTATTTTCATCAATTAAACTAACAATTAAAGTATACAATTAATAATTTACTAATTTACAATGAGGGGCAATCCTACATTCATAATTAATCATATATTAATTTACTAATTTACAATGAGGGGCAATCATATATTAATTTACTAAAAAAATTAATAACCAATCAATTCGTTTGCAAGGGACATTACGCACAAACACGCACACTACACACACATATACACACGCGCACATACACACACATGCCCACATTCACACACAAACACACACACACACACACACAGCCCCCACCCTGCACCCATCCCTTCCCCCTCCCCCAATCCTGCCCCTTTACCCCTCCGCCACGCACACACACCACTACACACACCAACACACACACTACACACACACACAACATCCCCCACCCTTCCCTACCTGTTCCCCCACCCTGCCCCACCCCCTCCCCACCCCCACCCACCACACACACACATATACACACACATGCACATATATACACACATATACACACACACACACACACACACACACACACACACACACACATATATATATATATATATAAATGGAAGAGAGATAGAGAGAGAAAGTAACATGAAAGTAGAGAGAGAGAGGGAAAGCAGCGTAGAGAGAGAGAGAGAGAGAGAGAGAGAGAGAGAGAATGACGAAAGAATCGGAGGGAAAAAAAGAAGGGGAAAGGTTTTTTTAGTAAGACATTTGTCACGGACGTGTCACCATCTTTGACCGTGATAATATTATAATGATTGTCACGGTCATTGACCGTGATAAGTACGTGACAAGTACAGTTGTCACGGCCTTGTCACGATTAATGATCGTGACAAGTCTTGTCACGGGCTTGTCACGGTCAACAACCATGACAAAAAATGCATGTTTGTTTGTCACGGTCAATGACCATGACAAGGCTAGCCACTGGAAGTGTGCCAATTTACCCAATTTGGTGTAGTTTCTCATTATATATGTTGTTTGGTACATAGTTAGTAGGTCTGAAGAGGCGTATAAGCATGAGAATATAATATAGTAGATGACTATAATGATTCCGGTGGCTTAGGGATGGTGGTTGTGATGCTCCTACCAGTACCCCCCAAGCTATGCTTAGTGGCGTAGAGAGAGTAATCATCTCCAATCTTGATACTGATGTAGGAAATGAACCCGGTCCCCTATATCGAGATGTCGACATTTATTTATAGGTATAGATGTTGAATTGATGTTTTGGATGAAAAGGGGCTATGGACAATTAATATGATCAGACTATGGACAAGTAGAGGTCGTGCCCTGTAGCGAGTAGGTTCACACCCTGTAGCAAGTGGGGGTTGTGCCCTGTGTATGAGAAGGTGCGGCAGTAGGCCAGTAAGGCATATAATGGGTAAGTCCATGGCCTGTAAGTGATAGGCTCAGGTCCAAAGGCTTAGGCACATGCCCATTGTACTCCTCCAGCGACAACGTATTATATTTTTTATATCAATAATCACCCAAGTTGTAGTGCCAAAAGATTGAGATTAGGGTTGCGCCTGAGTAATCAAGTATTTCAAGCTGCCACGGTATTTCAAAGGCGATGCTTCATCTTACCGTGGCCTATTATATAAATGGAAACTGGTCGTGGACTTCATTACATTTTCCAACTCTTGAGAGACGATCGAAAGAAAAACTCTGTTCATTTCTCCTCTTATTTTTTTGGGCGACATTCCAAGGTAGGATATGGTGGTTTTGAGGCAGCGCAAGGCAGTTTGAGGCTGAAAAACCAATGTTCATCCTTTTCCACGTAATTTTTTCAATCAAAAACCTCTTTAATGCCTTTTTCAATTCACAATGCATCCTTGTAAGTCATGTTATCAGCCGAACCTCTAAATTTTTGAATTTTTTCCTTTGTGAATCACCCAATCTTGAATTATAATGATTCATATCTTCTAAACTCAGCACGAATTGAACTTACTTGAATGTGTTTTGATGAATTGCAATTGACAAATGATATTATAATCATGTTTGCTGCTTTATGAATTATCAAATTGTAAAGATACTACAAATCATATCACTTGTTCTTGGTGTTCTTAGGAGGGGCAGTTCAAATTCCAGGTCTTTGATCTTTAAATTTACCAACGTTAAATACTAACCTATTTCAGTATATGGCTGCGGCATAATCAAATCCCTTAAGCAATTTAGGGTTGTCCTAGGCCAATGTCTTTAAGGTCCTTAGGTGAGTGTCTGCAGCACTTTACCAGTAACCCAATGTCTGCGACATGAAATAATGTATCTAAAATCTCTCTGCCCAAATAATGTGCCACGACAGAAGTCGATTTGTAGGATTCGAGATCCCAATACTTACTGCAATTTGTTAAATTTCTTAACATTTCTATTTTAGCCTCCCAACTAATGTTACTGCCGTGGCCTATGAGAGTCCTTAGGACCATAATGGTTGCGGCGCCTAACTGCAGACTCACTGCTTTTCTGGTATTGGTGCAGCCATATGAGCTTTAACCCATATGAATTTTTGATAGGCTTTTAGAATAAACATTTTGGAGTTTTTCCTCCCGAGCTTCCTTTAATGCATCCTTTGAGGAGAATAGGGTCGTGCCAGTTGAGAAATTGCCCAAACTGTGTGTTACTAGGTTCATAATCAAACTCAGACTCAGCGGTAATGTAATAAGAAGACAATTTAAGTAAATAGCCAATGGATATTGATGCCGCAACAGTGGGTCCATCTAACGTTAGGGATGCACCTACTGGACCATCTGGTAGAGATGAGAGACCTCTTGCTTCCCTTAATATACTCATCATTATGACTTAACAATGGGTTGATCAGGTGGTTAAATCCTTTGAGTTTCCTAAGGGGTTGATGTGCTCAACACCCGCCGCGAAACTAAGGCCATGCACGACACTTGCTAACGATGGGTCTACTTCCCCATCCACGCTTTCATTTATGGTCTGCGATTATCTGTCCTTGTTCGAGTTAGAAGAATTTTCCAGACGATGAAGTTAGCCCCAGCCCAATTGGATCCCAAAGGCTGGAGGTCAATCCTTGAAGATATTGTGCCGTTGAGGAAGAAATTCAAGAGCGACATTACTCCCGCATAGTTTTTCTTCTTCTACCTCCCAAAGAAAAACTCCGTAAAATTTACAGGATATTATTACTTTTCTTTCTGTGATATAGACGAAACCCTTTATTCGAGGTGGCCCACTAGTTTAAAGAATTATAAGGGAAAGTATTTTTCATTCATGGAGAAGGTTTGGAGATCCACCCCCAAGAGACTGAGAGATACAGAACCTTTAGGATGCTGAGGCAGTGGGGATGTTCCTCCAAACATAGTAAATACCTTTTGAATTATATCCGCGTCCCCTCTTTATAGTTTCATATTATTGTCCAAAATTTTCTTTCGTACTAACCTTTGCATTTTTCTGCAGTTCTTAACAATTTTCCGCTAAGTGAGTGACAAGAGAAGATGATAATGATGTTTGCGGTAGTGAGTTCTAACGATAAGAAGTTCAGCACCCTTGGGACTTCATCCTCCACTTTTGAAATAGGATACTTCACCAAAAATCTATGTCCAAAGAGATGGTCGTAGAAGGTAATAATCCTTTCTTTTATTAATATCGCAATAACTATTTTTAAACTTCATATTTTTACTACTTCATTTCTTATTTAAGGTGAGGAAATTGATAGGGAGCTTATGGAGTCCCAATTGGCAGAAAGGTATGAGGATCCAGATATCCTCAATAACACAGTGAGGCAAAGGAAGAGGTAGAGTACAATGTCCAAAGCTCCTATTGCAGTCCCTTCTAGTGACCAAATTGGTCCTATCGCTCCTCGAAATCAGCTTGCGGATCAAACCAATGTTGTCAATCCCTCACTCCAGGTTGAGGAGTTGTCCCCTCACGAGAGTCCTGAGGGTAATTTTACTACGATATTGGGGTTAATCTTGCCACGACAGGGTTAGTGTCAACTTCTGAACAGATTGAAGGTCGCGTCTACTCTCCAATCCATACAAATTCACCTCCTCCAACAATTATAACTATTTATTTAAACCTTACACGTCCTCAATGTTGTTCAAGTGTTGGTCTCGATGGCCGTTCGTGGCCTTAGCTTAAACAGCCCAACCCTGAGTCTTCTTGTGATACAACAACGAGGGCTATCCGCAGAATGAAGAGGGTCCCAGATGCCAAAGACCTTGATCTACTCATGGATGAAGACCACGATGACTTCGAGAATTATGGTCTCCACAGTCTCTTGAGGGTAAGTGCAAGTACTTTCTCAGCATCATCTTCACATTTCGAATTTGGCTTCTAACATCAACTCTATTTACAAGCCGTGAATGTTGTGATGTCCCACAAGCGAAAGTATGAGGCTCTCTGTAAGCTAAAGGATGCCACAAAGAGAGTGCACTCCGCTGACTTGGAGATAGCCAAGGATGCTTCCTTTCAAGTTGGGAAGATATCCTCTATTTTGGCACTTGAGGCGTATAAGATGTATACGGATAAGAAGGTCCAGGTCACGGAAGATGCCAAAAATAAGGTCGAGGAAAATCTCAAGCAGGCTGCGGAGTCCCTCAAGGCTTCCCAATCTCAGGTTATGGAAGCTTCCAAGGTCACGAATTTTACAAACAATAATCTTGAACTACTACAAAAAATGTATGTGGAATTGGAGGCCAAGGTTGCTAATGATGCCGAGGCCCATATCGCGGCGATAAAGAAGATGGAGGAAAATCATGACGCACCCCTTTAATTGGAAATTGATAGCACTGTGGAGTCATTTTAAGGATCCAAATACTTATTCCTGATCAATAATAAAGCCTACATCCGCGACTACCAAGTGCTCAGGCACAGAGTTATATAAAACTTCCTCGAATTTAAAGAGACAGTTCTTGCCGATGGCCTTGGTGATGTTGAGCATTTACAGTGCGGGGCTGAAATAAAGGTTGCAGCAGCTGAGGAGGAGACCGTGACCTCTATGGAAGGAGATGAGGGAGATGAAGAACATGATGTATCCAATAAGCCGTCGTTTAATTCTGATCATTAGACCGAGTCCCCTTTTTAAACATTAATTTTGTTTATAAATACAAGGTTGCGGCCTTTTAGAACTTCTGATCAAGGATGAGGCCTATTGTCTGTATAACTTTAATACTTTAATTTTTTGTTAAGGATTTAGCCTTTGATTTTTCCATTTGTCTTAACTTCTTCTCTACTTTCTCTTTTATTGTCTTCATTGATACTTGAATGAGCTTGAAAAACTTGTATAATCATTAACAGACTGCAATAGACATGAGGTTACGGTAGTCTTATATGAATTGTTTATCAAACGGGGTGTGGCCTGTTGTACTTTGACCTAGACTATTCACTAGTATTTCACCTTAGAAGGCCTCAAAATTTTCCACTGTCCATGGATATCATCCCACGAGTCATGGTGCCAAAGAAAGATGACCTTGTAGCTGTGTCTCAACTTCTGTAATTTTTCAACCTTCCAAGCCTTCGTTGTCGCCGTACTTTGGCACTGTAGAACATAATATCCATTTTTATCTTCCTCATCCCAATTGAATGGGATCTCCTTGATATCAGGATCCATATCCATAGGGTTGCGACACTTTTCGGAATCAATTGTTGTACTCTATTTGCACAACTTATTCTTCCAATGCTTTAATGCTTAAATTGACGCTTTTTAAATACTCCTTGTTGTTTTAATGTATCACTATTTTTTTCGAGATAACATATTCTTCACTATTTGCTTTGATGTTTTATTACCCAATTAGAAGGGGACTTTTATGGCCACAGTCACATTAATAGGGTTACGGCTCCTTACAATTCCTTGCAAAGAAATTGGTGACATCATGCTGGGCTGGGGCCATCCTCCTGTAGCTTTGGTATGCTTCATGATGTCAGTGCCACAACCTCTTTTAGTCGCTTTAATTGCCTTTCATGTCTTTCCTTTAGTTGCTTTAGTTGGGCTCCATATCTTCCTTTTGTCGATTGGGTTATTTTCGCCCCCCCCCCCCCCCCCCCCCCGTGCTAGGTGTTATAAATCTTGCCCAAGATATGTTTGGATATATACAATGCCTACTAGGATATAATAGGATTATCCGTAGATAATTAAGTCTTCGACCCCTTCAAATATAGGATTATCCGTAGATAATTAAGTCTTCGACCCCTGTGGGTTATTATCAGGCCTTCTCGGGCTAAGTATTAAGAAGCTTCTTCAAGCTAATATGAGATCATCAAGTTAATGATGTTTTGTCTCTATCCACCAAGTTAATGATGTTTTCCAGGGGAGTAACCTCCCTGGGATAATGACGCATCCCAAAAGCTAAGAAAGGGCACTTGAAGCCCCTATTTCTTATGACGCATCTCAAAAGTTAAGAACGGGATTCCTAATTGATGCTTTCAAGAATGTAATCATCGTACATTGAGATATAGTCTCCATATCTATAATTATAAGCCAATTTTTCTGCCACTCTCAATAGTTGCTTTCACCATTTTCAATTATCACTTGCCTTCATATAGTCAGGCATCACGACGGGCATTATGGGCTCATTTAGATATATTTTTTCTCAATATAATACGTTGTTTCTGATTAGAATATGTTTAAGACAAAAAGCCTTTCATAAGATATCATTTAATGGAATCAAGAAATCAACATACGGCACTATAAAGTGAACTTGATTTCATATATCTATTCATATATTCAGGACTTTGCTAGTTCAATACAATGTTAAAATGGAACCATTTAGAAAGAGTGTTCACTAAGAACATAAATATATGAAACATAAATATTGGAATAAAAAGAGGAATGTGGCCTATCCAGCTAGGCTACATCCCTCAACCACCCTTGAGGAACTGCTACAGCATCCCCTACCTTATGAGCCTCTCCATTTCATTATTCATAGCATGACACTATTCGGTGAGGGCGTCATGGTCATGGTAGAATTTGCACCACTTGGATTTGTACCTTTTATGAGGTGGAGCTCTCTCCTTCTCTAGCTACATGAAAAATTTCTCCTCAATGCTTCCAAGGATATCCTCCATCCTAGAGTTCAGCGGTGTGTAGTTCTCACGCAGCTCCCTCTCTTCATGTTTCATCTTCCTCTTTAGGGCCCTGGCCGCAGCATTGCCTTTTGTGACCACTTCTTTTAGCTGGGATATTTCCTCAGTTTCGGATGCCGCGGCCTTTAGCATAGAGAGGAGGTTACAGACTCAAGCATTAGGACCCTTTGTGCTAGGAAACTGATTTGTTCCTATAGTGAGGCTTGCTGGTCATAATGATGGTTCATGTAGTCGTACAACTGAGATACCTCTCCACTTTGTTCTTCAATTTAGGCGGGGTTTACTTCCCTTTCTTCTTGGTGAGTCTCTACTAACTATATAATCTGAGACAAAACTAACATAAGTGAGTAATTACATAAATATAGGATTAACCAAGTATGAAGTTAGGATGAAGAATTTGTACTACTGCATGATGTTACTGTTGAGGCTACGACCAGTGAAACACATAGGTGTACTGCCATGGACTTTGGATGATATTCACCAAGATTGAGTTAGAGACCACCTAAGTCCATTTCCCGATGATATGAAGTTGTTCTAATGCAACCGCACTAGTAGAGGCCACAACATGTAAGGAAGTTGAACTACCACGCCACACCCTTTTTTAGGCAGCGTAAAGAACAATCCCAAAATTGAAACACGAAAACTGAGTTTTTCTCCTGAAACACGTGGAGAGCATACCTACTAGGGTCTATCCATGAGAGAATACCCTTAGGATGTATGAAATATCACAAGTCTAATGATAAACCCTAGATTATAGGCAAAGAACAATAAAAAGGGAGTAAATATAATTCTTCCCTAATCACTCACCTTTACGGGGCTAAACTCATCATGATTTTTAGCATTATCCAGATGAAATGATATCATAGGGGTATGTAAAATAGATCTAAGGTCATAAAATGGAGACCCAAGAATAGATCTGAATATAGAAAATACCCATTTAAGGGTGTAAATATAAAATGGAGCTCAATAAAAAAATTTACTCATGAGATGATGATTAAAAGGATACCCATGAATAAAATAAGGTGTTTAAGAACTCAAAACATAGAGAAACAATATTGAAATACCTCGGTTCCCACAAACGGTGCCAAATTGATGATATGAGAAATCATCCACTTGTCGTTATCGTACTAGAAAATAAAGTATAAAGTGTATAATATGAAAATAGAGCAAGTAAAGAGAGATAAAAGAAAAGATATAAAGTGGTTCGGCTGTAAAAATGAGTCTACGTCCACTTTGGTGCCACACTCTCATTATATATGTTGTTTGGTACATACTAATTCGGACTAAAGAGATGTAAAAGCATGCGAATAGAATATAGTACATAACTATAATGATTCCGGTGGCTCCGAGATGGTGGTTGTGATGCTCCTGCCATTAGCTCCCAAGCTATGCTTAGAGGCTTAGAGAGAGTAATCAACTCTAATCTTGATACTGATGTAGGAAATGAACCCAACCCCCTATATAGAGATGTGGACCTCTATATATAGGTATAGATGTTGTATTGTTGGTGTGGATGAAAAGGGGTTGTGGACAGTTAATATGATCGGAATAGGGTCGCGCCCTGTAGCAACTAAGGACCCCACCCCGCCCGGTAGCGATTAGGGATGCACCCTCTAGCAAGTAGGGGTCGTGCCCTATGTATGAGAAGCTGCAGAAGTAAGCCAGTGAGTCATATAATGGGTAAATCCATGGCCTGTAAGTGATAGGCCCAGGTCTAAAGGCTTTGTCACATGCCCATTGTACTCCTCCCACGGAAGGTACTATATTTGTCATGTGAGAGGCATCAACACCTCTCACAGGACCATTACCGCTCGTAGGAACTAGCCGCATGGTCATGGGCCCCACAGTTTGAGAACCTAATGATAAACTGATAATATCTAGACTTAGGTTTAAAAACACGTCGTTAGGGGTGGAACCCTGAACCTCCCCCAAATGGCCCTATGAGAGGCACCAACACCATGAACAGAACCAATGCAACTCGTTGGAATTGACCGTGTGGTCATGGAACTCTCGGTTTAAGAAAAGAAGATGATAATTTAAGAATATTTAAACATCTCATTGGAGGGATAAACCCCAAAACTCCCCCAAACAGCCCTGTGAGAAGCACCAACACCTCACACAAAACCAATGTTGTTCGTAGGAATTGACCCCGTTCTCATAGAACCTCCAATTGGAGAACACGATGATAATTTGAGAATATCTAGACTTAGGCTGATGAACATTCTTTTTGATGGAAAGGCCCTGAAATATCCCCAAAACAACCCCATGAGAGGCACCAATACCTCATACGGGAGCAATGCATCCCGTAGGAACTGATCACATGGTCACAGGACTCGTGGAATGTGAACACAAAGATAATTTGATAATATCTAGACCATGAATTAAAAACATGCCGTTAGTGGGTGAAACATCCCCCAAACGGTGTCGTGACTGGAAACAAGACCTCGCACAGGACCAACGTAACTCGTCGGAACTGATCTTGTGGTCAAGGAAACCCCAGTTTGAGAACACAAGGATAATTTGAGAATATTAAGACTTAAGCTAAAAAAACATAAACACCTCAAACGGGATCAATGTAGCTTATAGGAACCGACCTCATGGTGACGAGACCCCCGATTTGTGTGCACAATGATAATTTGAGAATATTTAGTCTTAGCGTTAAAACATGATATTTGAGGGCGAAAGCCCGAAACACCCTGCAAACGTCCTCATGAGTGGAACCAATACAGCGTACGATACCAATGCATCTCCAAGTAACTAAATACGTGGTCACGTGACCCCCTATTTGAGAACACGATGATAATTTGAGAATATCTAGACTTGGGCTTAAAAACATAAACATGCCATCAGAGGGAGATACCTCAAAACACTCTCAAACGGTCCCATGAGTGGCACCAACTCTTCGCATAGGACCAATGCAGCTCATAGGAATTGGCCCTTGGTCTCGGGACCCTCGATTTGAGACACGACGATAATTTGAGAATATCTTTACTTATGCTTAAAAACAGACCATTAGGGGGTGAAACCTCAAAACACCCCCAAATGACCCTATGAGAGGCACTAACACCTCACATGGAACCAATGTTGCTAATAGGAACTGACCCCAAGGTCACGGGACCCCCGATTTCATAACACAATGATAATTTGAGAATATTTAGGCTTTGGCTGAAAAACATGCTGTTAGAGGGCAAAACCCCGACCCCCCCAAACAGCCCCGTGAGAGGCACCAACATCTCTCCCAGGACTAATGCATCTCGAAGGAACTAAATGCATAGTCACGGGATCCACGATTTGAGAACACAATGATAATTTGTGAATATCTAGATTTAGATTTAAAAACATATCGTTAGAAGGGAAAACCCCAAAACACCCACCAAAGGCCCCGTGAGAGGCACTAACACCTTTCCCCGGACCAATGCAGCTCAAAGGAATTTATAGCGTGGATATGAGACCCCTAGTTTGAGAACACGATTGAGACTATTTTGACTTAGGCTTAAAACAGGCCGTTAGAGGGTGAAACCTTAAAATATCCCCCAAACGACCCCGTGAGAAGCACCCATGCCTCGCACAAGACTAATGCAACTTATAGGAACTGATCGTTGGTCACGGGACCCCCCAGTTTGAGAACACAAGGATAATATGAGTATATTAAGGCTTACATTTATAACATGCTATTAGAGGGGAAAACCCCAAAACACCCACCCCCCAAACGGCCCCGTGGAGGCATCAACACCTTTTACTGGACCAATGCAGCTCATAGGATCTCACTACATGGCCACGGGACCCCAAGTTTAAGAACGGAATGATAATTTGAAAATTTCTAGACTTAGGCTTAAAACATGCCTTTATAGGGTGTAACCCCAAAACACCCCCGAAACGTCCCCATGAGAGGCTCCAATACCTCGCACGAGACCAATTCAACTCGTAGGAACTTATCACGTGGTCACAAAACCCAAAATTTAAGAACATGAAGATAATTTATGAATATCTAGACTTAGGCTTAGAAACATAATGTTGTCATAAGAGGAAGAAACCCAGAAACACACCGGAACGCCCCCTAAGAAGCACCAACACGTGGCACAGGACAAATGCAGCTCGTAGGAACTATAGCGAGGTCACCGGTCCCCCCGTTTGGGAACTCCTTGATAATTTCAGAATATTTAGACTTGGAATTAAAAAGATGCCATTAGAGGGCGAAACCCTGAAATAAGTTCGAAACAGCTCCGTGAGAGGCACTAACAACTCACACGTAACAAATGCATCTCGTAGGAACAAATCATGTGGTCATGCGATCCCTGGTTTGAGAACATTGTGAGAATTTAAGAATATACAAACTTAGGGTTAAAAATATAAAAAAAAATTTAGAGAGAAAAACCCTAAAATAAAGCCCAAATGGCCCCTTGAGAGGCACTAACAACTCGCGCGGGATCAATGTTGCTCATTGGAACTGAACAAATATATGATTCACCCCGGTATCACAAAAATGTACCAAAATATTAAGCAACAGTATTGGTGGCCTGACATGAAAAAGGATATTGTAAACTTCGTAGCCAAGTGTCTGACCTATCAGCAAGTGAAAATTGAACACCAACATCCTAGCGGTTTACTCCAACCACTCACTATTCCCGAATGGAAGTGGGACCATATATCTATTGATTTTGTCAGCCGATTACCCCGAACAACTCAAGGTTTTAATTCAATATGGGTTATCGTTGGTAGCCTTACAAAATCTTCTCATTTTCTACCAGTCAAGTCCACTGACACTTTCCAATAATTGAGCAAACTCTACATCAAATAAATCATACGATTACACGGTGTCCATATTTCTATTGAATGTGACCGAGACCCCAGATGTATAGAATAATTTTGGCAAGCATTTTAAACTTCTTTAGGAACCAATCTCCACTGCAAACTTATGGTCAATCAACCGCAAACTTATGGTCAATCAAAATGAGTAATTCAAATCCTAGATGATATGTTGCGAGCATGTACGCTAGATTTTTCAGGTCATGGAACCAACACCTTGCCTTAATTTAATTTTCATATAATAACAAATATCAAACCAGCATTCAAACTACACATTATGAAGCATTATATCGTCGCCCTTGTTGTTCCCCGCTATGCTGGAATGAATCAGTTGAAAATCATTTTCTTGGACCCGAAATTATCACCGAAACAACATAAAAGATACGCCTTACTCGAGAAACATTTTTCGCATCCCAGAGCCAACAGAACAGTTATGTTGACACCTGGCGAACACCCTTGAAATTCCAAACTAATGGCCAAGTATTCTTACGAGCATCCCCACGTAAAGGAATAATACATTTTGGATTCAATGGAAAATTTTCACCTTGCTATATCTACCCCTTCAAAATTTTAGAACGCATTAATTCAGTAGATTATTGTCTGGACTTACCTGCTAAGCTCTCTCATCCTCACGATGTGTTTCACGTATCACAACTACGCAAATACATTCCCGATGCCAAACATACCATTACTTGGAAACATATTAAAGTTAAACCTAACCACGAGGTCGAAGAAGTTCCTATTCAAATTTTGGATCGACAAGAGAGAGTTCTTCAACGTAAAATCATACCCCTAGTCAATGTTCCTTGGCAACATCATGGAACTGAAGAAGCAACTTGGGAACCAAAAACTACAATGAGACAGCAATACCCTACACTATTTAGAGGTAATTTCGAGGTTGAAATTTTCTTTTGGTAGGAAGAATGTAACAAACTACTCTTTATTAGTCAATGGGACGATGTATTATAATAAATTCCCAAGAATAACCCTATATTTCTTAAATTACCAAAAATACCTTTATACTTAAAAGCATCATATTGGACAAATCCCTATGCCTATTTCATTTTAATTTTTTTCTACCATTATCCCTAAGGATCCACATATCTTAAAAATTATCCAAGCTAACCTCTTAGGTTTGGATAATTACATAAAAGACCCTAAACTTTAACTAAAAACTTATTAGTCCTTAAATTGTACTAAAAACTCAAGGACCTAGCATAAATTTAGAACTTATTCACACTTTTCACCCTAGTGACCTGGAAATAGATGGATGGACAACATGGTTTGTACCATGTGCCTTAAGAGTAATAGCCATTTAAGCCTCCAAGACATTCAAACTTGGAACTTGTGTAACTTCATCCAAAACCCACCAAAAATCCTACCAATTTACTCATCTCTACATACCTTATAAATACCCTCTTCCTCCTTCAGTCAAAACCACGCCAGTTGAGAGAAATCCCAATGTAAAGTTTGAGAGTTTTTGGTATTTCTATGATTTTATGTGTGATTGATTAATTTTTCAGTCTGTTTATCTTTATGCATGTTCTTAGATTATATAAATGTGTTTACATGAGATGTTGAATGTGTATATAGTGCATAAGAACTTAAACTCAGGAAACTCCATTAAAGGTTGGAGCTTCAATGGTGTATTTCCATTCCCTTACTTTGAACTAGTTTTAAAGTAGGGAAGGTTAAGCTTAAGTTCTTAGGATCTCGTATATATGTTTAATTGAAAAAGGAACGACGTTTAATACACCAAATTCAACTATGAAGTTTCCGGCCCAGAAAATTTCAGAGAAGGAATTCTCAGAAATCGCTCCACCAAAATCCTTCAAACCACTTTTAATCTCCTTCATTTTCAAGGAAGAACAACCCCATTATCACGTCGGAATCAAAATCATAAATTTTAAATGAATTCAAAAGTGTCAAAAATTCATGAATTTTTAGAAAATGTAATAGTTGGATTTCCACCACCATAATTCTTGAAATTGGTATGACTAGATTCGTATTTGAATTGTGAGCAAATTTCATTTAGAAACCATGTTAAGATGAATTCTAAAACATTTGGAAATCAAGGTCAAATATTTTTAAACCCTAAAGTCAAAATTCGAAGGTTGTAGGCGAGTGAAGCTCATGCGTGATAAAGGTGGTCAAACCAGGCGCGTACAAATTTTGACTCCGCACGTGAGAGCGCATCCGCGGTTAAAAATTTCTGATTTTTTTCCAATTTTTTTATTTTTTTCGAAAAATATGATATATAATAACACCCTGTTTGGATTACCGGAAAGCAACTTCCATGAAAAATGAGTTTTAAGGGTTGAATTAATGTTTCTAAATTACACTTAAACCCCTATAAAAATTTCAAGTATTTCAAATCAAACCCAAACTTTTTCCACAGGTACCTAAGTATAATTAGACCTAAATTGTCTCTTAACACCACACCAAATTCTCAGTAAATAAAGTTAAATAAAATTTGAAATTATACTTTAAACCTTTTTAAATTTATCATACACTGAATGATTACTTATATTTCCTTTCAATACCTTTTAGTTATGATATTTCAAGACCCCTAACAGATACTTACAATTGTTATTCTTTCAGAATAGCCATTCTACCCACAAAATAGCCAGACTCCAACCGAAAATCAAAATACCGAAAGTAGGTGATTTATATTTTAATATTAATCAATTAAACTCTTGTCTTTCAAAAATATTGATTATTATATTACCTTGTGACATTATTGAACTCTAAATTTTATACTGAACTCCTTCGAGTAGTCCAAACTTGTCGTTTTATTGATTCGTTCAATATTTATCAATCAAATTACTACTAAGCCTTGAATCTGGACGACTCGACAAAAGGTTGTAAATTGCATTAAACCTTATCATTCTTTTTTTACATCCTTAGTAGTAGCATACCATATAATTCAGGAATTAGACCCGATTAACCCACGGTAAATCTAATTGGCCTGAAGGACTCAGATGTTGAGTGCCTTGTTGTTATATTTTACTCTACATATGAGTGTTGCTCTAGCTAAGTGTGCCGAGTTATCGGGTTATTCCCCAATTATTGGGATTACCTATTCAAGAGATTTTATGTCTTGAAGGATATTATCATGTTATGTCTGCGCAATTGAAACTTAATATCAGATAATATATGGGTTATCGAGTTATTGTTGAACCAAATCATCTTCACATGATATTTTATCCTCACCATATTATTTATTTACATATCGTAAGTGTCAGTATACCCCTGAAACGTCTTATGATATCTCATCTTATTTCCAGAGGTAGACATATCAAATTATTATTAACCGTCACACATTCTCATTCTCAGTACTATTTTGTATAGAAATAAAAATTATCAACTTTTCATGTTTCCTTAATTGTTTTCCTTCCAGATGGACAACGAGCCTGAAAACGATCAATTACAGCCCACCCACTTGAACTTCTATTCACTTTTACCTTCGTCGATATTCGCACTTACCTACGTATGGGAAATAACGGACAACGATGGCAAGCTATGTTGGAATATCTATAACGTGACCTATCGGCTCTTTCGAATTACTAGTGTTCCTTAATGTTTTATGTTTATGTAGGCCATACCTATAAGATGTAAATTTTATTTCCTCCAGACTTTAATATGTAATAAGATGGCAGGCATCTCTTAAATAAAAGATTTTTTTTATTCCTATTGTCTTAATTATAATCTTAATTGTATTTGTATAATGTACTCTACCATCCTTAATTAAATGATGTGACAGCATGATATCAGTTCTTAATCAGGTTATACACATATGCAAGACAATATGGGGAATCTTTGTCTCCACCTCTACTCAACATTTGTATTTAAATATATTCTTATTTTATTATTATATTGTTTTGCAGTCATGAATATCTGGGAGGATATATATTTGGATATTCATGAGTCCACTAATGAGAACTTTGAAAGATCTATCAAAGACGTGGGTTATGCCAAATTATGCCAAAAGATTAAAAATATAGATAGAGATTGGGCAATTGCAACTCCAGAAATCAAACATGGTCTACCTATTGGTCGCTTGATGGGAGAAGCATAAGAATCTTGATAGGCGAAGAGATTCTCAAAAAATCCCGAAGTCCTTCAGGAGGCAATTCACCTCCCCTAAACGTGGTACCACCTAATGAAGTCACTGTAACCCCCCTTGATTATCCCATAGATTATGGATCACTCTATCCGTATACCACAATGTTCACCCACACTAGCACTACCACATCTCCCAACTCATCCGATGACTCTGATCCCTCCAAAGACGATGACCCCACCTATGAGCCAATAGTCCCCTAGATGGCTTAAGTTAATCACTAGGGGATGATGTAGATAAATAAGATTATGGATCACTCTCTCCGGCTACCACAATTTTCACCCCCACTAGCACTACCACATCTCCCGACTCATCCGATGACTCTGATCCCCTCGAAGACGATGACCCCACCTATGAGCTAGTAGTCCCCCACATGGCTTAAGTTAATCACCAAGGGATGATGTAAATAAATAAATGTGGTGTGCACGGAAAGGATCCCACATCCCTGGATGACCTAGGAAAGAAAATATATATATATATATTTTGTAGGTGTAAAATAGGACTAATCCCTATGTACCATCGTTACTGTTGTTGTTTTTTGTTCGTTATGTAACAATGAACCCGAATGTATTAATATGTGGTGAGTGTTTTGTTTTCTTATGTATGATTCATTTATTGCATTATTTTTTATAGGATGGTTACTACATGTACAACTACGAGTGGAAACCAAGAGGAACAATTTATCGCTCAAATGCCAACTCCAATTACATTGGAAGAAATTTTACGTTGTCTTCGAGAAATTATTACCTTAACTCAACAACAAACTCCCATTACTTTACCTCATATCTTGGAGGAAACTAGAATAATGAATGCTCTCAAAGAATTATTATGGCAAAACCCCCCCGCATGTTTTGGAAAACCGAGCGCAGTGGGGGCCTAAAGATGGATTCGTCAAACCCTTAAAATACTGGACGGAGTCGAAATTATTCCCGAACTAAGGGTTAAATTAGCCTCTTATCTTTTCAAAGGAGAAGCCAACATTTTATGGCAATCCATTTCACGGTCAAGAAATGTAACTGAATTAACATGGGCACAATTTGAGGAAATCTTCTATAATAAGTATTTTTGCAAAACAGTAAGGGACTTGATGACCGTAGATTTTCTGAGTCGATAACAACACCAAATGACTATGGACCAGTATGAAGACAAGTTTACCGAACTATCTGGCTATTCTGAAGACTACGTGGCTACTGAAGCAAAAAAATGCAAGCATTTAGAACAAGGTGTTCACCAAACTATAAAATCCTTTATTACTCCTTTGAAAATTCCAGAATTCAACCGTATGGTCAAAACATCCTCACTCATAGAGAAGAATACAACAACTAATAATCCAATTCGTATCCCTAGCTCTCCCCTTCATCCTTATGCAATAATAAACCAATCAAATCAAAGTAATGGCCCTTATAATAAAAATCCAGATGGAAAAACCTTTAGTCAAATTCAACATAACACCAGTAGACCTCTCATGCGTTGTCATGAATGTAATCAAGTGGGACATATAAGACCCCAATGTTCAAAACCTTGAGCACCTCCGCCAACTACTTCCCCTAAATTCAGGAAACATCCTTTCAAACATCCTACCAGTAGTTTTCCCCATCCACCGCAATTTAACTCCCAACATGTTAAGCATGAATCTGCTATTAAGAATCCCACTCCAAACCATCCACATCTTCCAGCGAAAAATCCAAACCCCCACCATGTGATTGAAGGTTATCTTCCATTTTCTAATATATGAATACATGTACTAATTGATTCCGGATCTACGCACTCCTTCATTAGTTAAAATTTCCTAATTAGATTACAACTACCTTATAAGATATTAAGACACCCTTTTTCTATCAATATGCCAATAGGAAAGATAGCTACTAAAAATAAAATATGTACCTTATATGCTTTACATTTTGGACCTAGGAAATTAATTCTAGATTGAGTTATCCTTGACCTAACTGAATTTGGCATAATCATAGGAATGGATGTCTTATCCAAAAATCATGCCCATATTGACTGTCACACAAAAATAGTAACTTTCTACCCTCCTCACCAAAATCCATTTTTTTTTCAAGTAAGAAAACCTCACAAATCTCTACTCTTCCAAATAAAGGATAAATCAAATTCTTGTCTCTCTCGTATTTTGAATCAATATCAACATGTGTTTCCCGAAGAGATACCTGGACTATCTCCACCCCAAGAAATTGAGTTTTTTATTAATTTATTACCGAACACTTTTCCTATCTCAATACCACCTTATCATATGTCTCTTCTCGAACTACGAGAACTTCGGGTGCAATTGGATGAACTACTTAGTAAAGGATTTGTACGACCTAGTACATCTCCTTGGGGAGCCCCAATGTTATTTGTGAAAAAAAAATACGAATCATTTCGGTTCTACATTGACTGCTGAAAATTAAATCAGGTGACTATAAAGAATAAATACCCTTTTCCACGAATAGGTGATTTATTTGATGAACTGAGAGGAGTGAAAATATTTTCCAAGATTGATTTACAATCAGGATATCACCAATTACGTGTGAGGGAGGACGATATACCAAAAATGGATTTTTGAACCCATTATAATTATTTCAAATTTCTAGTTATGTCTTTTGGTTTTACCAATGCCCGTGGTTCTTTTATGGACCTTATGCATATAATATTTCGACGTTTTCTAGATCAATTCGTGATATTCCACGACCAAATTGGTGAAATTTTTAGGACAAGTAGTTACAACCACTGGAATATAAGTAGATCCGACAAAAACTATCGCAGTAAGTGAATGGCCTCAACCTACCACCATTACCGGACTACGAAGTTTTTTAGGACTTGTCGGATACTATCGACATTTTATCGAAGGATTTTCTCGAATAGACTTACCCTTACTCAAATTAAGTAGAAAGGATGTTTTCTTCACATGGAATCCAGATTATGAACAAGATTTCTGCATTTTGAAAGAAAAATTAACCACAACCCCTGTCCTAACCATTCCTTCAAGTAATATCGTTTACAATGTTTATAGTGATGCCTCTCTACAAGGACTCGGTTGTGTCCTAATGCAGCAATGTAATGTAATAGAATATGGGAGGACATAATGAAGAAGAACTTCTTACCCCATGTCCGAGAAACAATGGGAGGAAAATACTATCCCCACTTCCGAGCTCTCAGAGAAATAGGAGTAGAAATCGATGAAGGTCTTGCTAAAACAGAAGTTGAACCAAGAAAGTTTTTGGATAGTTCACTCCCAGAAAATATGATCAGCCTATCAATGCCGCAGTCTCAACCATCAACAACATCTCTCAACCAACCACCTCGTGGGCACCATAAATCCACCCTATCCCAGTTTGAATGGAATATACCGAGCTTCATGCTCCCCACTCTAAAGTTTATCAGGCTCTGTTAAGCGAAAACCTTATCAAACCATTGGGCCCTTACCCATTGTCAAATCCACTTCCAAAAAACATCAAGGTAGATGCCCATTGCACCTTTCACCAAACTACTGGCCATACCACCGACCAATGATTTCACCTTCTAAACATAATCCAAGGTCTGATTGACCGGAGTGCCATTGCCCCACCATCTAATCCTAAGCCAAACACTACTCACAACCCACTCCCAAATCATGCTACTGCCATATTTCTAGAAGATAACCCCGAATTTCACCCCTCAATTCAAATTACACCCATATACTCTCTAAAACCTCTTCAAACATACCCATATTTCCTCATACACCCTTCTAGCCTCATTGATCATGCACTATCTCTCTTACCAGAGCATGCATCGCTGTTCGTACCCGCTCTAAAAATTAAAGTATTGAATTATTAGAAGTATTAAAGTAAATCCTAGAGTTTGGGCTGAAACTGCCCTTACAGATGATCAGTGATTTCCAGAGGTTCAATACGCTGTTCTTGGAAGCATAAAAATTTTGCCCGAAAGTCACATAGTTGGGTGGTACCAACCCATGAAGTCAGCCTAGATCACATTGTCTAGGTCATGGCAGAATTATTCAGGCAAACTAACAATATTTACAGTATGACTGAGTTACTCTATACTCTAATGATACAAAGGCACCTGGTCCCTTCACCCTTACATCTCCCCATATAATGGGAGGACCTGTACGAAGAAGACATTGAAGTCGTGGAATGTATTGAATTTACATGAAAAGACATAATTGTTTCCACCGGATGGGGGGAAGGATTCGAAGATTCAAATGAATAGAAAGATTAAGAGAATATTGTCCCGGTATCATTTAAATAACTCCACGAAGAACCAAATAATGTGGCACAATAACTCGAGATTGATGAAGAAATAGGGTTCATGTTCTTACCTTCTTCAGTAAATCACATGACCAGATCAGGGCAGCATTACATGATCCCACACTTACTACCAGCCAATGATAAAGGGAAGGGATTTGAAAACCTTCCTACGCCAGAGATGACCCCCGAGGAGAGAAAGATCCTCGATAAACTGAAGAAAATTCATGCTAACATCACTCTATGGGGACTTTTCATGTCTTCCTACCTGCACAAATATGCTTTAATCAAGTTGCTCACTAGACCCCATAATTTCCCCTTATACCACACCAGAAGGAGCGATAAATTTTGTCTGATCCTTGACCTCTACCCGAATGCTATCCTTTTCTTAGGAGGAAATCCCTAGAATTGGGCCAAACCACAATCATGCACTCAACATCTCCATCGAAGTTATTGGGAAGATTGTACCACTCTCTCTTGTAGATAATGGATTCACCTTGAACGTCTGCCCATTGAGAACCTTAAAATGATTAGGACTGAAGGAAGGTGACCTCACTCCAGCCTCCATCGTTGGATGTCCCTACGATAATACCCATTGGGGAGTGATGGGATCCATAAAACTTGCAATAGGGGCAAGCCCTATAAACATTGTCATTGAATTCAAAGTCATTGACATCCCATCTTGTTTCAACATATTTCTTGGACGACCTTGGCTCAATAGTATCAAGGGTGTGTCTTCCTCTCTCTATCAGAAATTAAAGTTATTCATCGACGGGCGCGTCATCACCATTTTGGGCGACGATGACAGTGCCAAAAGTGCAAGCACATGCAATGCAATCCGTGAGATACAACACGAGTCAAACGATATGCTCCCATCAGGATTCTGAGTTGAGCCACTTGTACTCCTGTCAGGGGATGATTTTAAAGATAGGGTTTTCCCAGAACACAACCCTCACAACAGCATTAATGAGATTGAAATTTTCAAAAAATTCACTTCATGCCCAAACTAGGTCTAGGACAAAGACAACAAGGGATACTTGAACCCATTGTGCTGAAAAAAGCTTTCCCTCCTTGTCGTTTGGGGTATCAACCATCAGAACAAGAGCAAAGAATGATCCACCGATCTCGATTGAACAGAAGACTATACTGCATCTAGACTGTCCTAGGTGACTCCTTGAATGGAAAATTCATTAAAGAGGGCAAAGAATGCCCCTTTTGCGGCTTTTCAGGACTGTGGTATGACCATACAAACTAGAAAATGAAGCTTGGAATGGAGATCTTTTTCCAAGACAACTAGCCATAGGCTGAAAGTTCCTGACACCATGTACATAAACTCATTAAAGATAACGAAGATTATGAGGAAAGAGACTCCGAGGGTTCGTTTAACTTACAGACACTAGGACTGACACTCTGCATGGTTCATTCAAGCACTACATCACTGAATTCCTCCCACCTGATTAAAGCTGCTGATACACCTCTCCTCAACTGTCATGCTGCGCCAGTTCTACCTGTTGAAATCCCACCTAACCCCAATGTTTACTCCATATCTTCTTGTGTTGTATATCCTTGCTATAATATAATCAAGAACTCATTTGACGAGGTTCTCAATTCTGTATTTCCTATCAATTAAATAAATGAAGATTTTGAGTATCTTGTTGTGCCTTACATTAATTTTTTAGATTCTAATTAAAATTTTGATGATTATGATTTTACAAATGAACAATTCTTAACTCATCTAAATAAGGTTAATAACAAACAACATAATTGCATTCAAGTTAATGACAAATAAACTATTATTGTTAACCTTGGTTCTAGTAGCCAACTACGCGAGATTAGGATAGGGGCTACCCTTGATGAGCATGAGCGCGCACAACTCGAAGAATTACTGAAGGAATTCATGGATGTCTTTGCATGGTCCTATGATGATATTCCCAGCATTGATCCTGAAATAGGTCAATATTAGATCCCCATTCTTACAAATTACAAGTCGGTTAAATAAAAGTTACGAAATCTCCGCACCGTGATGAAAGTGAAAGAAGAGGTGGTCAAACAGCTGAACGTGGGCTTCATTTGCGTGATCGAATATACCACATAGTAGCGAACATAGTGCCTGTGATGAAATCAGGGGGAAAGTTTGGATGGGCGTAGACTACTGGGACATGAATAAAGCCTCTTCGAAGGATGATTACTCGCTAGACAATATCGACATGATAGTGGAAAACATAGCCAGTCATGCTCTTAAGTCATTCATCGACGAGTTTTCTAGATACAACAAAATCAAAATGCACCCAGATCACCAAGAAAAAACCATGTTCATCACCCCGTGGGGAACCTTTTTCTACACTGTTATGCCATTTGGTCTCAAGAATGATGGGGCTACCTACCAGAGGTCTACTACAACCATCCTGCACGATCTGATTCACAAATAAGTCAAGGTCTATGTGGATGATATGGTTATCAAATCCAAAACTATAGAAGGTTATGTTCCCACTCTCTGAAAGTTCTTCGAACGACTGAGACAGTATCAGATGAGACTCAATCCACTTAAATGCGTCTTCGACATCACCAAAGGAAAATCCTGGGATTCATGGTTAGTGAAAAAGGGATAGAAGTAGATCCTGCCAAGATAAAGGCCATACATGAGATGCCAGCACCTCCAACAGAAAAGGAAGTTCATGGATTCCTTGGAAAATTACAATACATCAGTCGGTTCATCAGGTAGCTAAGCTCCATCTACGAACTTATTTTCAAACTCCTCCGAAAGGACTCAACCAAGGATTGGAATGAGCTTGACAAGATGCCTTTGACCAAATCAAAAAATCTCTAACCTGACCTCCTAACCATAACCACCACTACAACTGGGGTTTTTATATTCTAATATCTTGAAAAATCCCACAAAGAAAGAGCTATCTATTACGCCAGTCACAAATAGGTCGGATACAATGTCAACTACACTTCTTTAGAAAAACATGCATCGCGCTTGTTTGGGTCACCCAAAAGTTACGACACTACATGCTCGCTTTCCGCATTAAACATAGATCCCGAGTGGACCCCATTAAGTACCTACTTGAGAATCCTAACTTATCCAGCTGAATGGATTGATGGTTGATGGTCCTAGTCGAGTTTGATATCATGTACATCATGCCGAAATCCATGAAAGGAAGATCCATCTCTGACTACCTCGCTGAAAACCCCATGGAAGAAGCTGATGTCTAGATCTCTGAATTCCTAGATGAAAAGATCCTTTCACCTCTCAAGACGACCTTTGATGGAATATTTTCTTTGAGGGCACTACCAACATTTGGATACTTCTAATTTACCTGGATGACTCCCATACTCCCATCGCTATCAAGTTGGATTTTTCCTACACCATTAACATGACCGAATATGAGCCGTGTACGGTACGACTCAAAGTTGCTCTCAAGAAAGGAATTCAATTACCAAATTTCTACTGGGATTCTTCCCTCATCATTGGTCAAGTGCGGAAAAAATGGAAATTCAAGGATGAGAAACTCCAACCCTTCCATGTCCACTTAGATGAACTAGCCTCCCAATTCCATGATATCACCTTCCACTACCTACCTCAAGCAAAGAATAACCTAGCCAATGCCCTTGCTACCTTATCCTCCATGGCCGACATGCCCAAAGGAATAATAATGGCCCCCTTCCTAGATCGAAACCATGATACCCCAATCCACTACTACCACATTGAGCTCATCACTAAAGATGATCCCGAGCTAGACAATTAATGGTACTATGATATTTGGAATCTCCTCAAGCATGGTAGGTATCCCAAAAGTTCCAACAAGAAAGACCAAGAAACCCTCCGAAGATCGGCCGCCCAATACATCATTTGTCACAAAGCACTGTTCAAGAGAAACTTCGATGGAACCCATGAAACTGCATCGCAGGGGTTGACATTGAAGAGATAATGAAGAATATCCACAGTAGGAAATGCATACACCACATGAATGGTCACAATATTTCCAAGAAGATCATCCTATAAGGCTACCACTAGACTATCATAGTCTAGGATGGCGCTGCCTATGTATGGAGATGACTCAAATGCCAACGGTTTTTTAACCTTCAACACATGCCTTCGTGAGAATTATACAAAATGACTTCTGCCTGGCCATTATCCACATTGGGCATCGACATCATAGGGAAGGTTACACCCAAGGCTTCCAATGGGTTCAAATTTATCCTAGTTGACATTAATTACTTCACCAAATGTGTGGAAGCCGAGTCATACGCAGTTTGGAATGCCAAAAAAGTGGCCAAATTCATCTGGAAGAACATCATCTACCGATATGGGGTCTCGCACGAAGTAGTGTCAGATAATGGGTTGCACTTTGAGGTAGAAGTCACAAAAGTGGTCAACAAGTATGGGATTCAGAGAAAAAAATCTTCTCCCAACCGACCTCACACCAATCGTTTAGTCGAAGCCGCCAACAAGAACCTCAAAGCCATCATCAGTAAGATGACCATAATCTTTTGAGATTGGGACGACCGAATCCCTTACGCCCTCTGGGGCTACTGTACCTCAATACGAACTTCTACTGGTGCTACCCCTTACTCTCTAGGCTACGACATGGAAGCAGTCCTACCCATTGAGCTAGAAATCCCTTCGTTTCATGTCTTGATCGAAAGCCAAGTCAGTGAGGAGGCCTGACATCAAATCCATCTCGACGAGTTGTTACTCTTGGACGAAAGGAGAATGAAAGAGTCGTATCACATACAACGGTACCATTGTCGAATAGCACATTCATTCAACAAGAGAATTAAGGACTGGGGTGTTCGAGAAGGGGACTTAGCCCTTAAAAAATCATAGAACCAGTGTGGGACCCCAGAGGGATGTTCAAGCCCAATTGGAGTGGCCCCTACATTATAAATAAGATCTTGTCAGGAGGTTCCACTATGATCACCGACCTTGATGGAGAAGAGATGGCTCATCTAGTCAACCTCGACCGTCTCATGAAATTCTACCCCTAGTCTGAAACCTCGGCGCGCTATCACTCTTCCCATCTCCTTTCTATTCTTAAGAAAAAAATCTTCACTTCCCTCTACCCAGAACTACGTGGGACTAATCCTCTACAAAAAACCATTTTCTTTAAAAAAAATCCAAACTTTTCAAAACCCCCAGAGGTACGTAGGCAACTCATACGTCTTACATGATCACGGAACTTTATTTTTCATAAAGAAACTATTTTTTCTTATCTCCGAGAATGACAGTTCACTCTAACATACACTTAAACAAAAGGATTATGCATGCCTTAGCAATCGGTATAGATAATTCAAAACACAAAATTCAACAAAGGCACAACTTAATGATTAAAAACTTGTTTATTTCAATAATAAGAAATTACAGTGCAAGTACATAAGAAAAGGGACGAATAACTCCCTTCCATATATATATTCTCATATATAAAAGATTGATTAAAAACCATTTGTTTATTTCACTAACATATATATATTCTCATTTTATTTTCGATTAGGTTCGCCCACAACCCACCAATAATAATTAATAACTGTACTTAGTACAATTTTACCCAATTATCTCGCATAAATGATTCATCTCTTTTATTCTTAATTATAATCATGTCATACTTACTTCTCATCTCTCAAAGTATTCTCTCTGACTAAGTATAATTTCAGTAGGTACACCCTCTTTAACCTTCTGGTCTAAGTCTTTCACGAGTCTCTCAATTCTTTCGTGAACGTACGCACAATTCCCAATGTACGACGAAACCTACGGTTAACCCACAATTTCATCCCATATAAGATTTCACCCAAAGGAGTTTACTTAGACCCTACTGGTCCTCTTCATGACCCATTATACTCTTTAAATTATATTCAAGGGTTCCTACGTATTTTAACCGGATTAAACAAAAAGGGGAAAATATGCAGTTTTCTAGGAGGTGTCGATCGATCGAGGAAAGGGGTCGATCGATCGAGCATTCGATTGATCGACACTCTTGGGTCATCGATCGATCAAGCAGGTATTTTGAATTCTGTCATTATTAACTACTGGTTTTCTTCGCCAACCTCAACCAAAACTCCATTAACGATCCCCAAACTCCCAAACAAACTTACTACTGGTTACATAGACCTATGTATATGATTTCCTACATGATGCATGTACGAATTCATCAAAACTATTGAATTAAAGGGGTAATTCATCATAATTATCAAGAACCCTAATTTTACATTAAAATTTCATTCAAATTCTTTTTCCAGATTTCTCACTTCCAAATCAATACAATTTTATGGGCAATCCTCAACATGTGTTGACATTTATAGAACATATATATTTTCTCCAAAACATGTGATTTAAATTCTCTAAATCTTCAAACTCTTACATGAAACCTATAATTATGAATTCTTATCTAACTTGGGTGAAACATTAACTACAGAAGTAGAAAGATAGATACTTGCCTGGGATTCAAGGGTATGATTTGTTGATGAAAGATATGTGGTTGCATTCCTCGTCTTACAATCTATATTTTGGTGGTGGCAGTGGTGTAATCGAATTGGTTCTTGGCCTTGGATTTCATGAAAAACTTTCCCTTCCTTCCTCTCAGTGTTGTTCTATATTTTTTAGAGTGTTAACCCTAGAATACTCTTTTAATATATGCTAATAATATCCCAATTTTCGTCATTTAAATAAGGCAAAATTTGGAAATGACTAAATTGCCCCTCCAGGGTGTCGGTTAGGCCTAAAAATGCCCCGAGACCCAAACTAAACCCCCGTGTACACTTTTCTGACTATTTCGACCGTTCCGAACATGTTGGTGCACTCGATACGACCATACAGGTGACTTATAATTTATTCACTTTTAAAATAATAATTTAGTCCCGACACGACACAGGCGTGTCCCGACTTAAATTTCTGTAGTTGTCATGTTTTTCACTCGTGACCTTTTAATAAATTCAATTTCACATTATTACTTTTCTCATCTAGTAATATTCAACAAATTCTCAATAATTACTAGCTCTCGTCACGCTAGTAAATATTTTTAAATAAAATTCTGGATTAATATTAAATTAATAACTCAATTAAATTTAATAAATCCCCCAATATTAAAATTCATAAAAATACAGGGTATTACATACTTCCCCCCTAATAACGTAATTTCATCCCGAAATTCTGAAAATAAGGCCTACTTGGTAAAAATAAATATGGATATTTTTCGCGCATATCGGCCTCGTGTTCCTAAGTGGATTCCTCCACATTATGATGCTCACACTGAACCCGTACAAGTGGAACTACCTTCGACCTCAATTTCATCTCACTATGGTCTAGGATAGCCACTGGTCTCTCCTCATAAGAACTGTCCGGATGTAAGTCAACCTCCTCTATCGCGATGTGAGTGTGGGCCATATAATCCCGAAGATATCGTCTCAACGACGAGAAGTGAAATATATTGCGAATACGGTACAAGTTCTCTGGGAAACCCAATATATAGGCCACCGGACCAATCCTCTAAATAATGGGAAATGGACCCACGTACCTCAGAGCCAACTTCCCCTTCTTCTTAAACCTCATTACTCCTTTCATAAGAAATACATGGAGTAATACTTAGTCCCCCACGCTAAACTCTCGGAAGGACTGCTTCGCATCGACATAGCTCTTCTGTCGGTCCTGGGATACCTGAATGCGACTCCTGATGAACTCAATCTTAGATGAAGTCCCCTGAATCACCTCTGGCCCAAGCAACTTATTGTCCCCTGCCTCTATCCAACAAGTGGGAGAACGACAAGGCTTGCCATGCAATGCCTCAAATGGGGCCATGCCGATCATTAACGGATAGGAGTTATTATAAGCGAACTCCACAAGTGGAAGGTACGGCTCCCAAACTCCTCTAAAATCAAGGACACATAAGCGTAGCATATCCTCCATCATTGATTGGTACGCTCTGTTTGTCCATTTGTTTATCGGTGGTAAGATGAACTAAATCTCAATTCTATACCCATGGCCTCCTGAAAGCTCTCCCAGAAGCGCAACACGAAAATCTTGTCTCTATTAGACATAATATCCAGGGGCATCCTATGTAGCCTAATGATCTCGATAATGAATAACTGCACATACTTGACTCTGGTGTAGTCTGTCCATACTAGTAGAAAGTGAGCTACCTTAGTGAACCGATCCACTATAACCCGTATGGAATCGTGACCCCACTGTGATGTAGGTAGTCCAGTAATAAAGTCCATGGAAATAATCTCCCACTTCCACATAGGTATCTCCAACGGCTGAAGTAACCGGTGGTCCACCTTTACCATCTGGAAGGTAGAACATTTGGACATGAACTCAGTAACGTCCTTCTTCATCCCACTCCACTAGTACTGCCGCCTCATATCCTGGTACATCTTATCTCCTTCGGGATGTACCATAAATCTAGACCTATGCGACTGTTTCGTCACTGCATGATGTAAGTTTTCTTCATTTGGGACCACCAATCTCCCACTAAACCTCAAACCCCCCATCAGAGCTCACTGAGTTGTACTCAGCGCCCTCATCTAAGAGTCATACAATCTGCTCCTGGAAAAACTGTAACACCCCGCCCGCCCGGGGAGAGCGAACGGAGCTCCACTACGATAAACTAAATCAAATACACAATATAACAAGGTATAGAGCATCTAAATCCCATAATAGAAAAGAAATCACTAGTCTCAAATCTCTTCAAATAAATACAACAATTCTCTCGAATAAATACAACTATCTATCTCGTACTAAAATGAATCTCCAATGCTCTATACATCAAAATAAATAAATACAAGTCTTCTCATCTTGTATTAAAAATCCGTCCCAATAATAATCCACGCTAAAATCCATCTCCAAAATAAATCCAAAGCGCCCAAAAATCCACGCTAACCTTCCACTAAAAGAAAATATGGGGAAGTACGACATGAAAGATGCTCAACAAATATTAGCGGTGAATAAAACATAACAATACGAATACGAATATTCAAATCAAATGCGAAACTCATAAGCAATTATATCAATATAATTTCTCAACAACACATTAACCGGGTCACCAAGCCTCACCACCGTACTGCGCCTATGCATTTTTCTAGCATATCCGGAAAAAGGAATATTGGCAGGTGCCCAACCTCCGTGCCACATTAAAATCTTCATGACAACATGCTCAACACAATAATAATACCGCGTGAATCATAATTAAATTCCAACAAAAATCTCTAGATTCCAATGAATTTAGCAATTCAAATATGAGTCAATAATCACAAGAAAACCACGAGAATAATACTCGCGAGATTAAGGAGCATATTGTGTAAAACCCCATACCTCAAAATCATCACATGAATCATCACATAATTTCAGCCTGAAAATCTAATCACACCATCACATTCCTCTCGCAAAAATAATCAAATCTCGTTCTAGCCCAAACTCGAGAAAACACCAAATAAGCCTTCTAATCTAAGGTTGAAATCTTGAATAAGTTTGTGGCTATGATTTGTAGATGAAAGTGAGTAATTTTGGAGAGGTCTTCTGGTTAAAAAGTTTGAGAAAAAGTGATTTTAAGAGCCAAGCCACGAATTTTTTGATATATAAAGGATTAAGAGTTTGATTTAGAAAAGAGTTCTAATCAGATACAAACACTAAAAATTTTATTCCGGATGATCGGACCATTGGAATCACTTGAAATTTTATTATGTAGTAGCGAATGGCGAGACAGGACTGCTGACAAAAATTCTGCTTGATCGGATGGTCGGATTGTTTAAAAATATTATTTTTACTAGAGAGTTTTATGTTTTGAGGACTCTTAGAGAGTTTTATATTTTGAGGACTCTTCTAAATAATAAAAATGCAATTAAAAGTCCATTTTAATTCTGATTTCGAAATCGTTTGAAATTCTCGCCTTCAAAAATAATAACCAACATATTTGAGCAATAAAAATAATTTATTTCAAAATTTATTTTTCCTCTTAATTTCGAAAATACCCCAAAAATTACGCGGGTTGTTACAAAAACATATTCGTTGCTTGAGCCTGTATCACCCTCATGAAAATCTTGGGTGTGACATAACCAATATAAATGAAGAGGCCATCCCATCCTGGTATCCCAATTCTTTCCACTTCGCTCTCCATACTTCCGCTACGTCACTTACCGGTCTACGCCTTTACTCATCAGCAACTACGTTAGCCTTCCCCGAATGGTACTGTATTTTGAACTGGTAGTCCTTCGTAAACTCCAACCACCTATGTTGATACATGTTCAACTCTCGTTGAGTGAAAAAGTATTGCAATGACTTGTGGTCTGTGAACAAGAAAAACTTCTCCCCCAACAAGTAATGTCTCTAAATCCATAATGGAAACCCGACCACTGCTAGATCCATGTCATGGGTGTGTTAATTCCTTTCATGAGGATTAAACTTATGGGAGGAAAAAGCTATATCATGCTCCTCTTGCTGAAGTACTCCCCCGAGTCCCCGTATATAGGCGTTAGTGTACACCAGGTACTCCATTCCCGGATTGGTCAAAGCAAAAACTCGCGCTGAAGTCAACCTATCTTTCAGCTCATCAAAAGATAATTGAAAACCATCATCCCATTATCACTCGTACTAAGGGAAATACTATTTCGGAATCACTCTCGAACTATATTAACACAATACACACAAACTAGAGGCGAAGTATAGTTCCAAGTCACTAAGAGGTCAGCACATACCCCTCACATCTCATAGGACCGTCTGACTATCATTCTCAAATAGCCTCTACCAAGGAATCCTATGTTCTAGGGTAAAAGTCAATATCCCCCATAAATGTCCCATCGAGATAAGACTGTCCCAGTGCGGTAACCTCCATGATAGCAAGTAGCGCAGGTATGATTAAACACAAGCATAATATAAATATAGACACATGCATAATATAAATATATACACATGAACTCGGTTATATACTAGGGAGAAATTCCATTATTAGTGGGGAAGTGTAACAACCCACGTAATTTTTGGGGTATTTTTAAAATAAGGAGGAAAAATAAATTTTGAGATAAAATTATTTTTATTGCTAAAATATATTGAGAATTGTTTTTAAAGGAGAGAATTTCAAACGGTTTCGAAATCGGAGTTAAAATGGATATTATATTGTTTTTTAAATAATTACTCCCCTTATATCATTTCTAAGGGGAACTTTCAAGAAAACTGAGCGATCGATCGATAAACGCCAAGGATCGATCGATCGATCCCTTCAATTATCGTGCGCAACAGGTTTCTTAAGGAGTTTTAGTTTGTTTTAAACTCTTTTGGTTTTTTCCTTATAAAATAAGGTCATGGTTGACCCCTTTTTGGTACATCTTTTTGGCACAAAACTTATTTTCTTTTCTTCTCTTTTATACACAAACAATACCCTTTAGTTTATGCTTTAACCCTTACTTTTGGATGTGTTCTTGGGGCTATTTTGAGGCTGATCTTGGAAGTGTTTTTGGTGATCATTGTGGACTATTTTTATGGCTTAATCTGTGATTTCTAGGCATATTTATGTTGGTATCTTTTGGTGATTTAAGGTATGGGGTTTTACCCAATATTCTCCTTAATCTCGCGAGTGTCATTCCCATTGTTTTCATGTGGTCATTAACTCATAGTTAAATTTCGCAATTCATTGGAATTCGGGAAAATATTTGTTGGAATCTAATTTTGATTCATGTGGTATTATTATTGTGTTGGGTATGTTGTCATGAGATTTTAGTATGGCACTTACGTTGGGCACCCGCCAAGAATCCTGTTCCGCCTACTTGATAATGTATGGAGCGGTATGGTGAGTCCCGGTGACTCGGTTAATGTGTTGTTGAGAACTTATGTTGATAGAAATGCTTATGAGATTTGCACTTGATTTGAATATTCGTACTGGTATTGTTACGCTTTATTCACCGTTAATATTTGTTGAGCATCTTTCCAGTCGTATTGTGTACTTCCCCATATTTTTCTTTTAGTGGAAGGTCAACGCGGATTTTGGGTGCGTTGGATTAGATTTAGAGAACGTATTTTAGCATGTGTTATTACTGGGAAGATATTCGAGAACATTTGAGAAGATTGTATTGATTATTCTCGTATAGAGCTTTTTATTTCGAGATATATGTTGTTTTATTTCGAGAGATAATTGGTTGTATTTTATTTGAAGATTGAGATTAGTGGATTTTTATTATTGTGGGTTTTAGATGCTCTATACCTTTTTATTTTTGGATTTATTTCATTCAAATTGTGGACATTTACATGCTCTATACTTGTTGATTGATGGATTTAGTTTAGTTTTATCGTAGTAGCATGTCGCGTGTCAATTTTTGGGTGCACAGGGTGTTACAGATGGGTTCTATAGACACCCCATTTTAGCACCCCCTAATCTTTTCTTAGGTCCCTAGCACCCCCTGCATCACTACGAACCTAGGTCATACCCCGAGTACTGACTCAGAGGCAATCGGGCGCTCCCAAACTCCATTTGACCAAAAGTAAAACTCTTCATCTTGATCGAGAATGAATCAATATTCAAATGGCACTAAAAACCCTTTTCAACGGTCCATCTCGTGAATGATTTTGATGTACGGTGCGGACGAATGACTTATTTTCCTTCAAAACTTGATCTAGAGGCCACCAGATGCTCTAGGCCTCCATTTGACCAAAGTTAACTCTCCCGCTCGAATGAGTCTGAATGAATCGTTGAAGGTCACTGAAACTCTTTTCCAATGGTTCGCTTCAGGCCCAATTCCGACTTACGGTACGTATGAACGATCTGTTTTACTCCAAAAGGTCTCTGAATGCTTCAAGGCCTCAGTTGACCAAAGTCAACTCTCTAAACCGAGTCAAACTATTTGGAATCTCTAAGTACATCTCCTAACCTTTCCAACGGTCTGCCCCGTGCATGATTCTAACTTACGGTGTGGACAAGTGATCCTTCATCGTCCGATGATCCCTTGTCCAAAGGACCGACGAGCGCTTCCGAGACACATTTGACCCAAAGTCAACTATTGGACCCGGGAGAAGTCCAAAGTACTTTCAAAGGTCTCTGAAGTACCTTTATAACAGTATTCCCTATGCATAAATCGGATTAACGGATTGCGTTTTACAACTAGTTTTCCAAAGGAATCTGAACGAGACTATTAAATGGGAAGACACATTCCGATTTGCAGGACCATACCTATACCGATCAACAATTCCCTGGGCCTATAAAAAGGAGGGCATGACCTCATTGCAAAGCACCCCAAAATCTGAGATCTAGCACTCTCAGCGAACATAGAAAACCTCTTTAGAAGTCAGCGTGATTTCTACATCCAAATCCCTTTCCAGTCATCACTTTTCATCATCCTTTTCACCAAACTTGGTGAATTAACTATCCATCATCATCATCCAAGTGCGAGGGTTGCTCTCTAACATTCAAGATCAAGCGTAAGATCTTCAAGAGGGTCCAACTTCCTCAACTCTCTCTTTCAACTCTCTTAAATTCGTATTAACATGTTTTTATTACTTAACACTTTTATTCTCCCCATCTCACATATCCTAATATACTTTTTATTTAGTATTATTGCACATTTCTTATTTTTCATATAAAAACCCACAAAAAATAAGAAAAAGAGGCGTTGCTTATAAATTCCAAACGGGGATCCTCCCACCTTTCTCACACTTTTCTCACACTAAAAAACCTTTTTACACACACACACACATGATAAATCCATGGTTGTATTTATGGGATAAACCCCACCCCTTGTTTTGTATACAAACTACGTGGACTTTGATGCCTCTATACGCTATGTAGGAGTCCCAAGGTAAAACCCGAGACTCCAGTCCTATTTTTTCAATTTTATATTCTTCTATTTTCCTTATTCTTTAACTTAATTATCTTAGATTATCATCTATACATATGTACATATACAAGTATTTGTTCTTAGTAGCGTATTAGTCCATACATGTTGTCATTTCGTTACAACGATCATAATCGCGTAAATCCCATTTTCAAATATTACTTCTATAAACATTCCTACGGATGACTCGCTTTATCTCTTACATGATACAAGTCGATGATTCCTATCTCCATTACATATACACATGCACACATATCATGGATAATTAGAGTAAATAACAATAAATTCATGAGACACCGCAAAGGCGAAATGGGTGCCTAACACCATTCCATTCCATAACATAGCCTCCGAACCCTCCTCGAATCATATTTGGTTTTGTATGTACCAGTTTGTCTTTGATGCCATCCTTGGAGATGTCTCCACCTTAATTTTTTTGTTTTGAGTAAAATAGACTAGAGACTCCATCTCTCTACATTTCTCACCTCACACATCGCCGACGATGGCCGAAGCGCTCCCGAGAGGGATGCACGGGACCGAGCTCCTCTCTCTATAATATCTCGCTCTGGGAGGATCGAGGATGGACAGAATATGCATATCATATATGCATGTGTATTAATATGAGTTCAATTTTTTATTGTTTAAAATATTTCAATCACACACTTTATATTATGCCAGTGTTATGCTCGAGTTTCGGCGCCTTGGATGTTAAAATTTGTGTTCTTTACTATATTATCTAAATTTACTTTGCTTTTCATTTGTTCCCACCATAATATATATTCATTGTTTGATGAAAATTCCACAATGAAACAAATAAACCAAATCTTACTACATTCAAAACTTCTTACTAAAAAAATGCATCCACCTTACTTGTACGATTTTCAGTTCCTTTATTCTCATTTCAATTTGAGCAACCCTGCTAGGCCGTACCAACATGATATATGTTTCCATACAAGTTCCAATGACATTACGTATATCTGTGTCTACCATATTACTCGTATCCATATTTGATATAGTATACGGAGATATTATTTACCTTTTCATGTAACTTGAAAATGAAGTAATTGAAATATTTTTTAGAACTCATTACATCTTTTTGTTAGTACTAATTATGTAACTTGCATTGAACAAGTTAGATGATAATGGAGTTGAAGCCTTGTAAGATTGGTTAACCTTACAATTGTATCATAAATTTTATGGCCAGTCAATAGTTACATGAAGATAGAGCTTCATGTCAAGTTATTGATTTTATAAGTTGTAGATAATAACTTGATATGGTGCGGTTTAATTAATCCAGAAATGATTTCTAAACCATATTTTTGGATAGGGGCTTAACAGTGATCTTCATCTATGGGGTGGTTGATGTCTTTAGTGTGGTTAATTGAGGCTTGGCTCCAAAATTAGAAAAATATATAGGTGATAAGTCTTAATAGAAGGAAAATTCCGAAGACAGTTACTTAGTTGATTTGATTATTTTCTTAAAGGGACAATGGATTAGGTTGCTTACCATTACACCTACTCCTCCCTTGAGTTCAAGTAGCTGTTGATTTTGGTTTTTTCAATTGATCATAATGAAGAAGAATATTGATTCAGAAAAGAGGTAAACCATTTCTTAATTGTGTAAACTAGATTGTGTAAACTAATTGGGAAAATGCTTCGTTGAGTTGAGTTGTACGGTTGTAGCTAGTTTTATGAAAGTTTATTGATTGTTTGGTTGAGCCAATTATCTTTATCATGTGTCAACTTTAATCCATGATTAGGATGGTTCACTATATTATGACTCCTAATACAATTATTGGAGAGCAATATAGAAATTAAATCAAACTCTTCCCCACATAGGACGATCTAATAATCTTAGGATTGTCAATATAGACTGAGCAGAGGGTTATGTTTCCAAGAAAAAATATTTTTCTTGATAAGGCGGAAAGGGGGTGTGGGCAATTTTTTCAAGGATGATGAAAGGGAAAATAAAAATGTAGATTTATTAAAAGAATGATGGAATATATGTACCAAGGTAAAACAATCCTATCAAACAGAAAAAAATTGGAAAATTCCTACAAATGACTCGAGAAAAAGCATTGTATCAGATGGATTTATTTTCCTGAAAAATCTTTATTCTCATTTGAAATGCCACAATGTTGTAAGCACATGTGATTTTTGGTGCTGACGTTGGAGTAATAAAATGAACCATGTATTTTTATGCTCAAGTTTTGTCGATTTTCTTATGAACCATGTACTTGTAAAGCCTCACTTAATTTTTGATTTCACTCTACTTCATTATAATTGTTTATGCTCATGTCTTATTACACCTATTATGTACATATAAAGATACATCATAGAGAAGAGTCAACATCGATTGAATATGTACGATCTCATAGCCGAGGAAAGACAACTTGAGAAATAACCACACAACCCCAGTGGAAGACGATTTAGAGATGCATGAATGGATAACCCAATTACAAATTCATGTTTATTTCATGTAGAATTAGCGTCATTGCTCATTCTCCCAATTTTATTATTGTGAAATTAATTTGATTATGTATGTTATACGTACGTACAAAGATCCATAGTAGGAAAGTGTCCACGTCGCTTAAATATGTGAGATATCATTGTCGAGGAAATATCGCTCGAGAAACAACCATTCACAACACCAGCAGAAGATGAGTTAGAGACACATATATTAATATCCCACCCGAGTGAGGTGTTGTAACCCTAACCAACAACCCTAGTGTCACCCCAGTGAGAGACGTCAGCGACCCATACCGACTAGGTAATAGCACATATTTATTTTATTTTTATATATGTATGTGATGGAGTGTTAGGTAGGATATATGTTGTGGCTATTCCACCCTTTGTTGTTTATAATGTTGTGGCTATTTTTATCATTGTTTTTGAATTAATTTTTATGTTTTAACATGTTGGTTTTCCTAAATAAACAAAAAGAGACTCTGCCAAATTTTTTAAAAATATTAAGTGTTTTTAAAAGTAAATAATATGAAGATATACAAATTTCATATGTTTTTAAAAATTGTCATCTAAGGAACTATTAAAAAAGATTACTTCGTTGCTTAAGGTAATTGACACTAAATAAATTTTATTGCATGTCAAAATATTTTGTGGACAAAGCAAGCCATTGAAGTCATTTTGATGGAGGTCCTATGCTTCAAGATTGCGAGTTTACTTTTGCTTACATTATTTTATGTTAGGAATAAATAGGTTTTTATGTATTTATTCTAATGAGACAAGTGAAATTTTGTAAAGATATTTAGTTTGGTGGGTACAATGTTGAAATTGTCTATTTTATCTTTGTATGAACTTTAATTTTACTTGAATGGAAAATTGTGTGTTATATTTGTTGAAATGGGTTGCCAAATATGTCATATTATTTTTAAGAGTTTTTGTTTAAAAGTATGTTAAGCATATTATGGAATGGGTGGAATTTTAATTTGGGAGCAAAAATTATTAAAGATGGCTTATTTGCTATCTCAAAAGGATTCCATAAACAAAGACTTTTTGAGAGGGCATATACCGTCTCTAAAAATAACGTTAAAAGATGTCTTTTTCACCGTCTCAAAAGGTTCCTATAAGCAATAACCTTTTGAGACGACATATTTCCCATCTCAAAAAAACTTTTTGAGATGGCTCCGGCTGTCTCAAAAAGCTTTTAAAATGGGGGTCTAATATGACAACCCTTTTCCATCGCAAATGGCATCACAAAAGGCTTTTGAGATGGCCAGAGGACTTTTTGAGACGGCCGGAACACTGTCTCAAAGAGTAGTATTTTTTTAGTGGGAACTGACCGTGTGGTCAAGAGTCAATATCTAGACATAGGCTTAAAACATACTATTAGAGGGCGAAACCCTGAGACACCACCTAAACAACCCCGTGAGAGGCACCAACACCTCGTACAAAACCAATGTAGCTCGAAGGAACTGACAACGTGGTCATGGGACCCTAGGCTTGACAACATGAAGGTACTTCGAGAATATCTTGATTTGGAGTTATAAATACAAAATGACGTTAGAGGGAAAACCCCCGAAAGACACCCCAAACAGCCCTATGAGAGGCACCAACACCTCGCACCAACGCCTCGCACGGGAACTGACCGCATGATCAATGGACCCTTGATTTGGGAAAATGTTGACAATTTGAGAATATTTAAAATTAGGCTTAAAAACAAGTCGTTAGAGGGTGAATCCCCGAAACCCCCCCCCCCCCAAACTATCCCATAAAAGGAACCAACACCTCGCACGAGACCAATACAACTCGTAGGAACTAACTACGTGGTCACGAGGCCCCTAGTTTGAGAAGACAATGATACTTTGAAAATGTCTTGACTTTTGGCTTAAAAACATGCAGTTAGAGGCTGAAACCTCAAAAAACCCTCCAAACGGCCTAGTGAGAGGAAACAACACCTCGCAAAGACCAATGCAACTCATAGGAGTTGACGGTGTGGTCACGGAGCCCTCGATTTGAGAACATGACGATAATTTAAGAATATCCAGATTTAGGCTTAAAAACATAAACATACTGTTAGCGGGTAAAAACCCGAAGTACGCCCCCAAACGGCTGCTTGAAAGGCACCAACACCTCATATGAGACAAATGACACGAGGTCGCGGGACCCCCGATTTGAGTACATGATGATAATTTGAGAATATTTTGACTGAAGCTTAAAAACATGCCGTTAGAGGGCGAAACTCAGAAACACCCAACAAATGGTTCCGTGAGAGACACGAACACCTCGCACGGGACAAATGCAACTCATAGGAACTGACGTGTGGTCACAGAACCCCCAAATTTAGATGATGGAAATAATTTGGAAATATCAAGACATAGGCCTAGAAACATAAACATGCCGTTAGAGGGAAGAATCCCAACACACCACCTAAACATCCACGTTAGAGGAACCAACACCTCGCAAGGGTCCAATGTAGCTCATCGAAATGAATCGCGGGGTCTGGGTACCCCCAATTTGAGAACACATCGATAATTCGAAAATATCCAAACTTCATCATATAAGATGCACCAACACCTCGCATGGGACCATTGCAGCTCATAGGAATTGATTGTATAGTCACGAAAACCCCAATTTATGAACACGATGATAATTTGAGAATATTTAGACTTAGGCACCAATACCTCGCACGGGATAAATGTAACTCGTAGGAACTGACCACGTGGTCACGAGACTCTCGAATTTGAGAACACAACGATAATTTTAGAATATCTAGACATAGGAAAAACTTGAAAACTGGCCAAACAACCTCGTGTGTGGCAGCAACACCATATACGAGACCAATGCAACTCCTCAATTTCAGAACACGATAATAATTTGGGATTATCCAGACTTAGTCTTAAAGCATAAACATGCCCTTTGAGGGAAAAACCCCGAAACACCCAACAACCGGTACCATTAGAGACACCAACACCTCACACGGGACCACTGCAACTCATAGAATTAACGTACGGTCACGAAACCCCTGAATTAAGAACACGGCGATAATTTGAGAGTATCAACACTTAGGCTTAAAAACAAAAAAAATGATGTTAGAGGGTGAAACCCCGAAACACCACCCAAATGGCCTCGTGAGAGGGACCAACACCTCGAACAGATCCAATGCAACCCACTGGAATGAACCGTGTGGCCACAGGAACCCCGATTTGAGAACCCAATGATAATTTGAAAATATATATACATAGTCTTAAAAACATGTTGTTAGAGGGAGAAACCCCGACCCCCTCAAACGGTCATGTGAGAGGCACAAACAACTTGCACGAGACTAATGCAACTTGTAGGAATGGATCGCGTGGTCACGGAACACCCAATTTGAGAATACGATGATAATTTGAAAATATTTAGACTTAGGCATATGAACATGACCTTAGAGGGCGAAACGCCAAAACACCCCCCAAACGGCCCGTGAGAGGAACCAATACCTCACATATGACCAATGCAACACGTTGGAAGTGAATACGTGGTCACGGGACCCCCGATTTGAGAGCACAATGATAATTTAATAATATGAATACATAGGCTTAAAAACATACCGTTAGATGGAGAAACCCCAAAACAACCCAAAATGGCCCTGTGAGAGGCACCAACACCTCACACGGGACCAATTTAACTTGTTGGAACTGACCCTGTGGTCATGAAACCCCTGATTTAAAAACACAATGATAATTTGAGAATATATTAATTTAGCCTTAAAAATATAAACATGCCGTTAAGGGGCGAAACCATAAAACACCCCCAAAAAGCCTCGTCAGAAGCACTAACACCTCACACGAAACAACTGAAGCTCATCGGAACTAACTGCGAGGTCATGGAACCCCCGATTTAAAAACACTGTGATAATTTTAGAATATCTTGAGTTAATCTTATGAACATGAAGTTAGAGGTAGAAACCACAAAACACCCCCCAAATGGCACCATGAGATGCCCCAACACCTTGCATGGGATCAATGTTGCTCATAGGAATTGACTGCGTGGTCACGGGACCCTCGGTTTGAGAAAATGATGATAATTTGAGAATATTAAAACTTAGGTTGAAAAACATATTGTTAAAGGGAGAAACCCAAAAACACCCCTCAAACATCCTCGTAAGAGGCACCAACACCTCGCATGGCACCAATGCAGCTCGTAGTAACTAACCACGTGGTCCCGCGATTCCCAGATTGGTAAGAAATGAAAATTGAAAATATTTAGGCTTTTTTCTTAAAAAACATGCTGTTAGAGGCTGCAACCCCGAATCACCCCCAAAACGGCCCAGTGAGAGGAACTAAAACGTAGCACGGATGAATGCAACTCATAGGAACTGACCATGTAGTCATGGATCCCTAAGTTTGAGAAAACGATGATAATTTGAGAATATCTAAATTTAGGCTTAAAAAAATAAACATGTCATTGGGGGGTGAAACCCCGAAACACGTCCCAAACGGCCCCGTGAGATGCAACAACACCTCACACGAGACCAATGTAGATCGTAAGAACTGACCACATGGTCATGGGACTCACAGTTTGAGAACACAATGATAATTTGAGAATATCTTTACTTAGTCTTAAAACATGTCGTTGGAGGGAAAAACCCCCAAGCACCTCACAAACGACCTTGTGAGAGGCACAAATACCTCGTACGAGATCAATTCAATTCATAGGAATTGACTGTGACTTCACAAAACCCCCATTTTGAGAACATGGTGACAATTTGAGAATATCAAGATATAGTCTTAAAAACATTAACAAGATGTTAGAGGGAAAAATGCAACTCATAGGAATTGACGTGTGGTCATGGAACCCCCGAATTAAGAACATGATGATAATTTGTGAACACGTACACTTAGGCGTCAAAACATAAATATGCCATTAGAGGGTGAAACCTCGAAACACCACCCAAACGACCCCATGAGAGGCACCAACACCTCAAATGAGTCCAATGCATCTCGTCATTACGACCCTGTGGTTATGGGACCCCCGTTTTGTGAACACTATGATAATTTTAAATATCTAGGCTAAGGATTAAAACATGTTGTTTGAGGGCGAAACCCCGAAACACCCCCCGAACGGGCCTGTGAGAGGAAGTAACATGTCGTACGAGATCAATGCAATTCATAGGAATTGAGTGTGTCATCACAAAACCCCCGTTTTGAGAACATGGTGACAATTTGAGAATATCAAGATATAGTCTTAAAAACATTAACAAGATGTTAGATGGTGAAACCTCAAAACACCCCCAAAATGGCCACGTGAGAGTACCCAACACCGCGCACTAGACCAATGCAGGTCGAAGGTACTGACCGCATGGTCACAGGAGCCTCGATTTGAGAGAAGAATGATAATTTGAGTATATTTAGGCTTAATATTAAAACATGTCGTTAGAGGGCGAAACCCAGAAACACCCCGCAAACATCCCCTTAAGAGGAACCAACACCTCCCCAGAACGAATGCAGCACATGGATACTCACAGCGTGGTCACGCAACCCTCGGTTTGGAACACAATGATAATTTTAGATTATCTAGACTTAGGCTTGAAAACATAATGTCAGAGGGCGAAACCTCGACACACCCCCAAATGGCCCTATGAGAGGCAACAACACCTTGCACGGGATCAATTCAACTCATTGGAACTGACTGTGTGGTCAGGGAACCCCCAGTTTGAGAGCACGATGATAATTTTCTGAATATATTTATTTAGGCATAAAAACATAAACATGTCCCTAAAGGGCGAAACCCCAAAACTCCCCCCACCAACACCTCGCACGGAACCAATGAAGCTTGTAGGAACTGACCGCGTGGTCATGGAACCCCTAATTTTAGAACACTATGATAATTTAAGAATATCTAGACTTAGGCTTACGAACATGTCGTTAAAGGGAGAAACCCCAAAACACCCCCTAAATGACCCTGTGAGAGGTACCAATATCTCGGATAGGATCAATGTTGCTCATAGGAACTGACAGCGTGGTCAATGGACCATCATTTTGATAAAATGATGGTAATATGCGAATATTTAAAGTTAGGCTTAAAAATATGCCATTAGAGTGTGAAACCCTGAAACACCCCCCAAACGGCCCTATAAGAAGCACCAAATCATCACATGGGACCAATGCAGCTCGTAGAAACTAACATCATGGTCACGAGACTCCCAATTTCAGGAGAAAATGAAAATTTTAAACTATCTAGACTTTTGCCTTAAAAAGATGTCGTTGGAGGCCGAAACCCCAAATCACCCCCCAAATGGTCCCGTGAGAGGCACCAGCGTACACATGCAATTCATAGGAACTGATCGTGTGGTCACGGAACTGTTGATTTGAGAACATTACAATAATTTAAGAATATATAGACTTAGGTTAAAAACATAAGGATGTCATTAGAGGGTGAAACCACATAACACCCCCCCAAACGACCCTGTGAGAGGCAACAACACCTCCCACGCGCCCAATGCAGATCGTACGAACTGTCCCCATGTGAGAATATATTGAATTAGTCTTAAAAATATGATGTTAGAGGGAAAAACCACGAAACACCTAAAAAATGGTCCCGTGAGAGGCACCAACACTCCTACAGGACTAATGAACTCATACGAACAAACATGTGGTCACGGAACCCTTTAATTAAGAACATAATGATAATTTGAGTATATCAATAATTAAGCTTAAAAACATAAATATTCCATTAGAGGTTGAAACCCTGAAACACCACCCGAATAGCTCTGTGAGAGGCACCAACCCCTCGAACAAGACCAATGCAGCTCGTAGGAATGAACCGAGTGGTAACAGGATAACCGATTTGAGAACACGCTGATAATTTGAAAATATCTAGACTTAGGCCTAGAAACATTTTGTTAGGAGTCAAAACATAGAAACAACTCCCAAACGGGCCCGTGAGAGGCACCATCAGACCTCAGGAGACCAATACGTGTCATAGCAATTGATCACGTGGTAATAGAACCCCAAGTTTTAGAATACAATGATAATTTGAAAATATTTAGACTTAAGCATATAAACATTCCGTTAGAAGGTGATGATAACACACTATATATATTACTTACTTGAGTCTATATATAGAAATTTCAAGTAGTTTGGATATTAAGACAACGTAGGTTAGTTTTTATGAGTTGCTCTATCTCTCAAAGGTTCAAACCAAAATGAAGAAATCCAGTCAAAGAATCATTAAGATCAACAAAAGGTAAGTTAATCTTACCTAACCACTTTAGTACACTTACACTGCATATTATTGAGTTCACATGTGCATATATTGTTTTAATCACTTTTACAATGTTTTGAAACCATTTTAATTCCCTTAAAACAGTTCTGGAAAATTTTAAATAATTTTTGGAATTATTACAATTTGGTTTTAAAAAGTGTTGGGGCTAAAAGTTGGTATTTGCAAAATGTTTTTATTCATTAACTGTTGTGTTGGGTAGGATTCCAAAGTGCTAGAGATTTCGGGGGCAAAATTTAGAATATGTTTAACATGCATTTTTCAGCCAGTAACAATTCGAACACGTGTTAGCACTTAAACGGATGATTTTGTGTTTTCTCTAAGACACATACTTTATATGTAATCTCAGAACTTAGATAAACCTTATCAATAATCTGTATGTTATTAGACTCAGTCCATGTGAAACCAATATTAACCAATCAACGTGCGTTATTCCCACTGTTTATATTGAACCGTTAAATTGATAGTCAACTGGTAAAAGTTAATCTCAGTCATAGGATTTCCATAGAAGTTCGAGATTCTTCCTCAACAACTATACATACCACTCAAGTCTCGGGAATTTCAGACTTTTGGCATTCGCCCAAATAGAGAGAAATGGAGAGAAGAGAAAGAAGGGATAAGAGAGAGGAAAAAACTAGAGAAGAAGATAGAGAGAAAAGAAACCCCAATCTTCGAAGATCAACCTCTGAGTGTTTTCCCTTAATCCAAGCACTAAAACCTTCATAGTTTCATACACTAGAAAACGTATACCTTGAGAGTCAGATCTAGTTAGGGTTTATGTGATTTTGGTGTTGCATTTGTTAGACGTTTCAATACATTTTTAAGTCTTAGTTTGTCTCGAGACTCATCTCAAAGAGAATCTTGAGTTTCACTATTGAAACTTGAGTTTTTCTAAAAGAGAAAATCGCAGATTTTTTTTCATTCTGTTTTGGATATTTTGTTGTAGATCCTTTCTATTTCAAGAGATTTTGAAAAAGACACTTTTGTATTTCAAGGTTATACCACATCTCTAGAACGTTTATGTTTCTTTCTTTATATTTCACGATTTGTGAAATAAATGTGTACAAATAAAATAGAAACATATAGGACCTTGGCTACTTTTCAAAGAAAGGTTGTTTTTTAGATCTGATCTTGAGAAGAAGTTATTTGTCAATATAATTTCAGACAGTATCTGCATGTGATATAAAACCTCTTGATTTATAGGATTTTTTATGTATAAATATTTTGAGAGGGTGAGTTGTATAAATCATCATTTAGTGTAAATCACAAACACATTCCCCCACACGAACACCTATTTGTAGTGGTTATGTTTGAGAAACTTGTAAATTGAAAGAGTTGTTGGAATCAGAAGTCAAGGAAAAGGAGATCAAGGAAAAGGAAAATAAGCAATAAGAGAAGATCAATTCTAGTCAGAAAACCTTTGGAGTGGAGTAGACCATGCAGGTATACATCTGAACTTAGATTTATTATCTTTGTGTGTTTATTTAAGTGTTGTAACTTGATTCTTTATTTTAGTGGGTTTTTGGTTTGTGCCGTAGAGGGCACCGTGGATGTTTCCCTTAATTAAGGGTTTTACCAAATTAAATTCTTGTGTTCATTACTTTGAATGTTTTTAATTTATGTTTTGATTGGTACTGCATGTTAGACTTAGGTAATCAACTACCAAATCTAGACTACATATTCAAAAAACATTTTTAAACACATCTTGTGTCATAAATCGAAAAGTTTTTTGTCCAGAAAGTTTATTCAGAGTTTATTCAACTTATAATATTTTGTTATTAATCTAGTAAATATTTTTTTTCAGGTGGTATCAGAGCAGGACCATCCTCTATGATCCTGAAACTTTAGAATTTTTTTTCAAAATTTCTTTCAAAAATTTTGAATATGGAAGAAGGATTTGAGAAGTTTGGTAACTTCTCAAATAACTTTTCATACTGTAAAGTACAAATGGTTTATTTCATTCAAGGAACCCATGATGATGATGCTTGGGACATCATTCAAAGAGGGTATGAACATCCTAGTAAGGCTATATCTGAAACTAATCAAACAAGGATTAAGAAACTTCTTAGTGAATTTACTAAAGAAGAGAAAAAGTCATCCCTAGATAATAACAAAGGAAACAATTCCATCTTTATGTCCATTATTGAACATGAATTTAAAACATAAACATTCCATTAGAGGGCAACATCCCAGTCCCCCCTAACCAACTCCATGAGAGGCACAAATACCTCGCACGGGTCGAATGCATCTCGTAGGAACTGACTGCGTGAGCATTGGACCCTCGGTTTAAGAACGTGGTGATAATTTGCGAATAACTAGACTTTGCTTAACAACATGTCGTTCGAGGGAAAAACCCTTAAACGACCCCTAAACGGCCCCATGACAGGCACCAACGCCTCGCACAGGACAAATTGAGCTCAAAGAAATTCCTGCGTGGTCATGGAACCCACATTTAGAGAACATGATAGTAATTTGAGAATATCTAGACATAGGTTTAATAACATAAACATGACATTAGAAGAGAAACCCCAAAACAACCCCATTAGAGACATCAACACCTCACACTAGACTAATGCAGCTCGTAGGAGTTGATCGCGTGGGAACGGGACCCGAGTTTAAGAACATAATGATAATTTGAGATTATCTAGACTTAATATTAAAAACATAAACATGTTGTTATAGGGTTGAACCACGAAACACTCCCCAAACGGCCCTGTGAGAGGTACCAACACCTCGCAACCGACTAATGCAGCTGGTAGGAACTAACCACATGGTTAGAGGACCCCCGATTGTCACGAGACCCCCAATTTGAGAACATGAAGATAATTTGAGAATGTATAGACTTAGTCTAAAAAACATAAAAATCCCGTTAGAGAGCAAAACGTCGAAACTCCATAAAACATCCTCGTTATAGGCACCAACACCTTACATGGGACAAAAGAAGCTCGTAAGAACTGACCGCATGGTTACGAGACCCAAGGTTTGAGAAAATAATGATAATTTCAGAATATCTAGACTTGTGCTTATAAACATGTCGTTTGAGGGGGAAACCCCGAAACATCCCCCAAACTGCCCTATGAGAGGCAAGAACACCTCGCACTGGACCAATGTATCTCGTAGGAACTAACCACGTGGTCACGGGACCCCATGTTTGAATCATAACGATAATTTAAGAATATTTAGACTTAGTCTTAGAAACGTGAACATGCCTATAGCGGGCAAAACACTGAAATACCCATTAAATGGCCGTATGTGGGAGAAATATGACAATAATTCAAGAATATCTAGAATTAGGATTAAAAATAGCCATTAGAGGGAGAAACACCCATGAAACGTCCACGTGAGAGGCACCCACACCTCGTACGGCACCAATGCACCTCGTAGGAATTAACCACATGGTCACGGGACCCCCGATTTTAGTTCACGATATTAATTTGAGAATTTCTAGACTTTGGCTTATAAACATGCCAATAGAGGGTGAAACCTCGAAACACCCCCCCAAACGGCCCCATGAAAGGAAGTAACACATCGCACGGGACCAATGCAGCTCGTTGAACCTGACCATGTTGTCACGAAACCCTAGTTTGAGAACACAAAGATAATATGAGAATATTTAGACTTAGGCTTCAAAAAATGTCGTTAGAGGGAAAAACCCCAGAACACCCACCAAACGATCCCGTAATAGGCCCTAACATGTCGCATGTGACTAGTGTTGTTCGTAGGATCTGACCGCGTGCTCATGGGACCAATGATTTCAGAACACGGTGAAAATTTGAAAATATCTTCACTAAGTCTTAAAAACATAAACATGTCGTTAGAGGGCGAAATCCCAACCCTCCTAAATAGCTCCACGAGAGGCACCAACACCTCGCACGAGTCCAATGCAGCTCGTACGAATTGACCGTACGATCACATGACCCCCAATTTGAGAATAACTAGACTTGGCTTAACAACATGCCATTAAAGGGAAAACCCCTTAAACTCCCCCTAAACGGCCCTGTAAGAGGCACCAATGCCTCGCGCAGGACGAATTGAGCTTGAAGAAATTAACTGCGTGGTCACGGGACCCCCTATTAGAGAACATGCCAATAATTTGAGATTATCTAGACATAGGATTACATAAACATGTTATTAAAGGCGATACCCCGAAATACCCCCAAAATGGCCCCATGAGAGGCATCAACACCTCATACCAGACTGATGAAGCTTGTAGGAGTTGATCGTGTGGGAATATGACTCTAGTTTGAGAACACAATGATAATTTGAGAACATCTGGACTTAAGATTAATAACATAAACATGTTGTTACAGGGTTGAACCACGAAACACTCCCCAAAAGGCCCTGTGAGAGGTACCAACACCTTGCACTAGACCAATGCAGCTCATAGAAACTAACCACGTGGTTACAAGACTCCTGAATGTCACGGGACACCCGATTTGAGAACATGACAATGATTTAAGAATATATAGACTTAGTCTCAAAAACATAAAAATTATGTTAAATAGCGAAACATCAAAACACCCCCAAAGATCCTCGTGATAGGCACCAACACCTCACACGGGACTAGTGTAGATCATACGAACAGACTGTGTGGTCACGGGACCCTTGGTTAGAGAAAACGGTAATAATTTGAGAATATCTATACTAGGGCTTAAAAACATGAAGTTAGAGGGCGAAACCCAAAAATACCCCCCAAACGACCCCATGAGAGGTATAAACACCTCGCAGAGGACCAATGCAGCTCATAGGAACAAACTGCACGGTCACAGGACCCCTGGCTTAAATCACAACAACAATTTAAGAATATATAGACTTAGTCTTATAAACATAAACATGCAAATAGAGGGCAAAATCCCGAAACACATCCTAAATGGCCCTAGGTGGGACACCAACAGCTTGCACAAGACCAATGTAGCTCGTAGGAACTAATCCCCTAGTCAAAGGACCCTCGGTTTAAGAAGATGACAATAATATCTAGACACAGGCATAAAAAATGGCGTTATAGGGAGAAACACCCATGAAACGACCCCGTGAGAGGCACCCACACCTCGTACGTTACCAATGCACCTCTTAGGAATTGACCGCGTGGTCATAGGACCCATGATTTTAGTTAACAATAATAATTTAAGAATTTCTAGACTTTGGATTATAAACATGCTATTAGAGGGCAAACCCTCGAAGGAACCCCCAAACGACCCCATGAAAGGTGCCAACACCTCGCACGGGACCAACGGAGCTCATAGGAATTGCCCACATGGTAACGAGACCCCTGGTTTGAGAACACAATTATAATATGAGAATATTTAAATTTAGGCTTAAAAACATGTCTTTGGAGGGAGGAATCCCAAAACACCCATCAAACGATCCCGTAATAGGCCCTAACATAGCGCACAGGACCAATGTTCGTCATAAGATCTAATCGCATGGTCAGGGGACCATCGATTTCAGAACAAGATGATAATTTGAGAATATCTAGACTAGGTATTAAAAAAAAGATGCCATTAGAGGGAAAAATCCCACCCCCCCATCAACCAGTACAATGAGAGGCACAAACACCTCGCACGGGGCCAATGCAACTCGCAGGAACTGATAGTGTGGTCACGGAACCCCCCATTTGAGAATGTGGTGATAATTTGAGAATGACTATACTCGCCTTTACAACATGACATTAAAGGGAAAAACCCTTAAACGACCCCTAAATGGCCCCTTGAGAGGGACCAACACCTCGCACTAAACCAATTAAGCTCAAAGAAATTGACTGCATGGTCACGGGACCCCCGATTAGAGAACATGACGGTAATTTGAAAATATCTAGACATAGATTTAGTAACATAAATATGCCATTAGAGGTGAAACCCCGAAACACCCCAAAATGGCCCCATGAGAGGGATCAACACCTAACACAGGACCAATGCTGCTTGTATGAGTTGAATGTGTGGAAATGGGATCCCGATTTGAGAACACAATGATAATTTGACAAGATCTAGACTTAAGATTAAGAACATAAACTTGTTGTTATAGGGTTCAACCACGAAACACTCCCCAAACGGCCCTATAAGAGGCACGAATGCCTCTTAACGGACCAATAAAACTCTTAGGAACTAACCATGTAGTCACAAGACCCCCGATTGTCAAGAGAATCCTAATTTGATAACATGACGATAATTTAAGAATATATAAACTTAGGCTCAAAAACTTAAAAATGACATTAGAGAGCGAAACATCGAAGCACCCCTAAACATCCTCTTGATAGGCACCAACACCTCACATGGGACCAATGAAGCTCGTAGGAACTGAATGCGTATTCAGGGAACCCCCCGATTTGTGAAAATGATGATAATTTGATAATATCTAAACTTGGTCTTAAGAACATGCCGTTTGAGGGAGAAACCCCGAAACACCCACCGAACTACCCGTGAGAGGCACGAACACCTCGTAGAGAACCAATGCAGCTTTTAGGAACTAACCGCTTGGTCATAGGACGCCTAGTTTGAATCATAATGATAATTTAAGATTATCTAGACTTAGTCTTATAAACATAAACATGCCAATAGCGGGCAAAACCCCAAAACACTCCTTAAATGGCCCTATGTACGGCACCAACACCCTGCATGGGACCAATGTAGCTCGTAGGAACTAATCGCATAGTCAAGGCACCCTCATTTTTAGAATATGGCAATAATTCAAGAATATACATACTTAGGCTTAAAAATAGCCATTAGAGGGAGAAACACCCACAAAACGGTCCTGTGATAGGCACCCACACCTCATACGGCAGCAATGCACCTCGTAGGAATTGACCACGTGGTCACGGGACCCCTAATTTTAGTTAACGATAATAATTTCAGAATTTCTAGACTTTTGCTTATAAACATTCCATTATAGGGAGAACCTCGAAGCACCCCCCAAGAGACCCCATGAAAGGCACTAACACTGGCACGGGACCAATGCAACACGTAGGAACTGATCACGTGCTCACGAGACACCTGGATTGCGAACATAATGATAATATGAATCTATTAAGACTTAGTCATAAAAATATGTCATTAGAGGGTGAAACCAAAAACACCCACAAAACGATCCCGTAATAGTCCCTAACACATCGAACGGGACCCGTGTTGCTCGTAGGATCTGATCGCGTGGTCATAGGACCACCGATTTTAGAACACGGTAATAATTTGATAATATCTACAATATGGCTTAAATACATAAAAAAGTCATTAGGGGGTGAAATCCCAGCACCCTAACTAGCTCCACGAGAGGCACCAACACCTCGCACGGGTCTAATGCAACTCGTAGGAATTGATCACGGGGTCATGGGACCCCCATCTTGAGAACGTGGTGATAAATTAAGAATAACTAGACTTGGAATAACAACATGCCATTAAATGTAAAAACATCTAAACTCCCCCTAAACGCCACCGTGAGAGGCACCAACGCCGCGCGCAGGACCAATTAAGGTCGAAGAAATTGAATGCGTGATCATGGGACCCCAAGTTAGAGAATATGACAATAATTTGAGAATATCTAGACATAATTTTAATAACATAAACATGCCATAAGAAAAGAAAACTCAGAACAACAACGAAACGTCCCCTTGAGAGGCATCAACACCTCACACCAGACCAATGCAGCCTGTAGGAGTTCATCGCATGGGAACAAGATCCCGGTTTGAGAACACGATGAAAATTTGAGAATATCTAGACTTAAGATTAAAAACATAAACCAGTTCTTATAGGGTCGAACAATGAAACACTCCCCAAACGCCCTTGTGAGAGGCACTAACACCTCGCATCGGACCAATGCAGCTCGTAGGAACTATCCATGGGGTCAGACGACACCCGATTATCATGAGACACCCGATTTGAAAACATGATGATAATTTTAGAATATATAGACTTAGGCTCAAAAACTTAAACATGCTGTTAGAGAGCGAAACATCGAAACACCCCCAAACATCCGCTTGATAGGCACTAACACCTCACATGGGACCAATTCAGCTCGCAGTAACTGACCGCGTGGTCATGGGACCCCCAATTCCAGAAAATGATGATAATTTGTGAATATCTAGACTAGGGTTTAAAAACATCTCCTTAGAGGGAGAAACCCTGAAACACCCTCAAACGGCCCCGTGAGAGGCATGAACAACTCGCACAGGACCAATGCAGCTCAAAGGAACCAATCACTTACTCACAGGAACCCTGGTTTGAATCACAACGATAATTTAAGAATATATAGACTTAACCTTATAAGCATAAACATGCAAAGAGTGGACGAAACCCCGAAACGCCCCCTAAATGGCCCTATGTGGGGCACCAACACCTGGAACGGGACCAATGTAGGTCGTAGGAACAAATCCACTAGTGAAGGGACCGTCAATTTGAGAAGATGACAATAATTAAAGAATATCTAGACTTAGTCTTAAAAAATACTATTAGAGGGAGAAACATCCACAAAACGGGCCCCATGAGAGGCACCCAGACCTCGTACGGGACCAATGCACCTCGTATGAATTGACCACGTATTCATGGGACTCACAATTTTAGTTGATGATAATAATTTGAAAATTTCTATACTTTGGCTTATAAACATGTTATTAGCGGGCGAACCCTCGAAACACCCCCCAAATGGCCCCATGAAAGGTACCAACACCTCGCATGGGACCAATGGATCTCGTAAGAACTGACTACATGGTCCCGAGACCCCTGGTTTAAGAACACAATGATAATATGAGAATATTTAGACTTATCCTTAAAAACATGCCTTTAAAGGGAAAACCCGGCCCTGTGAGAGGCACCAACGCCCTGCACATGACCAATTAAGCTCGAAGAAGTCGATTGCGTGGTCACGAGACCCCCGATTAGAGAACAAAATGGTAATTTAAGAATATTTAGACATATTTTTAATAACATAAACATTCCATTAGAGGCGAAGCCCTGAAACACCCCCCAAACGGCCCCATGGGAGGGATCAACACCTCAGAGTAGACCAATGCAACTTGAATGAGTTGACCGCGTGGGAACAAGACCCCAATGTGATAACACGATTATAATTTGACAATATATAGACTTAAGATTAAAAACATAAACATGTTGTTACAGGGTTAAACCACGAAACACTCTGCAAACGTCCAGGGTAGAGGCACCAACACCTCGCACTGGACAAATGCAGCTCGTAGGAACTAACCTCGTGGTCACTGCACCCCCGATTATCACGAGACACCCGATTTTAGAACATTAAGATAATTTTGGAGTATATATAATTAGGCTCAAAGACTTAAGCATGCCTTTAGAGAAGGAAACATAAAAAAAAAAAACATCCTCGTAATAGGAACCAACACCTCACATGGGACTAATGCAGCTCGTAGGAACTGATTGGGTCGTCAAGGGAACCCCGATTTGACAAAACGATGATAACTTGAGAATATCTATACCTGGGCTTAAAGACATGTCGTTAGAGGGCAAAACCCCCAAACTCCCTCCAAACGACCCCTTCAAAGGCATGAACACCTCACACAGGACCAATACAGATCATAGGAACCAACAGCTTGGTCACGGGACCCCTGGTTTGAATCGTAACGATAATTTAAGAATATATAGATTGTCTTATAAACATAAACATGTAAATAGAGGGAGAAAACCCCAAACACCACCAAAATGGCCCTATGTGGGGCACCAACACCTTGCACGGGACCAATGTAGCTCGTAGGAAGTAATCACCTAGTTAAAGCACCCTCAGTTTGAGAAGATCACAATAATTGAATAATATCAAGACTTAGGCTTAAAAATAGTCGTTTGAGGGAGAAACACTCGCGAAATGGGCTCGTGAGACACACCCACACCTCGTACAATAGTAATGCACGTCGTAGGAATTGACCACCTGGTCACGGGACCCCTGGTTTTAGTTAATGATAATAATTTAAGAATTTCTAGACTTTGGCTTATAAACATGCCAATAGAGGGCGAAACCTCGAAACACCCCCAAAACAGCCCCATGAAAGGCACCAACACCTTGCACGGGACCAATTCAGCTCGTAGGAACCGATCGCGTGGTCACAAGACCCCTGGTTTGAGAACACAATGATAATATGATAATATTTTGACTTGGGCTTAAAAAAATGTCGTTAGAGGGCGAAACCCCAACACACCTACCAAATGATCCCGTAATAGGCCGTAACAAAACGAACGGGACCAGTGTTGCTCGTAGGATCTGATCACGTGGCCACGGGACCACTGATTTCAGAACACGGTGATAATTTAAGAATATCTTGACTAAGGCTTAAAAACATAAATATGCGGTTAGAGGGAGAAATCCCATCCCCCTAACTAGCTCCACGAGAGGTACCAACACCTCGTATGGGTCCAATGCAACTCGTAGGAACTGGCTGCGTGGTCACGGGACCCCCGGTTAGAGAACATGGGGATAATTTGAGAATAACTATACTTGTCTTAATAACATATCGTTAAAGGAAAAAACTGTTAAACTCCCCCTAAATGGTCCCGTGAGAGGCACCAACGCCTCGCGCCGGACAAATTGAGCTTGAAGAAATTGACTGCGTGGTCACTGGACCCCCGGTTAGAGAACATGATGGTAATTTGAGAATATCTAGACATAGGTTTAATAAGATAAACGTGGCATTAGAGGTGAAACCCCAAAACACTCCCCAAACGGCCCCATGAGAGGCATCAACACCTCACGCCAGACCATTGCAGATTGTAGGAGTTGGCCACGTAGGAACAGGACCCCAGTTTGAGAACACGATGGTAATTTTATAATGTCTAGACTTAATATTAAAAACATAAACATGTTGTTACAGGGTTGATCCACGAAACACTCCCCAAACGGACCTGTGATTGACACCAACACCTCGCACATGACCAATGCCGATCGTAGGAACTAACCACGTGGTCAGTGGACCCTTAATTGTCATGAGACACACGATTTAAGAACATGACGATAATTTTAGAATATATAGACTTAGGATCAAAAACTTAAACATGTCGTTAGAGAGAGAAGCATCAAAACTCCCACAAACATCCTTGTAGTGGGAACCAACACCTCACATCGGACCAATGTAGCACATAGGAACTTCCCGCGTGGTCATGGGACCCCCGGTTTGAGAAAATAATGATAATTTTAAAATATCTAGACTTGGGCTTAAACACATGTCGTTAGAGGGCAAAACCCTTAAACACCCCCAAAATGACCCCGTGAGGGGTATTAACACCTCGCACAGGACCAATGAAACTCATTGGAACCACCCATGTGGTTATGACACCCCTGGTTTCAATAACAATGATAATTTAAGAATATATAGACTTAGTCTTATAAAGATAAACATGCAAATAAGGGGCGAAACCCCGAAACAACACAAAAATGGCCATATGTGGGGCACGAACACCTTCCACGGGACCAATGTTGCTCATAGGAACTAATTTCCTCATAAAGGCACCCTCATTTTCAGAAGATGACAATAATTCTAGAATACATAGACTTAGGCTTAAAACTAGCCGTTAGAGGGAGAAACACCCAGGAAACGGCCCCGTGATAAGCACCCACATCTCGTACGATAACAATGCACCTCGTATGAATTGACCACGTGGTCATGGGACCCATTATTTTAGTTAATGATAATAATTTGAGAATTTTTAGACTTTGTCTTATAAACATGCCAATAGAGGGAAAAACCTCAAAACACCCGCCAAATGGCCCCTTGAAAGGCACCAACACCTCGCACAGGACTAATGCAACTCGTAGGAACTTACCACATGGTCATGAGACCCCTAGTTTGAGAACACAATAATACTATGAGAATATTTGGACTTAGCCTTTAAAACATGTCGTTAGAGGGCGAAACCCCAAAACACTGACCAAACGATCCCGTAATAGGACCTAACACATCGAATGAGACCAGTGCTGCTCATAGGATCCGATCACGTGGTTATGTGACCACTGATTTTAGAACACGGTTATAATTTCAGAATATCTAGACTAAGGATTACAAAAATAAACATGTCATTAGAGGGAGAATTCCCGGTCCCTCCTAACCAGCTCCACGAGAGGCACCAACACCTCGCACGGGTCCAATGAAGCTCGGAGGAATGGACCACGTGGTCATGGGACGCCCGGTTTAAGAACGTGGTCATAATTTGAGAATAACTAGACTTGGTTTAACAACATGCAGTTAAAGGGAAAAACCATTAAAATCCCCCTAAATGGCCCTGTGAGAGGCACCAACGCCTCGCGCAGGATCAATTGAGATGGAACAAATTGATTGTGTAGTCACGGAACCCCCGTTTACAGAACATGACGATAATTTAAGAATATCCACAAATAGGTTTAATAACATAAACATGCGAATAGAGGTGAAACCCCAAAACATCCCCCAAAAGTCCCCATCGGAGGCATCATCACCTCACACCATACCAATGATGCTTGTAGGAGTTGACTGCGTGGGAATAGGACCTCGATTTAAGAACACGATAATAATTAGAGAATATATTGACTTAAGATTAAAAACATAAACATGTTGTTACAGGGTAGAAGCACAAAACCTCCCCAAATGGCTCTGTGAGAAGCACCAAGACCTCACACCAGAACAATGAAGTTCGTAAAAACTAACCACGTGGTCACAGGAACCCCGATTGTCACAGGATACCCGATTTGAGAACATGACGATAATTTTAGAATATATAGACTTCGGCTAAAAAACATAAACATGTCGTTAGAGAGAGAAACATCTAAACACCCCCAAACATCCTCATGATAGGCACCAACACCTCACATGGGACCAATGCAGCTCGCAGGAACTGACCACATGGTCACGAGACCCCCGGTTTAAGACAACTATGATAATTTGAGGATATATATACTTGGGCTTAAAAACATGTCGTTAGAGGGTGAAACCCTAAAACACCCCCAAACAGCCCTGTGAGAGGTACGGACACCTTACACAAGACCAATACAGCTCGTAAGAACTAACCACGTGGTCACAGGACCTTTAGTTTGAATCATACTGACAATTTAAGAATATCTAGACTTAGTCTTATAAACATAAACATTCCTATAGCGGACGAAACATTGAAACACCCCCTAAATGGACCTATGCGGGGGAGCACGGGATCAATGTAGCTCGTAGGAATTGATCGCCTAGTCAAAGGACCCTCAGTTTAAGACGAATACAATAATTCAACAATATTGAGACTTAGGTTTAAAAAATGTCGTTAGAGGGAGAAACGGCCCCGTGAGAGGCACCCACACCTCGTATGGAAGCAATGCACCTTGTAGGAATTGACCATGTGGTCACGAGACCCCCGATTTTAGTTAACGATAATAATTTGAGAATTTCTTGACATTGATTTGTAAACATGCCATTAGAGGGAGATGCCTTGAAACACCCTCAAACGACCACATGAAAGTCTCAAACACCTCGCAAGGGGCCAATGCAACTCGTAGGAACTAACCGCGTGGTTACGGGCCCCTTGATTTGAGAACGTGGTGATAATTTGAGAATAACTACACTTAGCTTAAAAACATGCCGTTAAGGGGAAAAACCATTAAACGGCCACATGAGAAGCACCAACGCCTCACACAAGACCAATTGAAGTCAAAGAAATAGACTGCTTGGTCACGGGACCCCCAGTTCGAGAACATGACGATAATTTAAGAATATCTAGGCATATGTTTAATAACATAAACATGACATTAGAAGCGAAACCCCAAAACACCCCCAAACGTCCCTATGAGAGGCATCAACACCTCACACCAGACTAATCAAACTTGTAGCAGGTGATTGCGTGGGAACGGGACCCCAGTTTGAGAACACGGTGATAATTTGAGAATATATACACTTAAGATTAAAAACGTAATGACATTGTTAGAGGGTTAAACCACAAAACACTCCATAAACGGGTCAGTGAGACGCACTAATAACTCGAACTAGACCAATGCAACTCGTAGGAACTACCCACTTAGTCAAGGGACCCCTGATTGTCACGGGACACCCATTTTGAGAAAATGATGATAATGTGAGAATATATAAAATTAGGCTCAACAGCTTAAACATGTCGTTAGAGAGAGAAACATCAAAACACCCCCCAAACATCCTCTTGATAGGAACACACACCTTACATGGGACCATTGCAGCTTGTAAGAATTGACCGTGTGGTCACAGGACCCCCGGTTTGAGAAAAGAATGATAATTTGAGAATATCTAGACTTAGGCTTAAAAACATATCGTTACAGCGTGAAACCCGAAAACACTCCACCAAACGTCCCCGTGAGAGGCTTGAACACATCGCATAAGATCAATGCAACTCATAGGAACTAACCGCGTGGTCACGGGACCCATGGTTTGAATCATAAAGATAATTTAATAATATCTAGACTGAGGCTTATAAACGTAAACATGCAATTAGCGGGCAAAACTCCGAAACACCCCGTAAATGGCCCTATGTGGGGGCACCAACACCTTCCACGAGACCAATGTAGCTCGTAGGAACTGATCACCTAGTAAAGGTACCATCGGTTTGAGTATATGACAATAATTCAAGAATAAGTAGACTTAGGCATAAAAAATTCCCTTAGAGGTAGAAACACCATGAAACGACCCCATGACAGGTACCCACACCTTGTACGGGATCAATGCACCTCGTAGGAATTGACCACGTGGTCACAAGACCCGTGATTTTAGTTAACGACAATAATTTTAGAATTTATAGACTTTCGCTTATAAACACGCCATTAGAGGGAAAAACCTCGAAACACCCCCCAAATGGCCCTATGAAAGGAACCACCACCTCGCACATGCCAATGCAACTGATAGGAATTAACTTCATGGTCACATGACCCCTGGTTTGATAACATAATGATAATATGAGAATATTTAGACTTAGGCTTAAAACATTCGGTTAGAGGAAGAAACCTCAAAACACCCACCAAATGATCCCGTAATACGTCCTGACACATCCCACGGGACTAGTGTTGATCATAGGATCTGATCGCGTGGCCACGTGATCATCCAGTTCAGAACAGGTGATATTTTGAGAACATATAGACTAAGTCTTAAGAACATAAACATGCCGTTAGAGGTAGAAATCCCAGCCCCCTAACCAGCTCCATGAGAGTCACAAACACCTCACACTTGTCTAATGGAACTCGTAGGAACTGGCTACGTGGCCACGGGAACCCCCACTTGAGAACGTGGTGATAATTTGAGAATAACTATACTTGGCTTAACAACATGCTATCAAAGGGCAAAAACCTTAAACGCCCCCTAAACGGCCCCATGAGAGGCACCAACACCTCACACAGTACTAATTGAGCTCAAAGAAATTGATTGCGTGGTCACGGGTCCCCGGTTTTAGAACTTGATGATAATTTGAGAATATTAGACATAGGTTTAATAACATAAACATGACATTATAGGCGAAACCCCGAATCACCTCCCAAATGGCCCCATGGGTGGCATTAACACCTCACACCAGACCAATCCATCTTGAAGCAGTTGATCACGTGGGAACGGGACCCCAGTTTGAGAACACAATTATAATTTGAGAATATATAGACTTAAGATTAAAAACAAAAACATGTTGTTAAACGTTTGAACCACGAAACACTCCCCAAACGGGCCAGTGACAGGCACTAACAACTCGCACCGGACCAACGTAGCTCGTTTGAACTAACCACATGGTCACAGGACCCCCGATTGTCAGGGGACCACCCATTTGAGAACGTGATGATAATTTGAGAATATACCAACTCACGCTAAAAAACTATAACTAGCCGTTAGAGTGCAAAACATCAAAACAACCCCAAGCATCCTCATGATAGGCACCGACAGCTCACATGAGACCAATGCATCTCGTAGGAACTCACCGCGTGGTCATGAGACCCCCGGTTTGAGACATCGATGATAATTTGAGAATATCTAGACTAGGGCTTAAAAGCATGTTGTTAGAGGGACAAACCCCTAAACACCCCCAAACGGCCCCATGAGAGGCACGAACACCTCGCACATGACCAATGCAGCTCGTAGGAACTAATCATATTGTCACGGGAACCCTGGTTTGAATCACAAAGATAATTTAAGAGTATCTAGACTTAGTCTTATAAACATAAACATGCCAATATCGGGCAAAACCCCGAAACACGCGTTAAATGGCCCTATATGGGGCACCAACACCTTTAACGGGACCAATCTAGCTCGTAGGAACTGATCACCTAGTAAAGGGACCCTCGGTTTGATAAGATGATAATAATTTAAGAATATATAGACTTAGGCTTAAAAAATGTCGTTAGAGGGAGAAACACCCACGAAACGGACTTGTGAGATACACCCACACCTCGTACGGCACCAATGCACCTCATAGGAATTGACCACGTGGTCACAAGACCCCCGGTTTTCGTTAACAATAATAATTTGATAATTTCTAGACTTTGTCTTTTAAACATGCCATTAGAGGGCGAAACCTTGAATTACCCCCCAAACGGCCCCATGAAAGGCACTAACACCTCGCACGGGACCAATTCATCTCGTAAGAACTGATCGTTTGCTCATGAGACCCTTGGTTTGAGAACAAGAGTATAATTTTAGATTATCCAGTCTTACTCTTAAAAACATAAACATGTCATTAATGGGCTAAACCCCAAAACATATTCCAACAGACCCATGAGAGGCACCAAGATCTCGAATGAGACCAATCATCTCATTGGAATTAACCGTGTGGTTATGGGACCCCTGGTTTAAGAACACGATGATAATTTCAAATTCTCTATAACCGAGTTTATAAACAACCCATTAGATGGTGAAACCCCAAAACACACCCCAAACAGCCTTGTGAGATGCCCCAAAACCACGCACAAGACTAATGCATCTCATAGGAACTGACCACGTCTTCATGGGATCCCCGATTTTGAGAATACAACTATATTTTGAGAATTTCTAGACTTAGGATTAAAAAAATAAACATGCTATTAGAGGGAAAAATCCCAAAACACTCCTGAAATAACTTCATGAGGAGCCCCAACACCTCGCACGGGACCAATGAAACTCGTAGGAACTGACTGCTTGCTCATTAGACCACCGATTTGATAGCACGATGATAATTTGATAATATCTAGACATAGGCTTAAAAACATGCCATTAGAGGGAAGAATGTAGAAACACCCCCCAAACAGCCCTGTGAGAGCCATAAACACCTCGCACGAGACCATTGCAGCTTGTAAGAACTGACCGCGTGGTGATGTGGCCCCTAGGTTGAAAACACGGTGATACTTTGAAAATATATAGACTAGGATTAAAAACATACTGTTGGATGGTGAAACCTAAAAATTCCCCCTAAACGCCCCCGTGAGAGGCGCCAAGACCTCACACGGGACCAATGCAGCTCGAAGGAACTGATCGCGTGGTCACGGGATGACCGATTTCAGCAAACGAAGATATTTAGAGAAAATAAAGACATAGACTCAATAACATAAAGTTTACTTTAGAAGTGAAACCCCGAAACACCCCCCAAACGGCCCCGTGAGAGGCTCCCACACCTCACACGAGACCAATATAACTCGTAAGAACTGAGCGCGTAGTCACGAGACCCACGATTTGAGAACAACGTGATAATTAGAGAATATATAGACTTAAGCTTAAAAACATTAATTTTCCGTTTGTGGGTGGAACCAAGAAACACTCCCCAAATGGCCCTGTGAGAGGCACCAACACCTTGTATTAGACCAATACAGCTTGAATGAATTAGCCACATGGTCATGGGACCCCCGATTGTCACGGGACCCCCTATTTTTGTAAATGGAGATAATTTGAGAATATATAGACATAGGCATAAAAACGTAAACAATCCATTTCAGAGGGAAATATCAAAACACCCCCCAACATCCTCGTGATAGGCACAAACACCTCACACGAGACCAATGTAGCTCCTAGGAGTTGACAGTTTTGTCACAGGACCCCTAGTTTAATTAAACGATGATAATATGAGAATATCTATACTTAGGCTTAAAAACATGTCACTAGAGGGTGAAACCCCAAGACACCCCCCTAAACGGCCCCGTGAGAGGCTTGGACAACTTGCGTGGCACAAATTCATCTCGTAGGAACTAACTGAGTGGTCACGAGACCTCCGATTTCAATCACAAAGATAATTTATGAACATATAGACTTACTATTATAAACATAAAAATGTTAATAGAGGGCGAAGCCCCGAAACAACCCCTAAATGTCCCTATGTCGGGCACCAACACCTTGTACGAGACTAGTGTAGGTCATAGGAAATGACCACCTAGTCAAGGGACCCTCGATTTGAGAAGATGACAATATTTCAAGAATATCTATACTTATGCCTAAAAAATGTTGTTAGAGGGAGAAACACCCACCAAACGGCCTCGTGAAAGGCATACACACCTCACACGGGACCAGTGCAACTCGTAGGACCTGATCGCATGTTCATGGGACCTGCAGTTTTAGTTAACGATGATAATTTAGGAATATTTAGAATTTTGCTTATAAGCATGCCATCAGAGGACAAAATCTCAACACCACAAATGGCACAGTGAAAGGCACCAACACCTCGCACGGGACAAATACAACTCATAGGAATTCATCGCAAGGTCACGGGACCCCTATTTGAGAACACAATGAAAATTTGAGAATATCTAGACTTAGGCTTAAAAAAATAAACATGCCATTAGAGGGAAAACCCCTGAAATGTTACCTAAATAGCCTCGTGAGAGGCACCAACACCACGGATGAGACCAATGGATCTTGTAGGAACTAACCGTGTGGTTAATAGACCCCTGGTTGAAGAAAAAGATGATAATTAGATAATATCTAGACCTAGGTTTACAACCAAGTCATTAGATGGAAAAACCCCGAAACACACCCTAACCCTCCTTGTGAGAGGCCCCAAAACCTCGCACGGGACCAATACAAATTGTAGGAACTGACCACGTCTTCATGGGATCCCCAATTTGAGGATACGACGATAATTTGAGAATATCTAGACTTTGGCTTAAAAACATAAACATGTTGTTAAAGGGAGAAATCCCGAATCATCCCCTAAATAAGTCCATAAGAGGCCCCAACACCTCGTATGGGACCAATAAAGCTTGTACGACCTGACCGCTTGGTCACCAAACCACGGATTTGATAACACAATGATAATTTGAGAATATCAAGACTTAGGCTTAAAAACATGTCATTAGAGGGTGAAACCCTCAAACGGTCCGTCAGAGGCACCAACACTGGCGCAGGACCAATGTAGCCTGTAGTAACTCACCGCATCGTCACTGGACCCTCGATTTGATAGCACGATGATAATGTTAGAATTTTTAGACTTGGGATTAAAAACATGTCTTTAGAGGGTGAAACCCCGAAACACCCCCCAAACGGTCCTGTGAAAGGCACCAATACTCACATAGGAACAATTCAACTTGTAGGATCTAAGTGCCTAGTCATGAGGCCCACGATTTTAGAAAATGATGATAATTTTAGAAAATCTGAACTTTGGTTTAAAACATGATGTTAGATGGCGAAAACTCGAAACACCCCCCAAATGGCCCTGTTAGTAGCACAAACACCTCGCATGGGACCAATGCAACATGTAGGAACTGACGACATGGTAACGGGACCTCCTTTTAGAAACACAACAATAATTTAAGATTATATATACATAGTCTTAAAAAAATAACATTCCAATAGTGGGCGAAACCATGAAACATCCCCCAAATGGCCCCTTGAGGGGCACCAACACCCCGCACGGGACAAATACAGCTTGTAGGAACTGATTTTGTGGTCACGGGACTCCGAGTTTGATAAGACGATGATAAATCGAGAATCCCTAGACTTAGGCTTCAAAAATGCCGTTAGAGTGCGAAGCACCAAAACACCCACCAAACGGCCCTGTGAGAGGTACCCACACCTCGCACGAGACCAATTCACCTCGTAGGAACTGACCACGTGGTCAAGGGACCCTTGATTTTAAAACACTTCGATGATTTGATAATATCTATAATTTGGCTAATAAACGTGCCGTTAGAAGGAAAAACCCCAAAACACTCCCCTAAACGGCCCTGTGAACGACACCAACACCTCGCACGGGACCAATGCAACTTGTAGGAACTAACCGCATGGTCATGGAACAAGTAGTGTGAGAACACACTGATAATTTGAGATTATCTACACATAGGATTCAAAAATGCAGTCAGAGGGAGAAACCTCGAGACACCCCACAAATGACCCCGTGAGAGGCCTAATCACCTTGCCGGAGAGCAATGCAACTCGTAGGAACTGACCGTGTGGTCACGAAACCCTCGATTAAAGAACATGGTGATAATTTTTGAATATGTGGCCTTAGGATTTAAAAAATTAACATGACATTAGAGGGTGAAACCTCGAAGGACCCCCAAACGGCCCCCTTAGAGGCACTAATAATGGGTACATGACTAATGCAACACATAAGAACTCACAGCATGGTCACGGGACCCCCAGTTTGAGAACATGGTGATAATTTAAGAATTTTTTCACTTGTTATTAAAAACATGACATTAGAGGGTGAAATAACAAAACACCTCCCCAACAGCCCCATGAGAGGCACGAACACCTCATAGGGAACTAATGCATCTCATTATAACTGACCATGTGGTTACGGGATTACTGACTTGAGAACACGATGATAATTTTAGAATATCTAAACTAAGGCTTAAAAACATAAACATACCGTTAGAGGTGGAAAACCCAAACCACCCCTCGCGAGTCGCCCTAACACCTCTCTAGGGACTAATGCAACTCCTAGGAACTAACCGCACAGTCACGAGAGCCCCGATTTAAGAACATGATGATAATTTGAGAATATATAGATTTAGTCATAAAAACATGATGTCTTGGTGAAAACCCCGAAACAACCCCAAACGGATCCCTGAGACGCACCAATACCTCGCACGGGACTAATACAGCTCGTTGGAACTAATCGCGTGGTCACAAAACCCACAGTTTGGAGGAAGACGATAATTTAAAAATATATATACTTAGTATTATGAACATAAACTTTCCAATAACGAGCGAAATACTCCCTAAACGGCCCCGTGAGTGGCACCAACATTTTGCACGGGACCAATGCAGCTCGTAGAAACTAACTACGTGGTCATAGGACCCCCGATTGTCATGGGACCACTAGTTTGAGAACATGATGATAATTTGAGAATATATTGACTTAGGCTTAAAAACATAAACATGTCGTTAGAGGGAAAAACCACGAACCCCCCCAAGTGTCCACGTGAGAGGCACCAACACCTCGCATGGAACCAATGCAGCTCGTAGGAACTAATCGTGTGGTCAAGGGCCCCCGGTTTAAAACATGCTGATAGTTTATGATTATCATTGTGAGGGAAACTAACACCTCGCACGGGACAAATGCAGTGCGTAAGAACTGATTCCATGGTCACGAGATCCCCAATTTTAGAAGACAACAATAATTCAAGGATATCTTGACTTAGGCTTAAAAAAGTCGTTAGAGGGAGAAACACCAAAACAACCACCAAATTACCTTGTGAGAGGCACCCACCCCTTACAAGGGACTAATGCGCATAGTAGGAACTGACCGTGTGGTCGTGGGACCCCCTGTTTGAGAACAAGATGATAATTTGAGAATATTTAGACTCAGGCTTATTAAAATGCCGTTAGAGCGAGAAACGTCGAAACACCCCCCAAACGGCTCCACGAAAGGCACCAACGCTCACACTGGACCAATGCAACTCGTAGGAACAAACCGCATGGTCACGGAGCCTCTAGTTTGAGAAAAATGATAATAATTATATAATATAAACTTAGGCTTAAAGCAAGATGTTATATGGAGAAAACTCGAAATACCACCCTACCGACACGTAGTAACCGACAACATGGTCATGGGAACCCTTTTTGAAACACAACGATAATTCATGATTATCTAGAGTGAGTCTTAAAAACATAAAATGCCAATAGTGGGGAAAACAACTAAACATACCACAAATGGCCCTTTGAAGGGAACCAACACCTCGCACAGGACAAATGCAACTCGTAGGAATTGATCGCATGGTCACGGGACCCTCGGTCTGAGAAGATGATGATAGCTGGAGAATATCTAGGCTTAGGCTTAAAAAATTCCATTAGATGATGAAACACCCACCAAATGGCCCTATGAGAGGCACCCACGCCTCGCAGGGGACGAATGCACTTCGTAGGAACTGACCACATGGTCAAGGGACCCTCTATTTTATGATACATTGATGATTTGATAATATCTAGACTTCGGATAATTAACATCCCGTTAGAGGATGAAACCCCGAAACACAATGCAAACGCCCCGTGAAAGGAACCAACACCTCGTAAGGACTAATGCAACTTGTAAGAGCTAACTACGTAGTCATGGGACCACCATTGTGAGAACACATTGATAATTTGAGATTATCTACACTTAGGATTCAAAAATGTAGTTAGATGGAGAAACCCTGAGACACCCCATAAATGGCCCCGTGACAGGCCCCAAAACCTTGCCACAGACCAATGCAACTCTTAGGAACTGACCCTATGGTAACGAAAACCCCTATTTGAGAACATGGAGATAATTTTTGAATATGTATCCTTAGTTTTAAGAACATAAACATTCCGTTAGAGTGTGAAACCCTGAAACAACCCCAAACGGCCCCTTGAGAGGCACCAATAACTGGCACAGGACTAATGCACCTCGTTAAAACTCGCCACGTGGTCACGAGACCCCCACTTTGAGAACACGATGATAATTTAAGAATTTTTAGAATTAGTCTTAAAATCATTCCATTGGAGGGAGAAACTACGAAACACCTCCCAAACAGCCCCGTGAGAGGCACGAACACCTCGCATGGAACTAATGCATCTCCTCATAACTGACCGTGTGGTTGCGGGATTCCCTATGTGAGAACACAATTATAATTTAATAATATCTAAACTAAGGCTTGAAAACATAAACATACCGTTAGAGGCGGAAACCCCGAACCACCCCACGTGTGTGTCCCCAACACCTAACGCGAGGCCAAAGCAACTCTTAGGAGCTAACCGAGTAGTCACGAGACCCCCGATTTGATAACATGACGATAATTTTAGAATATATAGAGTTAGGAATAAAAACATGTTGTTAGAGAAAAAACCCCAAAACACCCCTCAAACGACTTCGTGAGACGCACCAACACCTTACACGGGACCAATTTAGGTCATTGGAACTGATCGCATGGTCACGGAACCCACAGTTTGGAACAAGATGTTAATTTAAAAATATATAGACTTAGTCTTACAAACATAAACATGCCAATAGTGAGTGAAACACTCCCCAAAAGGCCTCGTGAGAGGCACCGACACCTCACATGGGACCAATGTTGCTCGTAGAAACTAAGTACGTGGTCACGGGACCCCCGGTTGTCCCGGGCCCCATGCTTTTAGAACATGACAATAATTTGAGAATTTATAGACTAAGGCTTAAAAACATAAACATGTCGTTAGAGGGAGAAACCTCGAAACACCCCCAAACGTCCCCGTGAGTGGCACCAACTCCTCACACGGGACCAATGCAGCTGATAGGACTTAACTGCGTGGTCACAATACCCCCAATTAGAGAAAACGATGATAATTTTTGAATATATGGACTTAGGATTAAAAACTTAGACATGCGAATTTTGGGTGAAACCCACAAACATCCCCCAAATAGCCCCATGAGGGGAACTAACGCCTCGCACTGGACAAATGCACTGCACAGGAACTGATCGCATGGTCACGGGATCCCATATTTTAGAAAACAAAAATAATTCTAGAATATCTTGAATTAATTTAAAAAAATGCCATTATAGGAAGAAATACTGAAACACCCACCAAATGGCCTCGTGAAAGGTACCCACCCCTCACAAGGGACCAATGCGCATAGTAGGAACTGACCGCGTGGTCACGGGACCCCGACTTTGAGAACAAGATGAAATTTAGGAAATTTAGACTTAGGTTTATCAACATGCCGTTAGAGGAAGAAACCCCGAAACACCCCCCAAATCTCCTCGTGAAATGTATCAACACTCGCATAAGACCGATGCAGCTTGTAGGAACTAACAACATGGTCACGGGGCCCCCGGTTTGAGAAAATGATGATAATTTTAGAATATATGGACTTAGGCTTAAAACCTGATGTTAGATGTCAAAAACTCAAAACAAACCCAATTGGCCCTCTAAGAGGCACGAACACCTCGCATTGGACCAATGGAGCACGTAGGAACTGACCAAATGGTAAGGGACCCCCTTTTTAGAATACGGTGCTAATCTAAGATTGTTTAGACTTAGTATTAAAAACATGTCATGCTAGTAGCGGACAAAAATATGAAACATCTTCCAAATGGCCCCTTGAGGAGAACCAACACCTCGTACGGGAAAAATATAGCTCGTAGGAACTGATCGCATCAGCACAGGACCCCTGATTTGAGATGTTGATGATAATTCGAGAAAATCTAGACTTAGGCTTAAAAAATTCTGTTATAGGTCGAAACACCAAAACACCCACCAAACGCCCCTGTGAGAGGCACACCTACCTCGCACGGGACCAATGCACCTCGTAGGAACTGACCACGTCATACAGGGACCCTTGGTTTTAGAACACGTCGATGATTTTATAATATCTACACTTAGGTTAATAAAAATGTCATTAGAGGGAGAATCACCAAAACACCATGGAAATGGCCCTGTGAAAGGCACTAACACCTAACACGGGATCAATATAACTTGTAGGAACAAAGCACGTGGTCAGGGGACCACCGGTGTGAGAACAAATTGATAATTTGAGATTATTTAGACTTAGTCTTCAAAAATGCAGTTAGAGGGTGAAACCCCAAGACAACCCAAAAATGGCTCCTTGAGAGGCCCCAACACCTTATCGGAGACCAATGCAAGACGTAGGAACTGACCGTGTGGTCACGAAACCCCCGATTTGAGAACATGGTAATAATTTGTGAATATGTATCCTTAGGCATAAAAACATAAACATTCGAGAGGCACTAATAACTAGCACAGGACCAATAAACCTCGTAAGAACTCACCGCGTGATCACGGGACCCCCAATTTGAGAATACAATGATAATTGATGAATTTTTAGACTTGGTCTTAAAAACATTCCACTTGAGGGTGAAAACACAACACACCTCCCAAATAGCCTCGTGAGAGGCACGAACACCTCACAGTGAACTAATGCATCTCCTTATAACTGATCGTGTGGTTGCGGGATCCCCGATTTGAGAACACGATGATAATTTAAGAATATCTAAACTAAGGCATGAAAAGACAAACATATCGTTAGAGGTGGAAACCGCGAACCACCCCCCGTGAGTGGCCACAACACCTCACGCAGGACCAATGTAACTCTTAGGAACTAACTGCGTAGTCACGGGACCCTCGATTTAACAACACGATAATAATTTGAGAATATATAGAGTTAGGAATAAAAACATGATGCCAGAGGGAAAACCCCAAAACACCCTCTAAACAGCTCTGTGAGACGCACAACACCTCGTGGGGGACCAATATAGGTCGTTGGAACTGATCGCGTGGTAACGTAACACATAGTTTGGAACAAGACAATAATTTAAAAATATATAGACTTAGTCTTACAAACATAAAAAAGCCAATAGAAAGCGAGATATTCCCCAAATGGCCCCATGAGTGGAACCAACACCTCGCATGGAACCATTATTGCTCGTAAATACTAACTACTTGGTCATGGGACCCCTAGTTGTCATGTGACCCCTGATTTGAGAACATGACGATAATGTAGCACGAACACCTCGCATGGCCCCGTGAGAGGCACGAACACCTCGCATGGAACAAATGTAGCTCGTAGCAAATGACTATGTGGTCATGAGTACTCCTATTTGAAACATGATAATTTAAGATTATCTTGACTGACACTAAAAAATATAAACATGCCAATAGCGATCAAACTCCGAAAACACCCCCCAAATGGCCCAATGACGGGTACCAACACCTCGCACGGGACCAATGCAGCTCATAGGAACTGATCGCATGATCACAGGGCCCCTGGTATGAGAAGATGACAATAAGTCGAGAATATATGGACTTAGGTTTAAAAAATGTCGTTAGATGGTGAAACACCAAAACACCCACAAAATGTCCCCGTGAGAGCCACCCATACCTCGGACGTGACCAATGCACCTCGTAGGAACTGATCGTGTGGTCACGAGACCCCCGACTTTAGAACACGGTGATAATTTGAGAATATCAAGACTTAGGCTCATAAACAAGCCATTAGAGGGTGAAATCTCAAAACACCCCACAAAAGGCCCTGTGAAAGGCACCAACACTATGCACGGAACCAATGCAGCCCATAGGAGGACCCACGATTAGAGTACATGATGATAATTTCAAAAAGCATACACTTAGGCTTAAAAATACAATGAGAGGGAGAAACCCCACAAATGGCTACGTGAGAGCCAGCAACACCTCATATGAGGGAAATGAAACTCATAGGAACTGATTGTTTGTTCAGGAAACACCCGGTTTGAGATTATGGAGATAACTTGTGAATATGTAGACTTAGTCTTAAAAACATAAACATGCCGTTATAGGGTGAAAACCCGAAACAACTCGAAATAACCCCGTGAGTGATAACAACACCTAACACGGGGACCAATGCAGGTCATAGGAACTCAATATGTGTTTACAGGACCCTCAATTTGAGAACACGACTATAATTTGAAATTTGTTAGACTTGGGCTTAAAAACATGCCGGTAGATGGTGAAACCCCAAAATACCTCCCAAACGGCCCCATGAGGGGAAGGAACCCCTCTCAATGAACTAATGCATCTCATAGGAACTGATCGCATGGTCATGGTACCCCCTGATTTGAGAATATAATTATAATTTAAGAATTTTTAGGCTTAGTTTTAGAAACATGTCCTTAGATGAAAAAACCCCGAAACACCCCCCAAACGGTCGTGTAAGAGGCACCAACACCTCGCACGGGACTAATGCAGTGCATAGGAACTGATCACATGGTCGCGGGACCCCCGATTTGAGAACAATGCTAATTTGTGAATATCTACTTAGGCTTAAAAACATGCCGTTATAGGATAAAACCCCGAAACACCCCCTAAGCGAACCATGATTGGAACCAACCCCTCACACGGGACCAATGCAACTCGTATGAACTGATCGCATGGTCACAAAACCCACGATTCGAGAACACGAGGCAAGCCATGAGAATATTTAGATTTTGGATTAAAAAATACAAACATGCCATTTGTGGCAAAACCCGAAATCAGCCCCCCAAAAGGCCCCGTGAGAGGTACCAACACGTCGCATGGGAATGGTGGATCCCGTAGGAATTGATTGCGTTGTCACAGGACCCTAATTTCGATAACATGATGATAATTGGGGAATATCATGACTTATTCTAAAAAATATAAACTTTTTGTTAGATGGTGAAACCATAAAACACACCCCAAACAGCACTGTGAGAGGCCCCAAGACCTCGCATGGGACCAATGGCACTCATAGGAACTGATCATGTGGTCACGAGACCCTCTATTTCAGAATACGATGATAATTTGAGAATATCTAGACTTTAGAATAAAGACATAAACATGTCGTTAGCGGGAGAAATCCCGAAACACCCCGAAACATCGCCCTTAGAGGCACGCACACCTTGCACGGGACCAATAAATCTCGCAGGAACTGACATCGTGGTCAAGGGGACCCCAATTTGATAACATGATGATAATTTGAGAATATGTGTACTTAGGCTTAAAAACACTCTATGTGAGGGAGAAACCCCGAAGAACACCACAAACGGCCCAATAAGAGACACTAACACCTCACAGGGAACCAATGCATCTCGTAGGAACTAACTGAGTGGGTATGGGACCCCATATTTGAGAACACGATGATAATTTAAAAATATCTAGACTTAGGATTAAAAACGTCAACATATCGCTAGAGGTCGAAACACTGAAACACCCTCCAAATAATCCCATATGAGGCACCAACACATCGCACGCAGCTAATGCAACTCGTAGGAACTTACTTCATGCTCACGGGACCCAAAGGTTGAGAACTCGAGGATAATTTGATAATATCTAGATTTAGGCTTATAAGCATCCCGTTAGAGGGAAAAAGCGAGAAACATCACCCAAACGACCCAATGAGAGGTACTTACACCTCGTACGGGACCCATGCTGGTTGTTGAAAGTGATCGCATGGTTAGGAAACCCCTGGTTTGACAACACGATGATAATTTTATAATAGAAAGAAATAGGATTGTAAACATGTTGTCAGAGGGAAACCCCCCCAAAACCCTCCAAACAGCCTTGTGAAAGGCACCAACACATCACACGGGGCCAATGCAACTCTTAGGAACTGATCGCGTTGTCACGGGAACCTCGACTTAAGACCACAACGATAATTCATGAATATCTGAACTTAGGGTTAAAAATTCCGCTAGAAGGTAAACCCTAAAATACCCCCCAAGCGGCCCTGTGAGAAGAAACAACACCTCACACGGGACGAATGCAACACGTAGGAATTGATCGTGTGGTCACGGAACCCTTAGTTTAAGAACGTAAAGCATAATTTGATAATATCTAGATATAGGCTTAAAAATAAACATGCCATTGGATGGAAAAACCACGAAAAACCCCCCAAATAGCCCCGTGAGAGGCACCAACACCTCAGAGAGGACCGATGCATCTAGTAGGAACTGATCGCATGGTCAGAGGATGCCCAATTTGAGAACACGATGAAAATTTGAGAATATCTAGATTTGGGCTTAAAAACATAAATTTATCAGTATGGACTAAAACCCCGAAACACGCCCCAAACGGCCCTGTGAGAGGTACCAGCACCTCGTACGGGATCAATGCAGTTTGTAAGCATTGATCGCGTGGTCACGAGACCCCGAGTTTGAGAATGTGACCATTTTGAGAATATCTAGACTTAAATTTAAATACATGACGTTAGATGGAGAAACCCCAAAACACACCCCAAATTTCCTAGTGAGGGGCCCCAACACCTCACACGGGACCAATGAATCTCCTAGGAACTGACCACGTGGTCACGGCACCCCGGGTTTGAAAATGCGATGATAATTTGAGAATATTTAGACTACTCTTATGCCGTTAGAGGGTAAAATCCCAAAACACCCCACAAACGACCTCGTAATAGATAGTAACACCTCGCACGAGACCAATGCAGCTCGTAGGAACTAGGCACCCAATCACGGGACCCTCGATTTCAAAACACGATAATAATTTTAGAATATCTAGACTTTGGCATAAAAACATAAACTTGTCGTTAGAGGGAAAAATGTTGAAACACCCCCACACCTTGTACGAGACCAATGCACCTCCTGGGAAATGATCTCACAATCATAGGCCCCCGATTTGAGAACACTACGATAATTTGATAATTTTTTTGACTTAGGCTTAAAAACATGTCATCTGAGGGCAAAACCCCTAATCACCACACAAATGGCCCCATAAGAAACACGAACATCCCGTGGGGAACCAATGCATGTCGTAGGAACTGATCGCGTTGTCAAGAGCCTCCCGGCTAGGCTCAAAATTGTAATAGTTACAAATAACTCTTAAACGGCCCCATAATAGTCACCAACACCTCGCAAGAGGCAAATACATCTCATAGGAACTGACCGCATGGTTACGAAACCCGCGGTTAGAAATCACGATGATAATTTTATAATATATAGACTTAGGCTTATAAACATGCCGTTAGAGGGCAAACCCTCGAAACACCCCCCAAATGGCCCCGTGAAATGCATCAACACTCGCGCAAGACCTATGTAGCTTGTATAAACTAATAGCATGGTCACGGGGCCCCCGGTTTGAGAACAAAATGATAATTTGTAAATATATAGACTTTGGCATAAAAAATGTTGTAAAAGGATAAAACAACGCATAACTCCCCCAAATGACCCCATGCGAGGCACCAACACCTCACACGGGACAAATGCATCTCATAGGAACTGACTGCGTGGTGAGGAAACCCTCGGTTTGGGAACATTGCGATAGTTTGAGAATATCTAGACTTAGTATTAAAAACATAAACATGATGTTAGAGGGGAAAACCTCAAAACATAATCGAAACGGCCCCGTGAGAGGTACCAACACCTCGAATGGTACCAATGCATCTTGTAATAACTAAATGTGTGTTTATGGGACCCCTGGTTTAAGACCACGATCATAATTTGAGAATATCTATACTTTGGTTTACAAATAAGTCGTTAGATGGTGAAACCTGAAAACACACCCAAACATCCCTAAGAGAGGCCCCAACACCTCGCAGGAAACCAATGCATCTCCTAAGATCTGACCACTTGGTCACGAGGACCCCGATTTGAGAACACGGTGATAATATTAGAATATTTAGACTTAAGCATAAAAGCATGCTATTAGACATAAAAACCCCAAAACACCCCCCAAATGACTCGGTAGTAGGATCTAACACCTCGTACGAGACCAATGCAGCTCGTAGGACATGACCGCATGCTCACTTGACCCCAGATTTCATAACATGTTGATAATTTAAGGATGAAATCATGAAACACCCCCAAACAACTCCATGAGATGCACCAATATCCCATATGGGACCAATACAGCTCGTAGGAACTCATCGTTTGATCATGGGACAACTGATTTGATAACAATGCGATAATAAGAGAATATCTAGACTTAGTCTAGAAAACATGCCATTATAGGGAGATACCCTGAAACACCCCCAAACAACCTGGTGAGAGGCACTAACACCTCGCATAGGGCCATGGAAGCTCGTAAAAACTGATTGTGCGGTCTTAGGACTCCCAATTTGAGAATGTGGTGATAATTTGAGAATATCTAGAGTTGGATTCAAAACATGTCGTTACTAGGAGAAACCCAGTAATGCCCCCTACATGGCCCCGTGAGAGGCACCAACACCTCTCATGGACAGACCGCATGGTCACGGGATGCCCTATTTGAAAACACAACAATAATTTGATAATATATAGAGATATGCTAAAAATATAAACATACTTTCACAGGCAAAACACGAAACACCCCCCAAACGGCCCCGTGAGAGGCTCTAACACCTCACACGGGACCAATGTAGCTTATAGGAACTAAGCACATGGTCATGTTACCACCATTTTTAGATCACGATGATAATTTTAGAATATCAAGAGTTAGGCTTAAAAACATAAACATGCCGTTAAGGGGAGAAACCACGAAATACCCCTCAAATGGCCACATCAGAGGAACCAACACCACGCATGGGACTAATGCAGCTCGTAGGAACTAACTATGTGGTCAAAGGACTCCCGATTATCATGGGACACCCTGTTTAAGAAGATGACGATAATTTGAGAATCCCTATACATGGGCTTAAAAACATAAACTTGTTGTTGGAGGTAAAACACCGAAACAACCCCCAAACGTCCTTTTGATAGACACCAATGCCTCCCACTAATCAATGTAGCTCATAGGAGTTGACCGTGTGGTCATGGGACACCTGATTCGATAAAATGATGACAATTTAAGAATATCTAGAGTTAGGCTTAAAACCATGTTGTTAGAGGGTGAAACCCCGAAACACCCCCCAAATGGCTTCGTGAGATGCACGGACACCTCCCAAGGGACCAATGCATCTCGGAGGAACTAACCACGTGGTAATGAGACCCCCAGTTTGAAACATGACGATAATTTAAGAATATCTAAACTAATAATTAAATACATAAACATGCCCATAGTGGGTTAAATCACCAAAACACCCACCAGATGGCCCTGTGAAAGGCACCTACACCTCACATGGAACCAATACACCTCGTAGGAACTGATTGCATGGTCAGAGGACCCTCGGATTTTTAACATAGTGATAATTTGAGAATATCTATACTTAGGCTTAAAAATATTCTATGTGAGGGAGAAACCCCGAAGCACCCCACAAACGGACCAATGAGAGACACTAACACCTCACAGGGAACCAATGCAGCTCGTAGGAACTAACGGCGTGGGTATGGGACCCCAAGTTTGAGAACACGATGATAATTTAAAAATATCTAGACTTAGGATTAAAAGCATAAACATATCGTTAGAGGTCAAAACACCGAAACACCCTCTAAATAATCCCATATGAGGCACCAACACCTCGCATGCAGCTAATGCAACTCGTAGGAACTGACTTCATGGTCATGGGACCCAAAGTTTTATAACTCGAGGATAATTTGATAATATCTAGCTTTTGGCTTATAAGCATCCCGTTAGAGGGAAAAAGAGAGAAACATCCTCCGAACGACCCCATAAGAGGTACCTACACCTCGTCCGGGACCCATGTTAGTTAAAGGAACTGATCGCGAGGTCAGGAAACCCCTGGTTTGACAACACGATGATAATTTTATAATGGAGAGATGTAGGATTATAAACATGTCGCCAGAGGGAAACCCCCCCAAAACTCTACAAACGGCCTTGTGAAAAGGAACCAACACATCACACGGAGCCAATGCAACTCTTAAGAACTGACTACGTGGTCATGGGAACCTCGACTTGAGAACACAATGAAAATTCATGAATATCTGAACTTAGGGTTAAAAATTCTGTTAGAAGGTAAACCCCAAAATACCCCCAAACGGCCCTGTGAGAGGAAACAACACCTCACATGGGACGAATGCAACTCGTAGGAACTGATCGTGTGGTCATGGAACACCCAGTTTGAGAAGATGAAGCATAATTTGATAATATCTAGATATAGGCTTAAAACATAAATATTCCATTGGTGGGAAAACCCTGAAACACTCCCCCAATAGCCCTTTGAGAGGCACCAACACATCACACATGACCAATGCATCTAGTAGGAACTGATCGCATGGTCAGAGGATGCCTAATTTGAGAAAACCATGATAATTTGATAATATATAGATTTTGTCTTAAAAACATAAACATATCAGTATGGACTAAAACCCCAAAACACACCCCAAACGGCCCTGTGAGAGGTACCAACACCTCGTACGGGACCAATGCAGCTTGTAAGAACTAATCGCGTGGTTGTGAGACCCTGAGTTTGATAACATGACCATAATTTGAGAATATCTAGACTTATATTTAAATACATGATTTTAGATGGAGAAACCCCAAAACACACCCTAAATTGCCTAGTGAGGGGCGCCAACACCTCACACGGGACCAATGCATCTCCTAGGAACTAACCACGTGGTCACAACACCCCGGGTTTTAAAATGCGATGATAATTTGAGAATATTTGGACTTACTCTTATGTCGTTAGAGGTTAAAATCCCAAAACACCCCACAAACGACCTCGTAATAGACAGTAACACCTCGCACGAGACCAATACAGCTCGTAGGAACTAGCCACGCAATCACGGAACCCTCGATTTCCAAACACGATAATAATTTTAGAATATCTAGACTTTGGCATAAAAACATAAACATGACGTTAGAGGGAAATATTCTGAAACACCCCCATACCTTGTACGAGACCAATGCCGCTCCTAGGAAATGATCGGAGGATCATTGGCCCCCGCTTTGAGAACACTACGATAATTTGATAAATTTTTTTACTTAGGCTTAAAAGCATGTCGTCCGAGGGAGAAACCCCAAAGCAGCCCACAAATGGCCCCATAAGAGCCACGAACCCCGCAGGGAACCAATGCAAGTCGTAGGAACTGATCGCATTGTCAAGAGACCCCCAGTTATCATGAGACCCCCGGCTACGCTTAAAATTGTAATAGTTACCAACAACTCTTAAACGACCCGATAATAGTTACCAACACCTCTCAAGAGGCAAATACCACTCATAGGAACTAACCGCATGGTCACGGAACCCGCAGTTAGAATTCACGATGATAATTTCAGAATATCTATACTTATACTTATAAACATGTCGTTAGAGGGCAACCACTATGAACACCCCCCCAAATGGCCCCGTCAAATGCATCAACACTCGCAGAAGACCGATGTAACTCATATGAACTAACAGTGTAGTCAAGGGCCCCTGGTTTGAGAACAAAATGATAATTTGTTAATATCTAGACTTTGGCATAAAAACATATCGTAAAAGGATAAAACACCGCATAACACCCCCCAAATGACCCAATGCCAGGCACCGCATGGGACAAATGCATCTCATAGGAACTAAATGCGTGGTCATGAAACCCTCAGTTTGAGAACATTGCGATAATTTGAGAATATCTAGACTTAGTATTAAAAACATAAACATGTCGTTAGAGGGCAAAACCTCAAAACATAATCGAAACGGCCCCGTGAGAGGTACCAACACCTCGAACGGGACCAATGCTTCTTGTAAGAACTAAACGTGTGTTTATGGGACCCCTAGTTTGAGATCACGATCATAATTTGAGAATATCTATACCTAGGTTTACAAACAAGTCGTTAGATGGGGAAACCCGAAAACACACCTCAAACATCCCTAAGAGAGGCCCCAACACCTCGTACGAAGCCAATGCATCTCGTAGGATCTGACCACATGGTCACGAGGACCCCGATTTGAGAACACGATGATAATTTAAGAATATTTATACTTAAGCTTAAAAGCATACTATTATAGGGTAAAACACCAAAACACCCCCCAAATGACCTGGTAATAGGCTCTAACACCTCGTTTGGGACAAATGCAGCTCGTAGGAGCTGATCGCATGGTCACTAGACCCCAAATTTCATAGCACGGCGATAATTTAAGGATGGAATCGTGAAACTCCCGCCAAACAACTCCATGAGATGAACCAATATCCCACACATGACAAATGCAGCTCGTAGGAACTAATCACTTGATCATGGGACCACCAATTTGATAACAATGCGATAATATGAGAATATCTAGACTTAGTCATGAAAACATGCCATTATAGGGAGAAACCTTGAAACAATCCCAAACAACCTAGTGAGAGGCACCAACACCTCGCACAGGGCCATGGAAGCTCGTAAAAATTGATTGTGCGGTCTTGGGACTCCCGATTTGAGAATGTGGTGATAATTTTAGAATATCTAGACTTGGATTCAAAACATGTCATTAGTGGGAGAGACCTATTAATGCCACCTACACGGCCCCGTGAGAGTCACCAACACCTCTCATGGATAGACCGCGTGGTCATGGGATGCCCTATTTGAAAACACGACAACAATTTGATAATATCTAGACATAGGCTTAAAAATATAAACATACTTTCATAGGCAAAACTAGGAAACACCCCCCAGACGGCCCCGTGAGAGGCTCTAACACCTCACACGAGACCAATTTAGCTTATATGAACTAACCGCATGGTCATGTTACCACCATTTTTAGATCACGATGATAATTTGAGAATATCAAGAGTTAGGCTTAAAAACATAAACATGCCATTAAGGGGAGAAACCACGAAATACCCCCACAAATGGCCACGTCGGAGGAACCAACACCACACATGGGACCAATGCAGCTCGTAGGAACTAACTATGAGGTCACAGGAATCCCAATTATCATGGGACACCCTTCTTGAGAACATGACGATAATTTGAGAATCCCTAGACTTCGGATTAAAAACATAAACTTGTCGTTGGGGGTAAAACACCGAAAGACCCCCTAAATGTCCTCATGAAAGACACCAACACCTCCCACTAATCAATGTAGCTCGTAGGAGTTGACCATGTGCTTATGGGACACCTGATTTGAGAAAAAGATGATTATTTAAGAATATCTAGAGTTAGTATTAAAACCATGTTGTTAGAGAGTGAAACCCCGAAACACCCCCCCAAACGACTTCGTGAGATGCACGGACACGCTCAAGGAACCAATGCAGCATGGAGAAACTAACCACGTGGTAACGAGACCCACAATTTGAAACACGATGATAAATTAAGCTTATCTAAACTAATTCTTAAAAACATAAACATGCCCATAGTGGGTTAAATCACCAAAACAGCCACCAAAAGGCCCTGTGAGAGGCACCTACACCTCACATGGAACCAATACACCTCGTAGGAACTGATCACATGGTCACAAGACCCTCAATTGTTGAACACAGTGATGATTTGAGAATATCTATACTTAGGCTTAAAAACATGCCATTAGAGTTAGACCCCCCCCCCAAAAAAAAAAAACCAACGGCCATATGGGAGGCACCAACAACTTTCACATGACCAATACACCTCGTAGGAACGAACAACATGGTCATATGCCCTTTATTTGAAAATGCGCTGATAATTTTAGAATATCTGTAGTTAGGCTTAAAAACATGTCGTTTGAGGGGAAACCCCTGAAACACCCCTAAATGGCCTTGTGAGAAGCACCAACATCACACACGGGACTTATGCAGTTCGTAGGAGCTGACCGCGTGGTATTGGGACCGTTGGATTGAGAACACAATGGAAGTTTGTGAATATCTACACTTAGTCTTGATAACATAAGCATGTTGTTTGATGGCGAAACTTAAAAGAACCGCACAAATGGATCCGTGAAGGGAAACAACACCAAGCACGGGATCAATGATGCTCATAGGAGTTGATTGCGTGGTCATGATATCCTTACTTTGTGAAGACATTGATAATTTGACAATACCTAGAGTTAGTCATAATAACATGTCGTTAGAGGGCGAAACCCTGAAACACCCACTAAATGGCCCCATGATCGACACCCACACCTGGACCAATACAGCTCATAGGAGCTAACCACGTTGTCACGGGACCCTTGGTATGAGAAAATGATGATAACTTGAGAACATTTAGACTTAGGCTTAAAAACATACTGTTAGAGGGAGAACCCCTAAAACAGTCCTAAACGCCCCCTTGAGAGGCAGAACCACCACGCACGGATCAAATGCAACTACTAGGAACTAACTGCATGATCACGGCCCCCCTAGTTGGATAACACGATGATAATTTGAAATACTTATAGCTAGGCTAAAAAACAAGCCATTAGAGTGCGAAAACTACTAATGTCCCCTAAACGGCTCCCTTAAGAAGCACTAACACATCGCATGGGAGTAATGTAACTCCTAGAAACTGATCGCTTGGTCACGAGGTCCCTGGTTGGAGAATACGATGTTAATTTAAGATAGTATAGGATTAGTCTTAATAACATAAACACGTTGTTGGTAGGTATTGACCGCGTCATCACGAGACCCACAGTTGGAGAGCACGAGGATAATTATAGAATATCAATACTTAGTCTTAAAAACAAGCCGTTAGAGAACAAAATCCATAAATTTCCACTAAAATGGCCCTATGAGAGGTACTAACACCTCACACCGGACCAATGCATCTCATACAAAACTAACCGCGTGGTCATGGAGTCCCCGGTTTGAGAACACGAGATTAATTTGAGAATATATAGACTTAGGCTTAATAACATAAACATGTCATTAGAGAGAGAAATCTTTAACACCAGCCAAACAGCCAGTTAGAGGCACCAACGACTCACACAGTACCAATGCATAATGTAGGAAGTGATCGTGTGGTCACGGGACCCCCGATTTGAGAACCCGATGATATTTTGAGCATATATACAGTAAGTTTCAAAAACATAAAAATGATGTTAGAGGGCAAAACATTTTAAAAAACCAAATGGACTGGTGAGAGGCACTTACACCTTGCATGGGACCAATGCAGCTCGTAAAAACTAACAGCATTGTCACCAAACCCCCGATTTGACAACATAGTGATAATTTGAGATTATGTAGACTTAGTATTAAAAATATAAACATGTCATTAAAAGGAGAAATCTAGACCCCCCCCCCAAAACCGACTCGTGAGAGGCACCAGCACCTCGCACGGGACCAACGCACGTCATAGGAACTAAACGCATGGTTATGGAACCCCCGATTTAAAACACAACTATAATGTAAGAATATCTAGAATTAGTCTTAAAAACATAAACATGCCAATAGCGGGCAAAAATTCTGAAACACCCCCAAATGGCCCCGTGAGGGGTACCAACACCTTGCAAGGGACCAATGCCTCTCGTCTCATGGTCACCGGGTCCCTAATTTGAGAAGACGACATTAATTTGAGAATATCTATACTTAGGTTTAAAAACATGCGGTTAGATGACAAAACCCCAAAACAAACACCAAATGGCCCTGTGAGAGGCCCCAACACCTCGCATGGGAATAATGCATTTCGTAGGAACTGGCCATGTGTTCCAGGGACCTCCAGTTTGAGAAGACGATGATAATTTGGGAATATTTAGACTAAGGATTAAAAATAGGCCGTTATAAGGATAAGTGCCCCCCAAACGACCCCGTATATGTAGTAACACCTCGCACGGGGCCAATGCAGCTTGTAGGAACTGACTACTTGGACAGGGGAACACTGGTTTTAAAACACGGAAATAATTATAGAATATCTAGACTTCTAAATAAAAACATAAACTTGTCATTAGAGGGAGAAATCTTGAAGCACCACCAAACGTCCCCTAAAGAGGCACCCATACCTCGCACGGGACCAGTACAACTCGTATGAAATGACATCGTGGTCATGGGGCCCCGATTTGAGAACTTGATGATAATTTATGTATATTTGTACATAGGCTTAAAAATATGTCGTTAGAGGGGAAACCATGAAGAATTCCACAAACGGCCCCATGAGAGGCACTAACACCTTGTAGGGAACCAATGCAACTCATAGGAACTGACCGTGGTCACAGGACCCCCAGTTGTCATGGGACTCTCGATTTGAGAACGTGATGGTAATTTGAGAATTTCTAGACCGATGATTAAACACATAAATATATTATACCAGGGCGAAACCCCAAAACACCCCTAAAACGGCCCGTAAGAGTTACCAACATCTCGTATAAGGACAATGCAACTCGTAAGAACTAACAGCGTGGTGACGCAACCCATAATTTGAGAACACGATGATAATTTTAGAATATGTAGACTTAGGCTTAGAAACATGCCGTTATACACGCCTAAAACAGATCATGAGCGGCATGAATACCTCACAAAGGCCCAATTCAGATGATATGACCCCCAATTTGAGAACGCAAAGATAATTTGTGACAATCTAGACTTAGGTTTAAAAAATGTCGTTAGAGGATAAAACCCTGAAACACCCCCCAAATGGCCCCGTGAGAGGCACCGGCACCTCATTGGGACAAATGCATCTCAGGGGAACTGAACACTTGGTCATGAAACCCTTAGTTTGAGTAAATGGCGGTAATTTTGGAATATATACCCTTAGGCTTAAAAACATAAACATGTCGTTAGAGGGAAAACCCCCGAAACATAACCTAAACAACTCAAAGGCACCAACACCTTGGACGAGACCAATGCAACTCGTATGAACTAACTGTGTGACTAAGGGACCCCTGGTTTGAGAACATAATGAGAATATCTAGACCTAGGTTTACAAATAAGCTATTATACGGAGAACCCCAAAAACACCCCTCGAAGAGCCTTGTGAGAGGCCCCATAACCTTGCTCGGGACCATTGCTGCTCGTAGAAACTGACCAAGTCTTCACGGGATCCTGGTTCGATAATATGACAATAATTTTAGAATATCTAGACTTAGGGTTAAAAATATAAAGATGCGATTAGAGGGAAAAATCTCGAAACACCCCCTAAATAACTCCTTAAGAGGCGTCAACACATCACACGGCACTAATGCAACTTGTAGGACTTGATCGTTTGGTCACTGGACCACTTATTTTATAACACTAATAAAATTTTAGAATATCTAGATTTAGGCTTAAAAACATGCCTTTAGAGGGAGAAATGCTAAAACACCCCCTAAATGGCCCTGGGAGAGGCACCAACACCTCGCACGGGACCATTGCAGCTCGTAATAAGTAACCGTATGAAGATAATTTGAGAGTATCTAGACTTTGCTTATTAACATGTCATTGGAGGGTGAAACCCATAAATGCCCTTTAAACTTCCCCGTGAGAGTCAACAACACCTTGCATCGGACCAATACATCTCGAAAGAACTAACCGCGTGGTCACTGAATGCTCAGTTTGAGAACAAGAAGATAATTTGCGAAAATATAGACATATCCTTCATAAAATAAGCATGTATTTAGAGGCGTAACCTTGAAACGCCCCCAAACGGCCCCGTGAGAGGCTCTAACGCCTCCCACGGGGCCGATACAACTTATAGAAACGGATCACGTCAACATAGGACCCCCAATTTGAGGCCACGATGATAATTTGAGAATATCTAGACTAAGGCTTAAAAACATTAATGTGTCGTTAGAGGGAGAAACAATGAAACACCTCCTAAACGTCCCCATGAGAGGCACCAACACCACGCATAGGATTAATGCAGCTCGTATGAACTAACTACACAGTCACGGGACCCTAGGTTTTTATGGGACCGCTATTTGAGAACATGACCATAATTTGAGAATATCTAGACTTAGGATTACAAACATAAACTTTCCGTCAGTGGGAAAAACATCAAAAGACCGTCCAAACGTCCTCGTGAGAGGCACCAAAACGTCACACATGATCAATGAATCTGGTAGGAACTGATCGCGTGGTCACGAGACCCTCAATTTTTTAAATCGATGATAATTTGAGAATATCTCGAGTTAGGCTTAAAAAGATACCATTGGAGGGAGAAACCTCAAAACACCAACAAAACGACCCCGTGATGAACAACTCGCATGGGACCAATTCATCTCGTAGGAACTGATCGCGTGGTCATGGGATCCTCGATTTGAAAAATGACAATAATTTAAGGGTATCTAGACTAATTCTTAAAAACAAAAAATGCCAATAGTGGGAGAAACCCTGAAATACTTCAGATTGCCCTGTGAGGGGCACCAACACCTCGCACGGGACCAATACAGTTTGTAGGAACTGATCGCATGGTCACGGGACCCCCAGTTTAAAACACGATAATAATTGAAGAATATATAGACTTAGTACTAAAATAATAAACATTCCAAGAGCGGAAGAAACACCGAAACACCCCCAAATGGCACTATGAGGGGCACTAATACCTCGCACGGGACTAATGCAGCTCGTAGGAACTGATCTCATGGTCACGGGACCCCCGATTAGAGAAGATGATGATAATTTGAGACTATATAAACTTAGGCTTAAAATCAAGCTATTAGAGGGGGAAACATTGAAACACCCACAAAACGGCCCCGTGAGGCACCCACACTGCACACAGGACCAATGCACCTCGTAGGACTAGACCACGTCATCACGAGAGCCCCAGTTTGATAACACAATGATAATTTCAGAATATATATACTTAGTATTAAAAACATAAAAATGTTATTGAGGGGAAAACCCTGAAACACCCCCTAAAAGGCTCCAAGAGACGCACCAACACGACACTCAGGACCAATGCAGCTCGTATGAAGTGATCTCTTCGTCCAAAGACCCCTGGTCTGAGAACATGATGATAATTTTAAAATATCTAGACATAGGCTTAAAATATGGCATTATAGTGAGAAACTTCGAAACACCCCCACAAACGGCCTCTTGAAAGGCACCAATACCTCTCACAGGGAAAAAGCAGCTCATAGGAACATACCCTATTTGTTATGGGACCGCTAGTGTTAGAACACGACAAAAATAAATGAATATCTAGACTTAGGCTTTTTAACATAACCATGCTGTAGAGGGTGAAACCACGAAATACCCCCAAACGCCCACGTGAGAGGCACCAACACCTAGCACGGGATGAATTAAGCTCGTAGGAACTGATCACGTGGTCAAAGGACTCCCTTTTTTAGAACACAAATAAATTTGAGAAAACCTAGAGTAAGGCTTAAAAAATGTTGTGAGAGGGAAAAACCCCGAAACATCAAGGCACCCACACCTTGCACAGGACCAAAACAACTCATAGGAACTGATCGCATGGTCACGGGACCCTTGGTTTGCGAAAATGATGATAAATTGATAATATTTAGACTTAGGCTTAAAAACATGTTGCTAGAGGGAGAAACCCCTAAATGGCCCCTTGAAAGGCACCAAAACCTCACACGGGACTGAACGCGTAGTCACTAGACACCCAAGTTGAGATCCCAATGATAATTTCAGAACATATACACTTAGGCTTAAAAACAGGACGTTAGAGGGCAAAAGCCAGAAATGTTCCGAAACGGCCCCATGAGAGGCACTAAGACCTTGTATGGGACCAATGTAGCTCATAGAAACTAACCACGAGGTAACAGGGTCCCCAATTTAAGAACATGACATTAATTTGATAATATCTATACTTAGGCTTAATAGCATACGCATGCCATTAGGGGTAGAAACTCTTAACACCCCCAAACATCCTCGTGCGAGGCACTAACACCTCGCATGGGACCAGTGCAACAAGTAGGAACTGACCATGTGGTCATGAGACCCCCACTTTCAGATCATGATGATAATTTAAGAATATATAAATTTGGGCTGAAAACATAAACATGTCGTTAGAGTGTCAAACCCTAAAATAACTCCAAAATGGCCTCATGAGAGTCCCCGACACTATGCACAAGACTAATATAGCTCGAAGGAAGTAACTACGTGGTCATGAGACTCTCAGTTTGAGAAAATATGATAATTTAAGAATATTTAGATATTGGGTATAAACATAAACAAGTCATTAGACGGGGAAACCCTAGGACACCCCACAAACGGCCTCGTTAGAAGGGATAACACCTCGCATGGGATGGATGATGCTCATAGAAACTGATCGCATGGTCATGAGACTGCTAACTTTATTAAACGATGATAATTTATGAATATCTATACTTCACCTTACAACATGTTAAAGGGTGAAACCTGAAACAACCACCAAACGATTATGTGAGAGGCACAAACACTTGGCATGGGCCCAATGAGGCTCGTAGGAACTGATCATGTTATTACGAGACCCTTGATTTAAACAACGATCATAATTTAATAATATCAAGACTTAGAATTAAACATAAACATTCCAAACCAACACCTCACACGGGGCCAATGTAGCTCGTAAGAACTGACTTAATGGCATGGGATGCCCAGTTTGACAAGACGATGATAAATTGAGAATATATAACCTTAGATTGAAAAACATGGTGTTAGAGGGTAAATGTGAAAACCCGTATATGATTATGATAAATTATATTTAAATCATAATTATCCTATGTGATATTAATAATGTGTTATTAGTATATCTAATGTTAAGTGATTATGGTTAGTATAATTCTACTTTCATAAATCATGAATTGTCGAATTATTTACGAACACAAGATTTGGTTATTTGCGATAGAAATGTTCCTGTTTAAGACTAGTTTTGACCCTTGTAAAATTACAATTGACTTGAGGTGAAAACTACATAGTTGTATATATGTGAGTTAGGGTTGTAACACAACAAACGGTGCATCAAGAGGATGTTCGAGTAAGAAGTTAGGTCAAAATTACGAGAAGGGGCGAATCTGTCAATTCCCTTAGGTGGTAAATTGTGTTTTATTAAACCAAATGGTTTAATTTGATTGGATGGATTGGGAGGCAGCCTTGGCCGACTTAAAACTCTCCCTTAACCTTATTTATTCAGAAAATAAGTCCCTAGGTTCAGTTTGAGGTGATATTAGCTTGAGGAAAGAGAGGTAGAAGTTAAGGAAGAAAGGGTTACAAGGAAAATCTAGGAAAACAATTCCAAGAAAATCCTTAAGGTGTTTCCAAGGTAATATTATATGTTAATATTATTTTAATCTTCTATTATACTTATTTCAAAGTATATAAATCGTGAATTATTGATCCAAATTCCATCCTCCTTTGTGATAATATGTATTGGTTCATATGTGAGATAAGTGGTGTTATAGGTCATATTGCTTTGTATTGAAACCCTTTGTATTAAAACTTTCATATCTGTTTGTGTGCTTACTGGAATTAAGAAATTCCAATTGTATATGAAAATAGACTTATATATTCATATCATATCCAAAAATCAGAATTTAACTCCTTATGGTTAGGTCTTAGTGATGGTTGCAAGTTGGTATATAGTTGCTGTTTGAATATTTCTTTTCGGTATGCCCTGAGTTTGGTCAAGCTTTTGAGATAGAAAATGAAGTCCAAATATTATGAAACTTTAATTATGTACTATTAAGTATTTATACCGAAAGTTTGTGGAAAATCATTGAAATTTATGGTGTAGAAAAATTATGAAAATTCTTGGAAGTCAAAGGAACAATAGAGGAGTTTGTAGGACAGATTTCTTGTGTTGTAAAGAAATGGCCATAACTTGCCCTAGGAAGCTTGAAAAATTACACCGTCACTTGTAACGGAAAGTATATTCAGATGTGTTTCCAGATTGATAAGCTTGAACACCTTTATGTGTACTTTTTATGAATATGGGATGGTTAAGTATGGAGGACAATGATTTGATGCCATATTGGATACCCCATGAAAGAATGTTTGTATATACTCCTTCCCAAGGGTATTTGGAGTACATGTTTCATGTGTATATATATTCATAAGTATACTTTTATGTTTACTTGAGTTTAGTTATAAATTCCTTATGAGGTAGTTTCTAGGGTTGAATGTTCATGACCTTATCAACATATATACCATCGTTTCGTCTTTACATATGTTTCATGGAATATGACTTGAGTAGAATCATATTGTGGTTGTGTACTTATTTAAGTTACATAATTATAATAAGATAATACTTATGATTGATTTTCAATACTGATTTAGTTGGATTAACAGGTGTAAGGTCAAATGAACCAAGTTCAGCTCCACCCGAGGGAAACGTGAATACATAGTTGACAACATAAGGTGAGTGTACTTACTGAGTAGATTTTGGATATGATATATATATAGAATATGTTGATATGTTATGGATTATTTGAAATCCAAGAGATGTTGATATGTTATGGCTTATTTAAAATTCAAGAGATGTTGAGATGTTATGGCTTATTTAAAAGCCAAGATATGTTGAGATGTTATGGCTTTATAAAAGTCAGGATATGTTGAGTTGCTATGCAATTCAGGAGATGTTAGGTTTTTAAAACCTATGGATATGATCATTGCCTACGGGCAGGAGATGTGGGGTTTATTAACTCCGGATATGTATATGGCCTAATTTCGCACAGAGATGTATATATTGTTATGTTGATATGTTAATATAGTACTTTTACTATAGATAGCTGTAGTACACTCACTGAGTTTTTAAACTCATGGTTTTATATGTTTACATTTTCAGGATTTCCAGCTGCCACTGCCAGGTCTAGGAGGTTGAGTACATAGAAGTAGGGTCTTGTTAGTTTGTTTTATAAACTGCACTAGTTGTAATTAAGTTAAATGATACGTGGGTTATGTTGAAATTATGTCTCCTTAAAACGATTGGATTTTTTTATATTCCGCATTTTAACCTTGAATTTGTTTAAATATGTATTTCCTAAATAATAAATAAATTATAATTGTGGTTTGTAAACTATTTAGTTAATTATATCCTAATGGGGTTAGGGGGTGACAACTTGGTATCAGAGCTTTAGGTTTTTATATTCTGGGGTTAGAGAGTCTAGATATGGCAGTGGCAGAAATAGCGTTGTGTGTGTCTTTTATATTAATTTGTGAGAAATACTAACCATTATGTTAGAAATAAATGTTGAATTCTTGTTTCTATAATTGTGGTTTATGACAGATAGTAAGCAATGGAAGGAGCAAATGTTCATGAGAGGGTGGATGAGGAGTCTTCAAATACAGTAAACCAGCAAAATCTAAATAACGTAGAGGGGGCTCCTGAACAACTTACAGATATGCAAAAGATGGCTCATGCCATGAATTTAATGGCAGAACAACAAAATATGTTTATGATGCAAATAGCAGAACAACAAGCCAAGTACTTGGAGGAGCAAACTTTGGCAAGAAGAGAAAGGGAAATACAACGAGAGGAGAAGAATACTCTGTACGAGAAGTTTATCAAATTGAACCCTCCAGCATTCTCAGGTTCTGTAGATCCTTTAGAAGTTGAGGCTTGGGTTAGAGACACAGAAACAATCTTCGGGGTGATGAATGTACCTGGCGCGCAGAAGGTGATTTTGGCTACTTTCATGTTAAAGGGAGAAGCTAAATATTGGTGGGAGTCTTCCAAACATTTATTGCTTACTCCGAAGGGAGGTGAGGTAATTACTTGGGATTCCTTTATTAAATTCTTATATGAAAAGTATTTTCCTCGCATGTACCGGAAGCAAAAGGAGAGAGAATTTTTATCATTGACTCAGGGGAATATGTCGGTCAGGGAGTATGAAACTAAATTCACATCTTTGTCTCGATTTTCTTTACATTTCTTACGTGATGAGGAGGATAAATGCACCAGATTTCAGGATGGGTTGAATTTGGTTTTCAAGTCGAGACTCACTGCACTTGAGATGGTAGATTATTCTTCCTTAGTTAACAAAGCTATGATGGTTGAAGGAGATGTTAACGACGCAATAAAGAATAGGGAACAAAGAGGAAAGAGGAGTAGATTTGATCCATCTCAGCAAAAGGAAGAAAATGTAGAATACTAGAAATAGGGGAGTTAAAGATTTCAGCGCGGTAGAGGGTCTGGAAATTTTGTTCAGAATAGGACACCAAGCAGTTTTAGGGGTGCAGGATCGATGGGCCAACAGAATAGACAGCATGAGAATGACAATGGGCAGTCTAAGCCTGTTACATGCTATTTTTGCAAAGCTGAGGGCCGTATCAGTCCAGATTATCCCAAGTTAAAGGGGGTAGAGTGTTATCACTGTCATCAAATTGGTCATACCAAGAAGAACTATCCTATGCTACTGGGAGGGATTCAATCAGCTACTACTAGTCGAGGCTCATCACCAGGAGTCATAGGGAGAGGAGGAGGTAGAGGACAGGCTAGTGGATCCAGGGCTCCGGGAAGGATATTTGCTATGAGTTTACAGGATGCTCAGGCTACTCTAGAGGTGGTGATAGGTACATTTTCTGTCATGAACAGACATGCTTACGTGCTTATTGATCCAGGTTCTACTCATTCATTTGTAGCACTGTCATTTACCATGCATTTGGGTAGACCATGTTCTTATCTAGATTGTGGTTTATATAGTTCTACACCTATGGGGGATGTGATGTTAGTTGAGCATGTGTATAAAAATTGTGTATTATATATGGGGGAGGGGGAGTGGACCATTGATTTAATTCCCCTAGATATTCAAGATTTCGATATTATCTTGGGTATGGACTGGCTATCTTCCTACCATGCATCAATTGATTGTTTTCGTAAGGAGGTTACATTTAATATACCGGGGGAGGAAGAATTCAAATTTACTGGGGAAAGAAATGTGGTTCCGAACTGTCTTATTTCAGCCCTTCGGGCGAGGAAATTGTTAAATAAGGGTTGTCAAGGCTTTTTAGCATATATTGTGGATACAGACAGGGAATTGCAAAAATTAGAAGATATCCCAGTCGTTAAGGATTTTGCCGATGTGTTCCCAGATGAATTACCAGGATTGCCACCTAGCAGAGAGGTAGAGTTTGCTATCGATTTAGTGTCTGGTACAGCTCCAGATTCTATTTCTCCATATAGAATGGCACCTGTGGAACTAAAGGAGTTAAAGGTTCAACTGCAAGATTTGCTAGATAGAGGTTTTATTCGACCTAGTGTATCACTATGGGGCACCCCAGTATTATTTGTGAAGAAGAAAGATGGCACCATGTGACTCTGCATTGATTATCGACAGTTGAACAAGGTGACTATTCGAAATAAATATCCATTGCCTCGTATTGATGATTTGTTTGATCAATTACAGGGTGCTAAAGTGTTTTCAAAAATTGATTTGAGATCGGGTTATCATCAATTAATGGTGAGAGATTGTGACATTTCTAAGACAGCTTTTCGTTCTCGCTATGGTCATTATGAATTTTTGGTAATGCCATCTGGGTTAACGAATGCTCCTGCGGTGTTTATGGATTTAATGAATCGAGTATTTCATACTTTCATAGATTCGTTTGTGATTGTCTTTATCGATGATGTTTTGATATACTCACCTAGCCAAGAGGAACATGAGAAGCATCTAAGAGTTGTATTGCAAGTTTTGCAAGATAGTCAATTATTTGCGAAGTTTAGCAAATGTGAGTTTTGGTTAAATCAGGTAGTATTTATGGGGCATGTTGTTTCAGGAGATGGAATTTATGTTGACCCTAAAAAGGTAGAGGCAATTGTGCAATGGGAAAGACCGAGGAATGTAATAGAGATAAGGAGTTTCCTAGGATTGGCTGGATATTATAGAAGATTCATAAAGGGGTTTTCCTCTATAGCCTTGCCGTTGACTAAATTGACCCGAAAGGAAGTGAAATTTGTGTGGAGTGATGAATGCCAGCACAGCTTTGAAATGTTGAAAAATAGGCTAGTATCAGCTCCAGTTCTCACTGTTCCATCCAGTGGAGAAGGTTTTGTGATTTATAGTGACGCTTCACATCAGGGCCTGGGTTGTGTTTTCATGCAACATGGAAAGGTAATTTCTTATGCATCTAGACAGTTGAAGATGCATGAACGTAATTATCCTACACATGATTTAGAACTTGAGGCTATTGTTTTTGCCTTGAAATTATGGAGACATCATTTGTATGGTGAGACATGTGAAATTTTCACTGACCATCAAAGTTTGAAGTATTTATTTACACAGAGAGACTTGAATTTGAGACAAAGACGCTGGATGGAGTTAATTAAAGATTATGATTGTACCATTCACCATCATCCCGGGAGGGCCAATGTTGTTGCAAATGCTCTGAGTCAAAAGTCATTGGGGAGGTTATCTTGTATTCAATGTGCACGGGTTGGCAATATTATGGAATTAAGACAGATGGGAGTCGAGTTGAACTTATCTAAAATGGGGGCGTTATTTGCACATGTTAAAGTGAGACCTTTACTGGCAGAACGCATATGAAATTTGCAAGTCAGTGATCCATTCCTTGAAAAGAAGAAACGGGAAATCTTGGATGGTAAAGAGAGTGACTTTGAAATTAAGAAGGATGAATCATTGTGTTATAAAAATAGAATTTGTGTACCGAATTATCCGTCCTTAAAGAAGGATATATTAGAAGAGGCACATAGTTCTATTTACTCTATGCATCCGGGAGGTACCAAAATGTACAGAGATTTGAAAGAGTATTACTGGTGGGACAATATGAAACGTGAGATTGCCGAATTTGTAGCTAAATGTTTAGTATGTCAACAAGTGAAAGCGGAGCATCAGAAGCCGGCAGGATTATTGCAGTCATTGCCTATTCCGGAATGGAAGTGGGAGCATATAACGATGGATTTTGTTGTAGGATTGCCACGATCACCAAAGGGGAATGATTCTATTTGGGTGATTGTAGATCGATTGACAAAGTCAGCTCATTTTCTTCCAGTTAAGACCACCTACACGGTTGACAAGTATGCACGTATGTACGTTGATGAGATTATCCATTTACATGGGGCACCAGTGTCAATTGTATCAGATAGAGATCCAATGTTCACTTCTAAGTTTTGGCCTCGTTTACAGAATGCCATGGGCACAAGTTTGAAGTTCAACACTGCATTTCATCCACAAACTGATGGGCAATCTGAGAGGACGATTCAAATATTAGAAGACATGTTACGAGCTTGTGTATTTGATTTCAAGGGCAGTTGGGATGATCATTTTCCATTGATGGAATTTGCATATAATAATAGTTATCAGTCCACCATTGGTATGGCGCCTTATGAAGATTTATATCGGAGGAGATGTAGAACGCCATTATGTTGGGATGAAGTGGGTGAAAGGAAAGTTTTGGGTCCTGAACTGATAGATATGACAACTGAGAAGATCAAAATGATTCGGGAACGGATAAAGATAGCGGAAAGAAGGAATAAATTTTATACAGATAAGAGGAAGTATCCATTGGAATTTCAGAAGGGGGATTTTGTATTCCTAAGTATTTCACCATGGAAAGGCGTTATGAGATTTGGAAAGAAGGGGAAACTAAGTCCAAGATACATTGGACCATATAAAGTGTTGGAAAGAATTGGGACCCTGGCATATAGATTGGCATTACCTCCAGAGTTATCTCGTTTACATGATGTGTTCCATGTATCAATGCTTCGTAAGTATTTGGCAGATCCATCTCATCAACTGAAAACCCAACCTATTGAACTAAAAGAAGACTTGTCGTACATCAAGGAACCGGTGGAAATTCTTGATCGTAAGGAGCAAGTATTGAGTAATAAGGTTATTCCCTTAGTTAAAGTTATGTGGATGAGCCATGGAATTAAAGAAGCAACTTGGTAAATGGAGGATAGCATGAAGAAACAGTATCCCCATTTGTTTGGTAAGTGTCATTCGTATTAAATTTCGGGGACGAAATTTTCTAAGGGGGGGAGGTTGTGACAACCCGTATATGATTATGATAAATTATATTTAAATCATAATTATCCTATGTTATATGAATAATGTGTTATTAGTATATCTAATGTTAAGTGATTATGGTTAGTATAATTCTACTTTCATAAATCATGAATTGTCGAATTCTTTACGAACACAAGATTTGGTTATTTGCGATAGAAATGTTCCTGTTTAAGACTAGTTTTGACCCTTGTAAAATTACAATTGACTTGAGGTGAAAACTACATAGTTGTATATATGTGAGTTAGGGTTGTAACACAACAAACGGTGAATCAAACGGATGTTCGAGTAAGAAGTTAGGTCAAAATTACGAGAAGGGGCGAATCTGTCAATTCCCTTAAGTGGTAAATTGTCTTTTATTAAACCAAATGTTTTAATTTGATTGGATGGATTGGGAGGCAGCCTTGGCCGACTTAAAACTCTCCCTTAACATTATTTCTTCAGTAAATAAGTCCCTAGGTTCAGTTTGAGGTGATATTAGCTTGAGGAAAGAGAGGTAGAAGTTAAGGAAGAAAGGGTTACAAGGAAAATCTAGGAAAACAATTCCAAGAAAATCCTTAAGGTGTTTCCAAGGTAATATTATGTGTTAATATTATTTTAATCTTCTATTATACTTATTTCAAAGTATATAAATCGTGAATTATTGATCCAAATTCCATCCTCCTTTGTGATAATATGTATTGGTTCATATGTGAGATAAGTGGTGTTTTAGGTCATATTGCTTTGTATTGAAACCCTTTGTATTAAAACTTTCATATCTCTTTGTGTGCTTACTGGAATTAAGAAATTCCAATTGGATATGAAAATAGACTTATATATTCATATCATATCCAAAAATCAGAATTTAACTCCTTATGGTTAGGTCTTAGTGATGGTTGCAAGTTGGTATATAGTTGCTGTTTGAATATTTCTTTTCGGTATGCCCTGAGTTTGGTCAAGCTTTTGAGATAGAAAATGAAGTCCAAATATTATGAAACTTTAATTATGTACTATTAAGTATGTCTACTGAAATTTTGTTGAAAATAATGGAAATTTATTATTTAGAAAAATTATGAAAATTCTTGGAAGTCAAAGGAACAATAGAGGAGTTTGTAGGACAGATTTCTTGTGTTGTAAAGAAATGGCCATAACTTGCCCTAGGAAGCTTGAAAAATTACACCGTCACTTGTAACGGAAAGTATATTCAGATGTTTTTCCATATTGATAAGCTTGAACACCTTTATGTGTACTATTTATGAATATGGGATGGTTAAGTATGGAGGACAATGATTTGACGCCATATTGGATACCCCATGAAAGAATGTTTGTATCTACTCCTTCCCAAGGGTATTTGGAGTACATGTTTCATGTGTATATATATTCATAAGTATACTTTTATGTTTACTTGAGTTTAGTTATAAATTCCTTATGAGGTAGTTTCTAGGGTTGAATGTTCATGACCTTATCAACATATATACCATCGTTTCGTCTTTACTTATGTTTCATGGAATATGACTTGAGTAGAATCATATTGTGGTTGTGTACTTATTTAAAGTTAGATAATTATATTAAGATAATACTTATGATTGAGTTTCAATACTGATTTAGTTGGATTAACAGGTGTAAGGTCAAATCAACCAAGTTTAGCTCCACCCGAGGGAAACGTGAATACATAGTTGACAACACAAGGTGAGTGTACTTACTGAGTAGATTTTGGATATGACATATATATAGAATATTTTGATATGTTATGGCTTATTTAAAAGCCAAGAGATGTTGATATGTTATGGCTTATTTAAAAGCCAAGAGATGTTGAGATGTTATGGCTTATTTAAAAGCCAAGAGATGTTGAGATGTTATGGCTTTATAAAAGTCAGGATATGTTGAGTTGCTATGCAATTCAGGAGATGTTAGGTTTTTAAAACCTATGGATATGATCATTGCCTACGGGCAGGAGATTTGGGGTTTATTAACTCCGGATATGTATATGGCCTAATTTGGCACAGAGATGTATATATTGTTATGTTAATATGTTATTATAGTACTTTTACTATAGATAGTTGTAGTACACTCACTGAGTTTTTAAACTCATGGTTTTATATGTTTACATTTTCAGGATTTCCAGCTGCCACTGCCAGGTCTAGGAGGTTGAGTACATAGAAGTAGGGTCTTGTTAGTTTGTTTTATAAACTGCACTAGTTGTAATTAAGTTAAATGATATGTGGGTTATGTTGAAATTATGTCTCCTTAAAACGATTTGATTTTTTTATATTCCGCATTTTAACCTTGAATTTGTTTAAATATGTATTTCCTAAATAATAAATAAATTATAATTGTGGTTTGTAAACTATTTAGTTAATTATATCCTAATGGGGTTAGGGGGTGACAGTAAAACCCCAAAACACATATCAAACGGCCCCGTGAGACGACCCATACCTCGTACGAGGCTAATGCATCTCGTAGGAACTGAGTGCATGGTCACATGTCCCTCGATTTGAGAACATAACGATAATTTGGGAATATTTAGAATTAGGCTTAAAAACATGCTGTTAGAGGGAGAAATCATAAAACATCCTCCAAATGACCCAGTGAGAGGCACCAACACCTCGCACGGTACTAATGCAACATGTATAAACTAATCACGTGGTCACGGGACCCCCAATTTGAGAGCATAATGATAATTTGATAATATCTTGACTTAGGATTAAAAATATTCCGTTGGAGGGAGAAACCACAAAATGTACCTAAACGGACTTGTAAGAGGCACCATAACCTTTCACGGGACCAATGCAACTCATAGGAACTGACTGCATGTCCACGGGATCATTGGCTTTAGAACGTATGTAATAGGGTAGTTTAGATAAGATGGATGCGTAACCCCTTTTAGAGTACAATACTGATAAGTTGATTAAGAAACCGCCATTAACTTTATAAAATATGCAATAACGATCTGGTGAAAATGAACTTAGTTTGATCTTACAAATCTCTCGTGTATAACTCAATAGATAATAATGAGCTCACAAGTAACTCATTTATATAGAGAGAGCGTAGAATCCTAGATACACTTTGGAAGGCATCCAAACACCCCAACCACCCTAAAAGATCTCTATCATGTATTAAAAGTTTCCTAATAGATGGCAATGGTGGGGAGTGAACTTTGATTTGTAATAAATCTCTCTCTCTGTGATGTATTTTATCTCTACCAATAACTTCTAAACTATCAAAAAGAACTCCCTTTCCTCAGAGGTGCTTGGGGACCTTAAATATCCCCCACACCACTCCCGAGATAACTCAGTCATTCATAAATTTTAAACACATCCCTCATACTTTATGTCACTAACATTAAATTCCTGATGGACTAGTGAACTCCATGTCATAAACATTAAATTCCAAGACATGCCTTTTGCCTAACCACTGTGTCATCACATAGGTGTCTTACCATCTGTCTGAAAACCCCAAATACCACGATGTCTTACTCAAGTTCATATTTGAAATTTCATAGTTGGTTAGTGACATCTCATAAAGCGGATGTGACAATAAGTATAGGGTTGTTTGGTTCTTAACTCAACGCCCCGATGGAACTCAAGGCTACCCTGCTTAAGGTTCCTCGGTCAAGGTCCTTTGGTGTTTAACAGGTGTATCTAAGATGGTCAAGTCAATCCCCAACGATGCCTCACTTCTCAATCCTATAAATCAAGTCTCTCTGAAGTTCCCACGGTGAGGTCATTCGATAGAGCATGAAAGCTCTCCCAGGCCATGCCAAGCCTAGTCTCTCGCGAGTACCGTTCTACTTGATGCTAAGTGACAATACAATCATTACAACATTAAAGTCATTATAGATCATAGGAAATTTAAATAAATGATACAACATGACTAAGTAAGACAACAAGACTAAAGGGTGAGCTCTCTCGATCAACTTCTTCATTGGGAGATCCCTCTGAGCTGCCACGCTGAACTACCTCGATTGAGGTGCTTTGTTTGTCTTACTGAGCTACATCGCTTCCTTAATTCCTTAAGTCTTTTGTGTTACATATGGTATTAATTCTAATCTCAAGATTATCTTCAAGCCCCCTATAACGTAAACATTTTTTTAGGGGGAAAAACCTTAAAAAACTACCCAAACAACAAGAGGCACTAACACCTCACTTCGGATCAATGAACCTCGTTGGAACTGATCACGTGGTCACGGGACCCCAGTTTTAGATGATGACAATAATTTGATAATATCTTTAGTTCAACTTAAAAATATATCGTTAGAGGGCCAAATCTCGAACCCCCCTAAACGACCCCATAAGAGCCGCCCACCCCTCGCACGGGACCAATGCAGCTCGTAGGAACTAACCACATAGTCTTGGACCCTCAATTTGAGAAGACGGTGATAATTTGAGAATATTTAGAATTAGGCTTAAGAACATGCCGTTAGAGAGAGAAACACAAAAAAAAACATCCCCTTGAGAGGCACCTACCCGTCGCATGGGACTAATGCAGTTGGTAGGTACTGATTGCGTCATCTCGAGACCCCTAGTTGGATAACACGAGGATAATTTTAGAATATATAGACTTATTCTTAAAAACAAGCCGTTAGGTGATGAAAACTAGAAATTTCCCCTAAATGGCCTTATGAGAGGTACCAACACCTCGCACAGGACCAGTGCAGCTCATACAAAACTAACTGCGTGGTCATGGGGTCCCTAGTTTGAGAACACAACATTAATTTGAGAATATATAGACTTAGGCTTAATAACATAAACATGTCGTTAGAGGGAGAAACCCTTAACACCCCCAAACGGCATGTGAGAGGCATAAACACCTCACACTGGACCAATGCAACACGTAGGAACTGACCTCATGGTCATAGGATCCTTAGTTTTAGAACACGATGATAATTTTGGACTATCTAGACTTAGTCATAAAAACATAAACATGTCGTTAGAGGGAGAAAGGCAAAACAACGCCCTAACAGCCTCGTAAGAGGCACCGACACCTCGTGCAGGACAGTTGCCTCTCGTAGAAACAAACTACTTGGTCACAGGAGCCCCAATTTGATAATGCGATGATAATTTAATAATATATAGGCATAAGCTTAAAAACATAAACATGTAGTTAGTGGATAAAATCCAGAAACACACCCCAAACGACCTCATGAGAGGCACAAACACCTCGTACGGGACCAATGCAACACATAAGAATTGACCGTGAGGTCACATGACACTCAATTTTTGAAACTTACAAGAATTTGAAAATATCTGGACTTCATCTTAAAACATGTCGTTCGACGGTGAAATCTTGAAACACCCCCCAAACAGCTCTTTGAGTGGCACGAATACCTCGCATGGGACCAATGCAACTCATTATAAATAAACTCATGGCTACAAGATCCATGGTTTGAACCACGATGAGAATTTAAAAATATCTAGATCCAGACTTAAAAACATAATCATTCAAATAGAGGGCGAGACCCCAAAACAACCCAAATGGCCTTATGAGTTGCACCAACACCTCACATAGGACCAATTTAGCGCGAAGTAACTAACCGCATGGTCGTGGCACCTCAGGATTGATAGGACAAATATAATTTGATAATATCTAAACGTAGGCTAAAAAATGTGTTGTTAGAGGGCGAAACCCCAAAACACCTACCAAATGGCCCCGTGGGAGGCACCCACTCCTCCCACGGGACCAATGCAACTTATAGGAATTGATCACATGGCCACGGGACCCCCAGTTTTATTAAATAATGATAATTTGAGAATATATAGACTTGGGCTTAAAATCATGCCATTAGAGTGAGAAACCCCAACACCCCCGCCCCCAAATGGCCCAGTGAGAGGCACCAACACTTCGAACATGACTAATGTAGCTCATACGAACTAATCGCGTGGTTAGGGGATCCCTTGTTTGAGAACACGATGATAATTGGAGAATATATTGAGTTAGGCTTAGAGACTTGTCCTTGGAGGGTGAAACACAAAAATTTTGTTAAACGTCCACGTGAGAGGCACTAACACCTCGTACGTGACCAATACAACTCATATGAACTGATCGTGTGGTCATGGGAGCACCGGTTTGAGAACACGATGAAAATTTCTGAATATCTAGATTTAGGCTTTATAACATAAACATACCGTTAGGGGAGAAACCTCGAAATACAACCCAAACAGCTTTCGAGAGGTACCAACACCTCACTCGGGATCAATGAAGCTGGTAGGAATTAATTGCGTTGTCACGGGGTCCCTAGTTTGAGAAGACGATGATAATTTGAGACTATGTAAAGTTACTGATACGACATAAATATTTCGTAATTCATCGTTCGAACCTACGCATTTTAGCTCCTTTCGGTATCTTGTTCCCTATAATTATGATTGTTAACTAGACAACCTCAGATTTTTATGTTAACATGTTTTGCAGGGGTTAATTGAGATTTCATAGGTATTTGGATGCTAAGTGTGAAGTTCAGACGCATTCTGACAAATTTCCCTATGCAATCGCATGTTCAAGGGCATTTTCGTCTTTCCACATTTTGGGCACCTGACCCATCATCTTCACGAAAGTTGTATCCCTCCTCACAAGCTTCGCGTGGCGGTGAACGGTGCGCAAATCCGATCCCTAACGAATAAGTTATGACATTTTCAGCGAAAGAGAAATCCATTCAAACCAAAATAGCAAGCATCTTGAAGCAGCCCTGCTTGATCGATCGATCGATCGAGCCTTCCGAATTTGCCTTCGAGTTGAGACAGGGGTCTCATTTTCTAACCATCAATCGATCGATCAAAGGGATCGATCGAGCGATCCCCGTTTTCTGAAGATATTTTTCCATTTCTTTTCTTTTTACTTTTCTTTTCTAATTTAATTCCACTTACTATATATACCCATTTTGTTGTAAATATCATATATAATTCATTTTAGATAGTTTAGGTTAGGGTTTTGGAGGTTTGAGATCTCATTTCTTCATTTCTTCTTGGATTGACACCTAATTCGGTTTGTAATTTGCACTTTCATCTTCCATCTCCATTAATATAGTCTGTATTCCATTAATTCTTGCTTTGTAGTTAATTTACATTCTTTGATTTAGTTTCTTTCTAGTGTATTCTTATTGTGTTTATTTACAGCATTTACTTATCACATTTTTAATATGTTTTCTAGCTAAGTTAGTCTAGGTTGTATCGAATTGCACTCATTTCGGGTTGACATGTTGCTTTGGTTTGGTGATGGAGTTACGGGTTTATTTCAGGTGCGTTGTCCTAGTTATTACTCCCAGGGGATTTGACGTGGAATTTCATGTATGTTTCATGCTGACAACCTTGCGTGCGTAGTTTTTGAGGTATTTATTGACGCCAAAATCGTATTAGGCATTTATGCAAATTTAGGGGCGTGACAACCCTTAATCTAATTAACTGTTGAAACGATACGCATTTGTAATAACTTGTCAACCCATGTAACCATTTTATACTAATTAACGCAGGTGAGGAATATTCGACACAACCTATAGGTTTTACTCGCTTTCTTAATCTAGCTTTATTTTCCCTCGCCTAAATTAATATTTCCCTTGTATCCTTCTTTTCCCTTTTTGTGTATAATCAACTTTTACACTTTTATTTAGGAATATAAAACGTATAAATTCTAGCATCTCGTCTTTGTGGATTTTTTGATACCCTAACTTCGCTTCTATACTCTCCCGTTGAGTGTAGTCATAAGTTTAGGTTTTTTGTATTGGGGCAGTGAACAGAAAACAACGATTATCGTCTTGACACGTGCTACTTTTCACCCCCGATCAAAAATGGCACCGTAAACCTTTTGTTAGTTGGATAAAAGACGATGATAATTTGAGAATATTTAGACTTAGGCTTAAAAGCATGCCATTAGAGGGAGAAACCACGACACTCCCCCCAAACGGCCCCGTGAGAGGCCCCAACACTTCGCACAGGACTAATGTAGCTCGTACAAACTAATCCCGTCGTTAGGGGACCCTTGGTTTGAGAACATGATGATAATTGGAGAATATCTTGAATTAGGCTTAAAGACTTGTCTTTTGAGGGTGAAACCAAAAACTCTGCTAAATGTCCACGTGAGAGGCACTAACACCTCGTACTTGACCATTACAGCTCGTAAGAACTGACTGCGTGGTCATGGGACCATCGGTTTGAGAACACGATGAAAATTTCTGAATATATAGATTGAAGATTCATAACATAAACATACGATTAGGGGCGAAAGCTTGAAATACATCCCAAACAGCTTGTGAGAGGCACCAACACCTCACTCAAGATCAATGAAGCTGGTAAGAACTGATCGTGTCGTCACGGGGCCCTAGGATTGAGAATACGGCGATAATTTGAGAGTATGTAAAGTTATGCTTAAAAGTTGTTCGTTAGAGGATGAGACTCCAAAACCCCCCTAAACGGCCCCGTACGAGGCACCGACACCAAGTAGGAAACAAATGCGCCTCGTAGGAAGTGACCGTATAGTTACATGACCCTTGATAGTTCGAGAATATCTAGACTTCATCTTAAAATCATGTCATTAGAGGGTGAGACCTTGAAACACCCCCCAAATGACCCCGTAAGAGGCACGAACACCTCATATAGGACCAATTTAGCTGGTAGGAACGGACCTCGTGGTTATGGGACCCCCGGTTTGAACCACGATGATAGTTTAAGAATATCTAGACTTAGTCTTACTAGCCTAAACAATCCAAATAAACACCTCGCATGGGACCAATCCATCTCGTAGGAACTGACTGACTGGTCAAGGGACCCATGGTTTGAAAAGAGGATGATAATTTGAGAATATATAGACTTTTAGGCTTAAAAATGTGCCTTAGAGGATAAAACCATGAAACACCCAACAAACGACCTTGTGAGAGGCACCCACACCTCACACGAGACAAATGCAGCTCGTAGGAACTCACTGCATCGTCATGGGATCCCCGATTTGAGAACACAACGATCATTTGAGAATTTCTTGACTTGGGCTTAAAAACTTTCTGTTGGAGGGTGAAAACCAAAAATGCCCCATGAAAGGCACTAACACCTTGCACGGGACCAATTTAGCTCATAAGAACTGACCACGTGTTCACGTGGCCATCAGTTTGAGAACATGATGAAAATTTGTGAATATATAGATTAAGGCTTTATAACATAAACATGTTGTTAGGTGGTGAAACCCCGAAATAGCACCCAAACGGACCGTAAGAGGCATAAACAGCTCGCATGGTATCTAGAGATAGTCTTAAAACATGTCGTTAGTGGGAGAAACCCCAAACCCTCCTAAACATCCCCTAGAGAGGCACCAACACCTCACATGGGACTAATGTAGCTCGTAGGAACTCACCACATCATCAGGGACCCTAGTTTGAGAACACGAGGATAATTTGATAATATCTACACTTAGGCTTTAAAATAAGCCATTAGAGGGAAAACATCGAAAATGCCTATAAACGGCCCCGTAAGAGGCACCAACACCTCGTAGGAGGCAAACACAAGTCATAGGAACTGAATACATAGTCACATGACCCTCTTTCTAGATTTTGGCTTAAAAGAATGTCATTAGAGGGTGAAACCTGGAAACAACCCCCAAATGGCCTCGTGAGAGTTATGAACACCTCACATAGGACCAATGCAACTTGTAGGAACTAACCTCATGGTTATGGGACACCTGGTTTGAACCAAGATGTGAATTTAAAAATCTCTAGACTTAGTCTTAAAAACATAAACATTCCAAATAAACACCTAGCATGGGAGCAATGTAGCTTGTAGGAACTGACTGCCTGGTCATGCGACCTCTGGTTTGAGAAGATGATGATAATTTGATAATATTTAGTCTGAGGCTCAAAAACATGATTTAAAGGGTAAAACCTCAAAGAACCCAATAAACGGCCCCTTGAAAGGTACCCACACCTCACACAAGACCAATGGAACTCATAGGAATCGACCGCATGGTCACGGGATCCCGATTTTGAGAGCACAACTTTAATTTGAGAAGACCTAGACTTACGCTTAATAAACTAAACATGTTGCTAGGGTCAAAACCCATAAAAACCCCCAAACGGCCTCGTGAGAGGCATTAAAACGTCATATATTACCAATGATAGAATTTTTTCACACAGAGAAGGTTCATCGAATTGAGAAGTTTTTTGTGCAGACATTTCTTGTTCCTATAATAAATCTCTCCATGAAGGGGGAAAAGTAGAGGTGGATTGAAGGTAATCTTGATAATATAGATTATCCCCCCATTAACAACAGTGTTTTGGATTAAGGTATCTTACTGTGGCAGCCCACAATGGCAACTCAGCGTGGCAGTCGAGAGGGACCTTCAAATAAAGAAATAGACCGAAAGAGATCGTCCTTTAGTCCTGCTGATTAACTTAGTCTTCTTGTATCTTTTGTTTATATTGACTATGAGCTATAATGATTATAAAGATGTAATGAGTATAATGATTGTGTGTGAGGTCGAACGGTACTCGCGAGAGACCAGGCTTGACAGGGCCTGGGAGAGCTTTCATTCTCTATCGAACGACCTCGTCATGGGAACTTTGGAGGAACTCGATTTGGAGGATTGAGAAGTGAGGCACCATTGGGGCTTGTCCTTAACATCTTAGATACACCTGGTAAAACACCGAAGGACCCATACCGTGGAACCTCGGGCAAAGCATCTTTGAGTTCCATTGGGCATTGTGTTGTGAACAAAATCGCCCTATACTTAAATGTCACATCAACTATAGGTGATGTCACCATCCAACTACAAAATGTCAAATCTGCACTTGAGTAAACTACTATGGTATTTGGGGCTTTCAGACAAGTTGGTGAGCCACCTCTGTGATGATAGCCACCTGACACATAGGGGTTAGGAAGAAGGCATCCCTTGGCATTTAATGTCTATGACATGGAGCTAACTAGTGCATCAGGCATTTAATGTTGACACATAAAGTATGAGGGATGTCTTTCATAGTCTTTAATGTCTGGGTTGGCTCAGGTATGGTGTGGGGGGATATTTAAGGACCCCAACCACCCCTGAGGAGAGGAGGTTCTTGTTGAGAATTCAGAAGTTATTACTAGAGAGATTTATTATGAGCTAGAGAGTTTTTAACCCAATATTACCATTTATTAAAATCTTAAATATCTGACAGAGATTCTTGAGGTTGATTTTTGTGTTTGGCTGCCTGCCAAGGTGTATCTAGGGTGATTACATATCTCTCCCTCCAAATGAGTTACTTTTGAGTTTGTTATTATCTTATTTAGTTATACAAGAGAGATTTTGTTAGTTCAAACGGAGTCTATCTTCACTAAGTTGTGTCCGCGTGTCCTGTAGTAGTCAGCAATAGTGTTGCTATTGCTCTTACCATTACTGTACTAAAAAGGGGTTACGCCTCCATCAAATCTAAACTACACTCTTACATTTGGAAAATCTGCCGGGAAGGCATTCTTCTAGTTAAGGAGTATAGCGCATGATAACATTAATCAAAGGCTTAACTTTGATGATATTCAACACAATGAAGAATAGGCGGCGAGAGAGCTATAGGCTTCAAGGGATGGGGATCCTTGAGTAGAGGATCCTCCAGTTCAAGTGGCGACATGCGTTCGAGGGGTGACACAATCCTCCATGAGCGCTGGGTTTGGACCAGGCCAAGTGGCACTCCTCATGAATAAATTTTATGAGTTTTTGAAAGCTCCTGTAGCTTCAATGGTGTTAGGAGGATTTAAATCCAGCTCTTTCATGACACAAGTTAGCAACCCCAATGGCCCCACCAAGTGCTGTCATAACGGGAATGGTCCGAGAAAGTATACCCTTTGTTGTAAATCTAGCAGTGGGAACCCCAGGAATATCAACGGCTCCAAATGTGATCATTTCTCCAGCTCCAGCGGACACTCAGCCTATGGTCCCACTGATAGGCGTTTCAATGGCATTACCCATGGAAGAGATAAACAAATATATGAATAAAGACATAATGAAATTCATGTAAGCCTCCTCGCAATCTACGGACGAGGTGTCTTCGATTTATGACGTCTTTTGGATGCCTTACCCCTAGTAATACAATGATGAACCCTACCGAAAAGATTATATTCGTCTTATTTTAGAAAGATACACAGGAGAGGGTCGAAACTCGAAGGAACATATTAAAAGCTTCGTTGAACACATGGGGGTGCATTGTAATACCAAAAAACTCAGGTTGAGGGAATTTTCTAAATCCTTAACTGATAAAGAATATACTTGGTATTCTCATTTAGCTCCCAAGAGTGTTTCCACACAAGAGCAAATGCACATTTTGTTCATCCAAAAGTTCATTCCGATGGAAGATGAGTTTACTTTGACCCAACTGGGGAGGGAGAAGCAACGGCCAGGGGAAGATGTAGTGTCATACATTCACAGATTTAGGTAATGGTCCGTCGATGTAAGAGAGGAGACCAAAGAATCCAAACTGCTCCCGATTTGTGCGGAAGGACTCCTTCCGGAGTACATCTTCCATCCTATTAATGAGACGCACGAGGGGATGTTTTCCGCATTTCTAAAAGAAGTAAGGAATATCTCATTAGTTGTGCGACCAAAATTGAGTGGTGGTGCATATGATGTTCAGGAAGCTGATACTACTCGTGGGAGGGAGGTCTTAGCCCCCACGGATGGGATGTACCGAAGGAACATATGAGGCAATCTGGTGAAGAGGGACAACAAAAGGAAGTTCGGGAGAGATCGGGAAGACCCACCATCATTGACTTGTATGATAGAGGAGGTTGTCAGCATTATAATGCAATGGTCCAAGTGAGAATGGTGTACAAACCAAAAGGGAATTCCCGTTGGGGAACCCAACGCTATAACTAGGGCGGATCTCAAATAATTTCAGATTCATCAAAAGATCTAACATCCAATGAATAGATGTTTCACGCTAAGGAGAATCATCAATAAATATGTAAAGGCACAAACATTTCAAATCCATCCACATAACGTTAACAATAACCCACTCCCAGCGCATGGGGCCAATCTGGTGGTGTCCTATGATGGGAAGGTAGAAAGAGAGGAAAGGGAGATAAAGACGAAGTAGGAGGAGTTTTTAGAAGATTTGGAAGATTATACTAATGGAATGGCTAACGTAGTGTTAGATTATGATGAAGAAAGTGCTAAAGATGTGGAAGATGTATAAAGCATTGAAGGCGAGGAAGAAGACCTAGCCGTAGAATACAATGTAATTTCAAAATCCTCAAAGTTTTCCTGGTTCTTGGTCAAGGTAGGGATACCAAAGGAGAATAGATTGGAAATATCTCAGGAAATCCTTGACATTACGAGGAAGAACGCAGTCTCTTTGCTAATAAGGAAGGGACTCATGGCCATGTTGGTAAAGAGGTTTCTCTCAGAAATAACTTGCAGTGACATAGATAGAGCTCTAAGCTTCCATTATAATAGGCCATTATATGTGACCCCCAGAGTTAACGTGGTTAGTTTTTCAAGGGATCTTATGGATGGGGGATCTTCCATCAATATCATGCCAAACAACTTTTTCCATGCAGCTAATATTCCAGAGGAAAAAGGTTAGTCGCCATTCCTTTGGTGATTTCAGGATATGACAACCAGGCTTACAAGTCCATTAGGTACATGAATGTTAGGATTGTGATGCAAAATCTGAGTTCCCATATCAATTTCCATGTAATAGAGAGCGCAACTTCCTACCATCTATTGATAGGAAGAGTGTGGATGCACAACCAACGGCTAGTTCCTTCGACGTATCACCAATGAGCCAAGGCGAATATCAAGGGAATGGAGGTGACCATTTGGGCTAGAAAGATGCCCTTCGTTGTCGAAGAAGCTCACCTAGTGGACGCAACCTTTTACATGGAGCTAGAAGAGGACATTCGAGTCCTAACGAGAAGAATGGAGGGAGCATGGGTTCTCTCGATCAGATAAAGGATGGGGCCCTTGAACAAGAAAAATAAAAAGGGTGCAAGCAGTGAAGGAGTGGTGGCTAAAGAAGACCATAAGGTGGTCCCTCGGTCCCAAAACATTTCGAAGAAGCTCAAAGACAGGGTGGGCCTATAGTGGACCCAATGGAGCAATCGGTCCAATGACAAAGTGTGCTGAGTCAATTTTTAGGAGGAAGAGTTGTTGAGGCTTTTAGAGAAAAGAAGGGGAATGCAATGGTGACTACTAGTAGACAATGAAAAAAGGTAGTTGTCGAAAAAGAAAAGGTGGTTTATAAGTTATAATGGTGTGAATCATTGGCCGAAGAAATTGATAATGAGGCTGACCTGATATATGGGTTAATTCTGGTAGATCGACGAGGGAAATGTATGGTGATAGAAAACTGCAACATACAGGAATTTCTGGAAGAATTCATCGAAGAACTAGATTACATGATAACTCAACCGAAGCCACATGCACAGGAGTTGGAGCAGTTGAACCTTGAGAAAGAAGGGGATGGTCCAAGGCCTATTTTTACCTCGAAAGATCTTAGTAAAGGAAAATGAAAGGCCTTGTTTGAACTGATTCCGGAGTTCATAGACACTTTTGCATGGAAGTACACATATATGGAAGGGATGGATGAGGAAGTGAGCTGCCACAAGTTGAACGTGATGCCTTAAGTCATTCTATTGAAACAAGCAACATGAATGTACAAGCCTAGGCTAGATTTGAAGTTCAAGGAAGAGAGCCAATGCTTACTAACGATAGGGTTCATTAAACCGATACAACACCCACTTTGGCTATCTAACGTTGTTCCGATGGGTAAGAAAGACAAAAATAAATAAGGATCTGTGTGGATTTCAACGACTTGAATAGGGATTGTCCCAACGATGAGTTCCCTCCAGCCTCCATCGATATATAGATAGATGCAACAACTGATCATGAGATATACAACTATATGGATGGGTATGTGGGGTACAACTAGATCAAGATGGACCCCACGGATGAAGAGAAAATGATGTTTAGAACCCCATTGGGCAACTTCATGTACAAAGTAATGCCGTTTGGACTAATGAATGCTAGGGATACTTATCAAACAACAATGATGGCCATTTTCCATGGCTTCTTTCATAAGTTTGTGGAATTTTATGTGGATGATTTGGTCATCAATTCGAAGAACGAGGAGTCCCATCTAAACGGTTTGAGGAAGGTGTTTACTCGGTGCAGAAAGTATAAACTAAAGATGAACCCACTAAAATGCATCTTTGGAGTAACTAGTGGAAAGTTTTTGGGTTTTGTGGTTAATCGACAGGGAGTAGAGATGGACTAAGACAAACAATGAACGATCTTGGAGATGCCCAATCGAAGAAAGGCGAAGGAACTGAAGAGTTTCCTTGGTAAAGTTTCTTACCTTAGGATATTTGTGCCTGGATGGTCTGAAATGACGCACCCGTTGATGCAGATTTTGCAAAATGACATGAAATTCAAGTGGGAGGAGGTTCACTCGGAGATTCTCACTGGACTAAAAAAGCTGCTCGTTTCATCACAGACTCTGATTCCCCCAAAGGCAGGAATACAGTTGTATCTATACCTCACATTCACCATGAGGTCCGTGGGAACTTTGCTGGCACAAGAGATTGACGGGAAAGAACATCCAGTCTACTACCTTAGCAGAATCATACATGGGCCAGAGGTTAGATATTGTATCCTGGAAAGGTATTGTTTATCCTTAGTCTTTGTAGCGCAAAAACTTAGATATTATATGCTATTCTTTAGAATTCATAGTGTAACCATATGTGATCCTATTAAATATTTGTTGGCAAGAACTATATTGATTAGTAGGGAAGCTAGGTGGTTCCCCATACTCTATAACATACGCTGACCTATTGGTAATCTTTTCCTCTGGAACGTTTGAGCCACCTAAAGAAAGTATTCTAGGAGATGACTTGCATGACAATTAATTGGATGAAAGTGATGAAGAATAGATGATGCAGTTTGATGGATCTTAGACAAAAAGAAAGCAGGGGCAGGGGTTATTCTTTCAAAAGGAATGGAGGAGATTTGTCTTTTCTACAAATTAGATTTCCCTTATTCCACCAATAATGAAGAGTATGAAGCATCAATGTTGGGGTTACTAGAGGCCCTTCAAAGTGGGATTCATTCACTTTGTATCCCAAGTGATTCGAGCTTGGTGATTAAACAAGGGAATAGAGAATATGTATTGAAACACCTAGGCCTGACACCATACCAAACCATCATTCAGATGTTCCTCAACCAGTTCCATCGGAAAAAAATTAAGAGACACCCTCGAACGATGAACACCCATCAAGAAATCTATGACACCATCTCCTAAAAAATGGTCATGAGGAATGATACAACTATAGTCATGATTCAACGATGAACGGCTTCTTTGGTGGAACAGTCAATTCTGGCCATGGAGGAGGATAATGAATGGAGGGGGGATATTAGAAAGAAACTAAAATCTGGGGAAGGAACGATAGAGCTTAGGGAACTAGCCCAATACTTTACAAAATAGGAAAATCTTTACATTAGAAATGCACGGGGATGGTTATCAAGATGCATCAGCCCATAAGAAGTTGAGTGGAGGTTGAAAAAAACAAACGAAGATCACAGTGAAATAAATGAGTTACCTCTTAATAGGAAAATTCAAAGGGAGGGTTATTTCTGGCGTAGAATGAAGCAGGATGCAGCAAAGTTACAATGGAAGTGCGTTAAGTGCCAGTTATTCTTCGAGGTAGCTGAATGTCATTTTGTTGTAACCTAACCAGATTGAAGACAACCTTATATTGACTTCATTAAAGATGGATTTATCCTAGTGGAGAAGATTGATGCCATGGGACTTAAGCGAAGGGCCCTGAGGTTCTACGTTTAGGATGGGAAAATTTATCGAAAGGGCTATTTTAACAGGCCTTTGTGTTCCATCACGAAGGAAGATGCAACCGAAGTCCTCAAGTAGGTGCACGAACCAGCTCACATAGGAGGGGCCAAGTTGTATGACCAGTTAATGAAGTTGGGGTATTATTGGCCAATAATGGATAAAGACTCTATTGAGTTCGTTTGAAAGTGCAAGGCTTGCCAACTTCATGGAAATATGATCCATGCCCCATCGGTGGACTTACACTCCCTGGCAACACCTTATCATTTTCACACTTGGGAATTCAACATGGTGGGGGAAATACATCCTTCTTTGAGGGGAAGAAATGGATACTAGTAGCAACGAAGTTCTTTAGAAAGTGGGCCGAAGTAATACCACTAAAAAGGGCAACAACAGGGGTGGTGAGAAACTTCATCAGATAATACATTATTTGTCGTTTTGGGATTCCAAAGGTTATCCTCTCAGATAATGTAACCCTTTTGTCAATTCAGAGGTAACGATGCTCAAAGACAAGTACTCCATTGTTCATCATACTTTAACGATGGCATACCCAAATGGCAACGGTCAAGCCGAGGCAACTAATATGACCATGGTTAATATTTTGGCTAAAATGATGGAGGATTTTCTGGGATCATGGGATGATAAGATACCAGCTGTTTTGTGGGACTATAGAGCAACCAAGATGAATCCTATAGGTTGTACTCCATTCTTCCTTATTTACGGGACTGAGCAGGTTCTTTCAGTAGTGTTAGAACTTCCCTTTGCTCGATATGCCTTACGAAGTAGCATGCTCCCTCAGAATAGACATGTGGAGTTGGAAGCATTGGACAAACATAGAAATAATGTGATGCAGCACTTTTAAATGTATACAAAACATCTCTTGAAGGCATATGATAACTTAGTGAGATTGAGGAAGTTCGTGGAGGGAGACCTCGTTAACGGAAGTAGTAAAGCACATCAGGGGGCTTCTTCTATAGAAGTTTATAACGAATTGGGAAGGACATTTTTTTGTAAAAGAAGCTCATGATTCAAGTTATTGTTTAATCTCTAAGATGGAATAAGATGAGCCATTCAAGATTAAAAATAAATGGTTGAAAGTCTATCATGTGTAAGGAATTGAGCCTAGACGACCATTGTATTTAGCTGTTGTTATGAATATACAAGTTTTTTTTATTGTAACTCGAGTGTAAATGAAAGAATTATAGCACTTCATAATATATGGAAACAGTTATAGCACAAAGAAAGGACACAAAAAAACATACATCTTTTTCATTCATTCATAAACTTTTGGGAATTACAAAATTGGGAGCTATTGCCCAAGAATTTCATAAGAAGAAGAAAAGGAAATTTTTTACAACAATTCATTGACCTAAGTGGAACAACAAATTTGGAGTAGAGACAAAATCTCCGGGAAGTCCCGGAGAAGTTATTAGGAAAGACTGTTGAGCATTTATAGAAACCATCAATCTCTTTTGCGCTTGTGTACATTCGATGAGGATTTTCTCTTGTTTCAGCTTCACTAGATGCAAAGCTTTTTCGATATCTTTTACCTTCTTATTGACAGCTTCAAGCAGAGATGCTAGCTCAACGAACTTAGCTTCCTCAGCCCTTTGATCCTCCCGATGTTTCTATAGCAGCCCCCTCTGACTATTCAGTCGTTGACTCTTCAAAGTTTTTAGGTGCGTAATAAGCCAGTTAAAACAGAATCCATCATGACCCAACTCCCTCAGATAGTCCCAAGAATTTGTTGAGGATGGATCTGGTAATGTTTGAAGTGGGAGTGCTGACAATATCAGCAACAACGGTCTCCATGCCCTGAAGCCTATAGCTCATCAAGGGGATGTTGGAACACAGGAAATCCACAGTAAAAGTATCAGGATAGTGGCTCATAAGCTGCTCAACTACTAAGCGATGGGTGGTAGGCATTTGAGGGGAACGCTGAAGGACCATGAGGTAAAAGGCGTCAGGATCTAAGTCGAGAAGAGGGAGATCACAACCATATTCTCTCTCAGCATTCGCTCCAATCATTGAACCTTTATCGTTGTGATGAGAATCTTCTTAAATAACAGGTTCCCGATGGGTGAAGTAATGGGTGAAAGAACTAGTGGAGAATTCTCCCGTGCAACCTGAGAACAAGAAAAAAAAATAAAGAGTTAAAGAAAAAAACTTAACAAGTGTTTTCGTTGTTAAGTCACCGATATAAGTGGATTTGATGGAAAATATTGACAAGTGTTTTCATTGTTAGGTCACCGATATAGGTGGAGTTGGTGCAAAATCTTAGTAAGTGTTTTCATTGTTAAGTCACCGATATAGGTGGAGTGTATGAAAAAAAAATTAACAAGTGTTTTCATTGTTAGGGCGTCGATACAAGTGGATTTTATGGAAAATCTTAACAAATGATTTCGTTGTTAAGTCACCGGTATTGGTGGAGTTTATGGAAAATCATAACAAGTGTTTTCATTGTTAAGTCACCGATATAGGTGGAGTTTATGAAAAATCTTGACAAGTGTTTTTATTGTTAAGTCATAATTATAGGTGATGTTTGAAAGGTTGAGAAATGAGACTCTTCTAGATTGAACACCGTCCAGAAAAAATGAAAACAACGAGAAACGAAGAGAAACTACCGAAGTACCTCAGCAATAGTGGGAGCGAGAATGGGTGTCACCACGGAGACCATAATGGCAGGAACTGTTGGGGCATGCTTATTTCCTAGGAAGCCTCAATGGAACCCCCAACTAAAGAAGCCTTAACGATCAATAAAGCTCCATTGTCAACAAAATTTACCAAGGCCAACATAGGAGTTTCATTGGGAGAAGACGTTGGACCTCCAAATGATGCCCCATTATGGGTGGGTACAGAAGAACCACCATGCCAGGCAGAAGCATAAACCTTGGCCTCAGAAACATCCAGACCACCAAGAGAAGAGGGTGGGGAAAGACTTTTAGATAGTGGAAAACATGAAGCTAAGTGTTAGACATGAGGAATAAGTGTAGAATAAGTGAGAAATACAAGTAAGTGTTACTTACCTCAGTTATGGCACCATAGAGAGAAACTGCAGCTAGTGGTCTCGTCAGCACAGGGAGAAGTAGAATTTAGATAACAAAGACGCCATTTCAACCTAGGGCATCCCAACATATCAAAGTTTACCTGGAAAAATAGAAAATGGAATGGAGGAGAAAAAGGAGGTGAGACCTACCAAGTAATTGATAATATGTTACCTCAAGGGCACTTTACACAGCTGGAAAGATGTTTAGAAGGACCTCGTGCTGAGGTGATAATTCAAAAAGGGCTAGGGGAGTTGTCTCCGGTTGAGAAGAGATGCCCACAGACTCAATGGACTCACCCCACACAACAACATCCTTCGCACGTTGAGAGGTCAAACGACTAGAGTAGGTAAGCCCGATCATAGGGGAATGGGTAGGAGTCATATTGTCCTGAGAAGAACCGAAACGTCCCCCCACAGACGGGCACATTGGGGGGGCTGGGTCTTTCTTCTTCAACTTCCTACACCAAAGTGTTTAAGAGTTAAACAGATGCATCTTGCCTTAGAAAAAAATGCGAATAGGAACAACAACACACATACATACCTCAGATTCCGAGGGAGAATGGGAGGATATAACCACTGGTGAAGGAGGAGAGGAAGCAGCAATAGAGGGAGCTGGACTTCTTTTCCTATGGGACATGGTACCCAAAGTCTTCTTCCTCACACCCATACTGCCAGTACTTCAAGGAACCTTTAAACTTTTCTTCCTTTTTGACACTAGTTCCTTTGGATCAACCAGGATTTTACGGAAGGAAATAGAGGGAGCAACGAGAGGAGTGCATCGTTGAAACTCAACATTGATCTGTTCCACCTCAGCTTGAACCTTCCTTCTCAACTTTTCACTTACCTATGCAGACATGGGTGGGGGAACAGGGGCGATGGGGAATTCTTCCAAAGGGGTTTGAGGATGTGTTTGAGACTTAGATTTTTTAGGAAGTTCCACTATTGGACTTCCTAGTTCTTTTAGCTGGTGGTTAGGAAGGCCCTTAGCTAGTTGTTGCTTCGATTATAAGGGTAGGTTATATGGGGTTGTAATGGTCCTGCGTCTGGGCATGGCAGTATGGATCATTGGGTAATAAGGGTGTAGCTCGAGGGGAGGATCTTTAATGGTTTTACTCAGAGGGAACTCAACTCCAAGAATAGAGTTTCTTTTGAGACCTAACTCAAAGGCAGAGAAAGAAAGTACTAGGTGATAATGGGAGAGACTTTGTATGAACTTACGAATTAGGGACAGTTGCCTCAAACGGAACTTGGTGGCATAATAAGTAGATATGTCCCCTTTCCTAGCGGCACTAGGCAGGGTAACTCCACCATCCATTGTAGAGGTCACACTAAGTACTGCTACTATAAGGTAGAAGGTGCAAGCCTCAGTAAAAGTAGAATTTTTATTATTTAGTTGAAACACAGGTCAAAGAGCCCCCTAATCAAACTCGAACTACCAGCTACATCTATCGGGGTTATAAGGTTCATAAGTGTATCCCGATTTAGTAAAGGAGGGAAGAAACCTAGGAGTGAACCGAAGTACCACGGCCTGCGAAGGATCTTCTACAACTAGAATGAAAGTGACCGTTGAAGTTGTAGAGGGAAAAAAATCCAAGAATGTGGAAAGGTAGACTAATTGTATGGCCTCATGACAAATGAATCAAAACGATCAAAAAATCCCATTATCTCCTTTCGACTCTATTTTTTGTGGCAGCATAAGAGGCGTGAAGGTTTAATACCTTAACTTAGGGGGTAAGAGATAAAATTCATGATAGTGGCAGGAAAATGGGTATAAAGGAAACCCATTAAGATAACGATGTTGGCAATGTTGGTAAAGTTGTAACGACCCAGTGAACCTGCCATGGCAATATGGGTTCGATCCAGCCAAGTGTAGAGGGACCCCAAAGCAATGGTGGCCAGAGGAAGGTTGAAATCCCTGACCAAATGGATGGAAATTTTTATAAGGTTCCTCCTGGGTTGTTCATTAGGCTTCCCAATCAAAAACAAACATTAAAGCAGCACAAGAATATAGGCTGGTAGTTCTAAAAATGTACCTTTACCTTAGCCCGTAACAGCAGTGACATCCTTCCTGGTGGGAGCTTAAAAAAAAGCTGATAATGGGAGTAAAAGTGGCCTTGTTTGAGGACCCAGTGCAATGACGAGAGATTTGATCAAGCTTATCTCGGTCAATAGTCTATTCAGCATCCAAGGCCTCACCATGATATGTAAAATCACACATGGTCTCAAACCTAAGTAGCTCACAAACGTCTTCCAACGAAATGGTGAACTCCCCCCATGCAGCAAAGAATGTGTGAGTTATAACATTCCATCTGGAAAACAATACTTGGAGCGCAACGTTGTGCTTCGAAATATCTAACTCCCCAAACCAGCTGGCTCGATGAAGACCAACCTTTGCGAGAGATGCAACGTTAGAGCTCTCCATGTGTGCATGTCAGGCATCAAAATGAGCGGGCAATCCCCAGGTGCCTCGAAATCGATCTGAGAGTAGGGGAAGTCGCCACGGTCACCCCCGAAAGCATAGATTCCCCTCTTTAGGAAGAAAGAACCATTTTGACAAGTCCTCATCTTCATCACTCAGCAGTAAAGGATCGTACTTAGCCGAAAAATGGTAGGTCTTGCATGCATCAGATAACTCATCATATTTGCCAAAGATGGGAGACCAGCGGTAAAAACTTAGTTTCTCTTTATGAGTAGTGTCCATGGTAGCGGTACTAAGGGTAGAAATGGCACCAAAGGTGACATAAGGGGAGCTTGTCTGAGCAGCGGTGGTGATTGACTTTGAAACACTTGAAGAAGCCATAGTAAGTGGTGATGAAAGAAATAACTTTGCAAATAAGGGCTAGGAACGAAAAAACGGAGGAGTGTAACCACAGGTGGTGGCATAAAACAAGAGAGGAAGAAGGAAACCTGGTGAAATCTTAGTAGCAATGGAGTTCTAGCAAAGTTGTCTCTCTAGAGTAGATGGAAGCTTAAAGAAGACGAAGGAAAGAGAAGAGTTTTGAAATATAAATTTTTGAGACCTTTTAAACCCATCTGTTGAGTTTCCCACCACCACACGTACAAAGATGCATGTAATCACTTCAAATGGACACGTGGCACTTCGAGAAGTGCCCTAACAGTCAAAAATAAAGTGCCACGTTAGTTGGGAAGTGACGCATGGGGAATAGATTCCTAGGCAAGTTTGAGTTTTGGAGCTAGAATTTTTGTCAAACATATCCAATAAACCCCCAATGAAGAAATAGTCCAACCAGTTAAAAAAGGATACGATGTCCCCTCGCCACAAGTCCAAACTTTGTTTAATTTTGACTCATGTACATCGAGGGGAATTTCTACTTTTTGAACATGGTGAAACGTTACACGGGAGAATTTTACAAAGTCACAATGATGGGAGCAGTCCTAGCGAATAAAATCACTACCTATAACTATACTTCACAATCAACTTCACTTCCCTAAATCCAAAATGACTATTTGGACAGGTTAGCAAGTTTATCGAAAGAATTTCAAATCGTCAAGCTAGAACACTGGAATCTCAGTGTAATGGAAAAGTGTCCATGTCCCTTCGCCAAAGGCCCAATAGGCAGCAACGCTTCGAATCAGGTACATCTGGGTGAATTTTACTTTTTCCTACAAGATCTAACGTAGACGTAATAACGAAGGAAAAGATGACAGAATTTTTCACCCAGAGAAGATTCATCGGATTGAGAAGTTTTCGTGGAGACAATTCTTGTTCCTACAATAAATCTCTACACAAAGGGGAAAATGTAGAGGGGGCTTAAAGGTATTCCTGAGATTAGAGATAATTCTCTCTATTAACAACAGTGTTTGGGATTAAGGAAGCTGAGCGTGGTAGCCAAGAGGGTCCTTCCAGTGAAGAAACTAGCCGAAAGAGCTCGTCCTTTTATCCTGGTGATTAACTTAATCTTGTTGTATCTTTTTTTGATGTTGACTATGAGCTACAACGATTGTAAAGATGTAATGAGTATAATGATTGTGTGTGAGGTTGAATGGTACTCATGAGAGACCAGGCTTGGCAGGGCGTGGGAGAGCTTTCATGCTTTATCGAACGAAATCACCGTCAGAACTTTGGAGGGACTCAGTTTGGAGGATTGAGAAGTGAGGCACCTTTGGGTCTTGTACTGACCATCTTAGATACACCTGGTAAAACACCGAAGGATGCTTACTATGCAACCTCAGGCGGAGCAACTTTGAGTTTCGTCAGGCGTTGAGTTTTGAACCAAACATCCCTCTACTTGAATGACACCTCTACTGTAGGTGATGTGACTAGCCATCTAGACAATGTCAAATCTACACTTGAGTAAACCACTGTGGTATTTGGGGTTGTCAGACAAGTTTGTGACCCAACTCTGTGATGACAACCGCCTGACACACAGTGGTTAGACAAAAGTCATGCCATGGCATTTAATCTCTATGACGTGGAGCAAACCAGTACATCAGGCATTTAATGTTGTGCCATAAAGTATGAGGGATGACTTTCACAGTATTTAATGACTGAGCGTCCTCAAGAGTGGTGTGGGGGGCTATTTAATAACCCTAACCACCCCTTAGGAGAGGAGCTTCTTGTTGAGAATTCAAAATTTATTACTAGAGAGATTTATTATTAGCCAGAGAGTTTTTCAGCCACCATTCCATTTATTACGAAGGTTTAACATCTGACAGAGATTCTCAAGGGTGGTTGGTGTGTTTGGTTGCCTGCTAAGGTGTATCTAGGGTGCTTACTTCTCTCTCCCTCTAAATGGGTTACTTCTCAGTTCATTATTATCTTATTAAGTTACAGATGAGAGACTTTGTGAGTTCAAACTAATTCTTTCTTCACTAAGTTGCGTTTGCGTGTCCTGTAGTTAATCAATAGGGTTTTTGTTTAACTTATCATTATTGTACTCAAAAGGGGTTACGCCTCCATCTAATCTAAACTACCCTCTTGCAAGGCTTAAAAATCTAAACATGTCATTACAACGTGAAACCAACTAACACCCACCAAATGGCTTCGTGAGCGGCCCCGACAACTCGTAGGGGACCAATACAGCTTGCAGGAATTGACCGCGTGATCACGGGACACTCGATTTTTTAAAATTATGATAATTTGAGAATATATAGGCTCCGATTTAAAAACATGTCGTTAGAGGGTGAAAGCTTGAAACACCTCCCAAAGGGCCACGTGAGAGGTGTGAATATCTCTCATTGGACCAATGCAGCTCGTAGGAACAAAACTCTTAGTTATGGGACCCCCGATTTGAACCATAGTGATAATTTAAGAATATATAGACTTATTCATAAAAACATAAACATTTAAATAGCGGAAGAAACCTCGAAGCACCGTAAATTCCCCCCTGAGAGGCACCAACACCTCAATTGGGACCAATGCAACTCGTAGGAACTAACTGAATGGTCATGGGATCCCCGATTTGATTAGATAGTGATAATTTGAGAATTTATATACTTAGGTTTAAAAACATGACGTTAGATGGAGAAACCTCGAAACACCTCTGGGAGGCATCCACACCACCCACGGGATCAATGCAGCTCGTAGGAACTAACCGCGTGGTCATGGAACCCCCATTTTTAGAACATAATGATAATTTGAGAATATCTATACTTTTGTTTAAAAACATGTTGTTAGAGGGAGAAATTCCAAAACACCCCCCAAACGGCCCGGTAAGAGGAACCAATGCAGCTCGTGCAAACTAATCGCATGGTCACGAGATTTTTGGTTTGAGAACACGATGATAATTTAAGAATATCTCGACTTCAGATTAAAAATAATCCGTTGGAGGGAGAAACCCAAAAATTCCCCTAAATAGCCACGTGAGTGGCATCTACACCTTGCACAGGACCAATGCAGCTCGTAGGAACTGCCCACGTGGTCATAGGATCGCTGGTTTGAAAACACAATGAAAATTCAAGAATATATAAACTTAGGCTTTATAACATAAACATGTCGTTAGTGGGGAGAAAACCCAAAATACCACCCAAACGGCCCCTCAGAGTTATCAAGACCTCTCCCGGGATCAATGAAGTGCGTAAGAACTGATCGCGTTGTCACGGGCCCCTCGGTTTGAGAAGACAATGATAATTTGAGAATATCTTGACTTAGACTAAAAAACATATTGTGTAGGGGAAACCGCCAAACCCACCTAGACGTCCCCGTGAGAGGCGTGCACACCTTGTACGGGACCAATGTAGGGCCTAAAAACTGACCGTATTATCACAGGACCACCATCTTGATAACACAAGGATAATTTATGATTATATAGGCTTAGGCTTAAAAAAAAGCCGTTAGAGGATGAAAACCAGAATTGTATCCTAAATGGCCCTGTGAGAGGTACCAACACCTCACATGGAACTAATGCAGTTTGTAGAAACTAATCGTATGGTCATGGAGTCCCCGTTTTGAGAACAAAACATTAATTTGAGAATATATAGACTTAGGATTGATAACATAAACACATCGTTAGAGGTAGAAACCCTTAACACCCCCTAATCGGCCCCGTGAGTGGCTCCGACACCTCACACGGGACCAATGCAGAGAGTAAGAACTGGTCGCATGGTCATGGTATTATTGGTTTGAGATCACGATGATAATATGAGACTATTTAAACTTAGGCACAAAAACATAAACATGTTGTTAGAGGGAGAAACCCCAAAACAACCCCTAAATGGCCCCATGAGAGGCACTGACACCTCACACGGCACCAATGTTACTTGTAGGATCTAACTACGTGGTCACATGACCCCCGATTTGAGAACACAATGAAAATTTGAGAATATCTAAATATAGGCTTTAAAACATAAACATGTTGTTAGAGGGAGAAACCCAAAAACACCGCCCAAACAGCCATGTTGGATTCATCAACAGCTCACACGGGAGCAATGCAACACATAAGTGAAGCACCTTATACCTTTGACTTGCTTAAGTCTATATTGAATAAGTGCTCAACTAATTTGGAAATAGTGACAAAATTGGTTGTCTAAACTAGAATCCAAAGAGCCTCAGAATTTATCTCTCTAATCCTCTTCAATAATCCAAGAAGGTATAAATTGAATCACACTACACACAATTAGAAGTGCATACATGTGTATATATTGCTTAAAATTGATTGTGTGTTAAATTCCCCTTAAAATGTTATTTTAATAATTTTTGGGAATTTTTAAACATTTTTAAATTAATGTTTTCTTTAATAAAAGTGTGGTTATAAAATTTGTGGGGTTAATTTGCTATTTTGAAAATTTCATTTTTCATTAGAATGTTTGATTGGGTAGAATGTAAATGCGCTAGAGACTTCAGGGTGCTGCCTGTAATAATTTTGACGCGCGTTTGTAAGCCAATTACATTGCAACACTTGTCACTTGCCTGATGCATCAATTTGTGTTTGTTATGTGAGAGCGTTGCCTGGTGGTTTGCTGATCGTTGGATCAATCCTTATCGATGGCCTGCATGTGTTTTAAACCTATTCTTGTACTATCCTGTGAACCAATCACATTCGACTTAACCACCACCTTCTTATAACCCTTGGATCAAGTCCATTTTAGGAAGACTTGATCTCAGCCCTTGATTTCCTTCGAATATCCAGAACCTTCCTTCCCTCCAATAAAAGCCCTCTATTTCTCAACATTTCAAGACTTTTGGGAGTCGTCATTTCTGAGAGAAAAAAATAGAGAGAAGAGAGAAGTGAGAGAGAAGAGATAAAAGCAAAGAGAGAAGAGAGAGAAAGGGAAAACTGTTAGCCAAACCCTAACCCTAACCCTAAACACTTCATTTCTGATTCAAACCTTCGTATACTCATAACCCCAAACACAAACTTGAGTGTTTGAGAGAGAGTGGTGTTACTTGGTTGTTCATATTGAAGCTGTAACCTCTTAGTCTATGATCTTATTACCAACTTAAACATTCGTTTGAAGATCTGTATTTCTTATTCATAGAAATTGTAGATCTACACTCTGCATGTTATATTTCACTAGATCTGCATGTTTCTTTCTCGATTTAAGAAAATCCTTACTGATTTAGTTTTGAAAATGTTTTATGGTTTCTATTCTTACGAAACTTAACCTTGACCTAGTTGGATTCACACTTGGAGATTTTCAATCTCAAAAATATTTTTAAAACAGAGATTGATTAAGATCTTGACCGATTTTGAAGCAAGATATCCGTGGAATCTGGGTTATATTGAAAGGTCAAAAAGGTTACAAGTTCTGTAAGAAAGAAATAAAAGAAAATCACAGCATATAGTCTTTATATGTAATTTTCTAGGACTGTCTATAAAACTAAGTGTGTGTGAGTTCATGCATGTTGATAGGAATCACATCACAAACACTTAACACACTATTGCACTGGAAGTGTTGTGAATAAGATCAAAGATTATTGAGTCGACATAAGGAAGCTAAAGCAAAGGAAGTTATCAAACTAGAAGAACATCATCAACAATCAGATCTATGAGAAGTTAGAAGGACACCAAGTGGGGTATATTCCTAAACTTAGAATAGGTTGTTTTGTGTGCATGTATGTTGTATTGTTTGTAACTGCTATTTGTTGTTAGTGGATTTTTTTTACTTTTGTGACTTAGAAGTCACCGTGGATGTTTCCTCTATTGGGAGAGGTTTTACCACGTTAAAAACTGTGTGTTCAGATTATCTTCATCTCCTCATCTCATTCTATAGTGTGCTGAATTTTTAAAATTGTCTTAGTTTTAAAAACTGATTACAAAGTCTTGATTACTCTCGTACATAAGTTTTTGTAAACACATCTTGTTGTTTATCATTTTTATTTTCAAAAGAAAAGGGTTTCTTCAACAAACATCTCGGAGTTGCTTATACTGTTTAATCTTGTATTAAACGGCATTAGCAACGTTTTTCAATTGGTGTCAGAGCCCTGTAAACGTTTATTTCAAAAAGATCTTGTGTTTCTGAAATCGTTTTCTGAAAAACCTAACTATGGACGAGAAGAATGAAAGGTTTGGTAATCTGTCCAGACCTCCACTCTTTGATGGAAACAACTTTGCTTACTGGAAAGTAAGAATGGTTGCCTTCATCCAAGGTACTTTAGGAGATGATGTCTGGGACATTATTGAAAATGGATACACTTATCCTACTAAACCAGCCACTGAAGGAAGTGATGAGAGGATAAAGAAAATCTTAAGTGAGTTTACCCAAGAAGAGAAAACTATTTATCGAAATAACAATAAAGGCAAGAATGCCATTTTTATGTCTATTAATGAGTATGAGTTCAAGAGAATCTCATCTTGTGACACTTCTAAGGAAGCTTGGGACACATTAATCACTGCCCATGAAGGAGACTCAAGAGTTAAAGCTGCTAAAACTCAAATGCTTACCCAGCAGTACAACTCTTTGATTATGTCTGACTCTGAGTCTTTTGATGACTTTTACATGAACTTAACTGATATAGTTACTAAGTTGCATGCTAATGGTATAACTTATGATAGGAATGAAATTGTCTCTAAAATTCTAAGATCATTACCACAAAAGTTTGACAGCAAGAGGTATGCTATTGAGGAAATGAGTGATCAAAACCTTACCCCTGAGTTACTCAGTAGCAAACTTAGGACTGTGGAAATGGAATTATACTTTAAGAAACAATTAAATCATGCACAAAGAAAACAACCCAACTCTAACTCGAGTTTTGCCTCTTAGATATCTAAACTTGAGACTAATTTGATCAACTCTGACTCTGATGAGGAGTGTGATATAGACAAACTAGATAATTAGATTGCCTTAATGTCTAAACAATTTAAGAAAATTGTAAAATTTAGAAATAAACAAGCGACTAAACAAGGCAAGCCTAATTATCCTACTCTGTCTAATCCCAAACCTCATGAGAGAGGTCTTGACAAACATCCTAAGGACAACAACTCCAGACCCAGCAGAGACCTTAAAAAGATTGAATGTTTTAGATGTGGGAAACTAGGTCACATTTCTCACGATTGCAGAGTTAATCTGAATAAAGCCAACACACACAATAGAGCCAATGTCTGTAAAACTTGGAATGATTCAAGTGACTCTGATGAAGAGGAACTTGAGTCATCAAATGTACTTGACTCTTGCATGTGCTTTTATGCTAAGATCATTTACAATGATGATATGCCTGTGTGTGATAATGATGCTCCTACTCCTGCTTGTGTGAATACTGCTTTGACTGGCCTAGATGCTTTATTATCTGAAAATGTTGCTAGTTCTAGTTCCGTGTGTGTGAGTCAAAGTGATCTCGACAACGACGATGTAAATGGGTGCGTGAGTACTAAAACTGAATCGTTAGGGGTCACTACACACACTTCACTTAGCGACTCAGACACATATGACCTCCCAGATATTCATACTTTGTATGCTAAAACCCTAAAAAAAGGCACTAGACTGGAGAAGACTGTTAGAGACCTGACTAAGAAATTAGATGATCTAAGTCTTATTGTGAAGCTGAATGCTGAAGAATACACTAACCAGTGTCTGTCTCATCAATCCGAAATTGAAACTTTTGATCAAAAATTAAAAGAGTTGACTAAAACTAATGAAACCCTGGAAATGAAATACAAGGGAACATTATTAGAACTGGAGGAAGCAAAAATAAAGACAACAACTGTTTTCAAAAAAGTTTCTAACTTTGAAAACAATTCAAATTGTTTTACTGACTTTGTTGTTGACTCCAAGACCAATTCTGATGATAGAACCGGTATTGGATTTTGCCCTAAGAACAAACAACAAACTACAAATCTTGAACCTATTAAGTTTGTTTCTGGGGGCAAAAGACCAATTGAAACATGTCCGGATTTTCATTTTATTAAAAAGGAATTTGATCAAAAGCAACAACAGAAAGACATTGGAGAGTCTAGTAATTCTAAGGCTGACACTACACTTGAGACTAAATACGTCGGTCCTTTAATCAGAAAGGTTGAATCTACCTTTAAAACCATCCCTCCTAGGAATAGGACTTCTGAACAGAATGCTGTTAAACCCATCTTTAGAAGTTTTCCTAAGGAAATTCATCCCTCAAGCAATCAATATTGCTCGTACTGTGACATTTATGGTCATTCCTTTGAAGGTTGTTATGCTAGGCGTCTAAACACCCCTGTGTACAACACTTCGGTCTACAAGAACTTTAACTATTCTAGGCAAAATCGTAACCATTATCTCCTTCCAAGACAACCTGACAAGAACTCTAACTATAGGAATAGAAAGACCAAAACTAAGAGTTCATTTAAGAGAAAGGCTCCCAGAAACTATCCTAAACCAAAAGCTCAAATTTTCCACAATAATCAATTTGTTGCTCCAAATGTTTTTCAAAAATCTACTTCTCGAAAATTTTATCAAATGAGGGCAAACTTGCGCAAAATTAAAACTAGAGCTATTTGGGTTAGAAAAGATGATCTTTTACCCCAAATGAAGTGTAACATTGTTATCACTGCCTTAAAAGTTGAACACACTTCATCTGGTTGGTATTTAGATTCAGGATGCTCCAAACATATGACAGGAGATGAAACCAAACTCTTAAACAAAACCAGATTTGCTGGAGGCAAAGTTGTCTTTGGTGACGGAGTTTCATCCCAGATCATAGGTAAAGGAACCTTAAAAGAAGAGGGAATGCCTACTCTCGAAAATGTACTTTTAGTTAAAGGCCTTAAAGCCAACCTCCTAAGTATATCACAATTTTGTGACTCTGACCATACAGTTACCTTTTCAAAGAACAATTGTAAAATTCTAAATGATAAAGGTAAATGCATTATTACCGGATTTAGAACACCTGATAATTGTTATACTGCCAAGACTGGTTCTGAAACCTATAACATTGTCAGAATGGATGACAATGAAATCTGGCATAATCGTATGGGTCACCTAAGTTATGATATCCTTGGTAGATTGTCTAATCAAGAGATTGTTAGAGGAATTCCTAAAATTAAACCTATTTCCAGTGTTGTCTGTGGTCATTGCCAGGAAGGAAAAATAGTTAAGACTTCGCATAAAAAAGTTAAAGACATTCTCACCTCTAGACCTTTAGATCTCATCCTTATGGACCTTATTGGTCCCTCTAGAACTGTTAGTCTTTGTGGACACAGTTATATCCTTTTCATGGTTGATGATTTCACACGATTCACTTGGATTGCCTTCTTGAAACAAAAATCTGACACGTTTCAGAATTTTTTGAAAATTTTACTAAGAATTGAAAATGAGAACGACACACAAGTCAATCGTATTCGTAGTGATAGAGGGGGAGAGTTCATAGACACAGGAATAGTTGAATATTGTGACTACAATGGTTACAAACATGAATTCAGTGCCCCTAAGACTCCTCAGGAGAATGGTATTGCTGAAAGGAAAAACAAAAATCTTCAAGAGATGGCACGTGTCATGTTGCATGCCAAATCTCTACCTAAATACTTCTGGGTAAAATCCATTAGAACTGCGTGTCATATCATTAATAGGTTTTACCTTAGGAAAAACACTAAACAAACCCCTTATGAGTTGTGGTACGGTAAGAAGCCGAATGTGAAATATCTAAACACTTTCGGTAGCCAGTGTTATGTCTGTAAAGACAGAGAACATTTGTCTAAATTCGAGACGCGTGGTGATAAAGCCATTTTCTTAGGATACTCCCCAAATAGTCGTGCTTATCGTATATACAATCTGCGTACTAAGGCCCTTACGGAATCGATAAATGTAATTGTAAGGGACACTATTGTCGAAAATAAGATATCTGAATCACCTATTGTGGTTGAATCTGAAAATGATTTCAAAACTGATTCACCATAAATAGATGACTCATTACCTATTGAGAGTCCATAAGTACCTGGTTGGGTCTCTACAGATCATCCCATTGACAACGTGGTCGGTAATCCTAATGAGCCAGTTCGTACTAGATCCCAGTTAAGGAATTATGCTAATTATGCATGTTTCGTCTCCCTTGTGGAACCAAAAAATGTTAATGAAGCATTGAATGACACACACTGGATTTCTGCTATGCAGGAAGAACTTTTACAATTCGTCATTCACGATGTCTGGTATCTTGTACCGTGGCCTCAAAACAAAAATGTTATTGGCACAGGTTGGATCTTAATGAACAAATCTGATGAAAATGGGGTAATCCTTAGAAACAAAGCTAGACTAGTTGCTCAAGGTTATTCACAAGTAGAAGGAATAGATTTTAGCAAGACATTTGCCCCTGTCACTCGTCTTGAATCTGTTCAACTTCTTTTCGCCATAGCGTATCACTTAAAATTTACACTTTATCAAATGGATGTTAAGTCTGCCTTCCTCAATGGAATTCTGGCCGAAGAAACGTATGTAGAACAACCCAAAGGGTTCATTGACCCTAAATACCCTAACCATGTCTTTCGTCTAAAAAAGGCTTTGTATGGCTTAAAACAAGCTCCTCGAGCTTGGTATGAATGCCTTTCCAACTTCTTGTTGGATAAGGGTTTTAAGAGAGGAGAAATGACCAAACCCTCTTTGTCAAACATTTTGACAAAAACATTATTATAGCCCAAGTCTATGTAGACGACATAATTTTTGGGTCCACTTCAACATCTGAAGTCAAATCTTTTTCTGCTATTATGCATAAGGAGTTTCACATGTCCCTTATGGGGGAGCTACAACTTTTCTTAGGATTTCAAGTGAAACAGAATTTTGATGGACTATTTATCTCTCAAACTAAGTATGCCTTAGATCTTGTTAAGAAATTTGGTTTAGATAATGCTAAAGTTGCCAAAACGCCTAAGATTACTACAGTTAAATTATGTAAAGATGAAAATGGAAAGTCAGTTGATTCCACACTTTATCGTAGTATGATTGGTAGCCTACTCTATCTAACTGCCTCACGACCAAATATAATGTATGCTGTATGTCTGTGTGCTTGTTACCAGAATAACCCTAAAGAGAGCCATTTATCGTGTGTAAAACGTATAATCAAGTACATAAAGGGCACTCTTAATCTTGGACTTAGGTACACTAATGATACCTGCAGCACCATCATAGAGTATACTGATGCTGATTGGGCCGGATGTATTGATGACAGTAAAAGTACATCAGGTGCCTGTTATTATGTCGGAAATAATTTAGTTGGTTGGAGTAGCAAAAAACAGAATTGCACATCTTTATCTACTGCTGAGTCCGAATATATAGCAGCAGGAAGTTGTTGTGCTCAATTGCTATGGATAAAACAAATGTTAAGCGAATATGGGATTAAAGAAGATCAGTTACAATTGTATTGTGACAATCAAAGAGATATTAACATATCTAAAAACCCGGTTCAACACTCGCGAACTAAGCATATTAAAATAAGACATCATTTTATACGCGAACTTGTTGAAACTAAGGAGTTAGAAATCCATTACCTACCTACTGATCTGCAACTTGCAGACATGTTCACTAAACCTTTAGACTTTAATAGATTTCTGTATTTGCGTAATTCTATAGGTATGGTATGTGCTGATTAAACTCTGAAGACCTTAATTTTTACCCTTTGTCCATTTGAGACAAAATGGGGGAGAAATTTGAGTCTTAAGGGTTCAATGTTTTGTTCACATTTCACATAAACTGCTTGATCTTAGTGTGCATATTTACAGGAATCTCATCTACTGATTGTCTACCTTTTCTAGTGTACAAATTTTGTAAATAGTTGAGTTATGTAATTTTTGACTTTCTAGGAAATGGGTAGATAGTGTCTTTTGTATAGGACTAAGTTTTATTTTTTTGGTTCCCTAAGAGTTTAAGCTAACTCAAAGGAGATTTTGTCTCATATTTCCAAAGGGGGAGATTGAAGCACCTTATACCTTTGACTTGCTTAAGTCTATATTGTATAAGTGCTCAACTAATTTGGAAATAGTGACAAAATTGGTTGTCTAACCTAGAATCCAAAGAGCCTCAGAATTTATCTCTCTAATCCTCTTCAATAATCAAAGAAGGTATAAATTGAATCACACTACACACAATTAGAAGTGCATACATGTGTATATATTGCTTAAAATTGATTGTGTGTTAAATTCCCCTTAAAATGTTGTTTTAAATATTTTTGGGAATTTTTAAAGATTTTTAAACATTTTTAAATTAATGTTTTCTTTAATAAAAGTGTGATTATAAAATTTGTGGGGTTAATTTTCTATTTTGAAAAATTCATTTTTCATTAGAATGTTTGATTGGGTAGAATGTAAATGCGCTAGAGACTTCAGGGTGCTGCCTGTAATTATTTTGACGCGCGTTTGTAAGCCAATCACATTGCAACACTTGTCACTTGCCTGATGCATCAATTTGTGTTTGTTATGTGAGAGCGTTGCCTGGTGGTTTGCTGATCGTTGGATCAATCCTTATCGATGGCCTGCATGTGTTTTAAACCTATCCTTGTGCTATCCTGTGAACCAATCACATTCGACTTAACCACCGCCTTCTTATAACCCTTGGATCAAGTCAATTTTAGGAAGACTTGATCTCAGCCCTTGATTTCCTTCGAATATCCAGAACCTTCCTTCCCTCCTATAAAATCCCTCCATTTCTCAACATTTCAAGACTTTTGGCAGTCGTCATTTCTGAGAGAAAAAAATAGTGAAAAGAGAGAAGTGAGAGAGAAGAGAGAAAAGAAAAGAGAAAAGAGAGAGAAAGGGAAAACTGTTAGCCAAACCCTAACCCTAACCCAAACCCTAAACACTTCATTTCTGATGCAAACCTTCGTATACTCATAACCCCAAACAAAAACTTGAGTGTTTGAGAGAGAGTGGTGTTACTTGGTTGTTCATATTGAAGCTGTAACCTCTTAGTCTATGATCTTATTACCAACTTAAACATTCATGTGAAGATCTGTATTTCTTATTCATAGAAATTGTAGATCTACACTCTGCATGTTATATTTCACTAGATCTGCATGTTTCTTTCTCGATTTGAGAAAATCCTTACTGATTTAGTTTTGAAAATGTTTTATGGTTTCTATTCTTATGAAACTTAACCTTGACCTAGTTGGATTCACACTTGGAGATTTTCAATCTCAAAAATATTTTTAAAACAAAGATTGATTAAGATCTTGACCGATTTTGAAGCAAGATATTCGTGGAATTTTGGTTATATTGAAAGGTCAAAAAGGTTACAAGTTCTGTAAGAAAGAAAGAAAAGAAAATCACAGCATATAGTCTTTATATGTAATTTTTTAGGACTGTCTGTAAAACTAAGTGTGTGTGAGTTCATGCATGTTGATAGGAATCACATCACAAACACTTAACACACTATTGCACTGGAAGTGTTGTGAATAAGATCAAAGATTATTGAATCGACATAAGGAAGCTAAAGAAAAGTAAGTTATCAAACTGGAAGAACATCATCAACAATCAGATCTATGAGAAGTTAGAAGGACACCAAGTGGGGTATATTCCTAAACTTAGAATAGGTTGATTTGTGTGCATGTATGTTGTATTGTTTGTAACTGCTATTTTTTGTTAGTGGATTTTTTTTACTTTTGTGACTTAGAAGTCACCGTGGATGTTTCCTCTATTGGGAGAGGTTTTACCACGTTAAAAACTGTGTGTTCAGATTATCTTCATCTCCTCATCTAATTCTATAGTGTGCTGAATTTTTAAAACTGTCTTAGTTTTAAAAACTGATTACAAAGTCTTGATTACTCTCATACATTAGTTTTTGTAAACACATCTTGTTGTTTATCATTTTTATTTTCAAAAGAAAAGGGTTTATTCAACAAACATCTCGGAGTTGCTTATAAATTTTAATCTTGTATTAAACGGCATTAGCAACGTTTTTCAATAAGTACTGATCGCGTGTTCATGGGACACTCGAGTTTTGCAAATGATGACAAGTTGAGAATATCTAGACTTTTTCTTAAAAACATATCCATGATGTTAGAGTTATAAATCCTGAAACACTCCAAATGGCCCCATGAGAGGCACCAACTTATCGCACGGGACCAATGTGGCTGGTAGGTAATGAAATGACATGTCTACGTTTTAATCCTAAGTCCATATAATCTTAAATTATTATTGCCTTCTCAAACTAGTGCTCTCGTGATCCCACGATCAGTTCCTATCCATTTGAGTGTTCACGTGTATGGTGTTGGTGCCTGTTATGAGGCCATTTAGGGCTGCACTGTAGTGTTCACGTGTATGGTGTTGGTGCACTGTAGTAACGGTAAAATTCACAATTAATAATGCTAAATTAGCGTTAATAATAGTAACGGAAAATTCGAAATTATTAACGGTAACATTTTCTTACTGATAGTAACAGAAAGATAAAAATTAGTAACGGTAAAATTATGTTACTAATCTTAGTACATATTTAAAAAAAAAATTCAAGTTCCGTCCCCAAATCCAGAACCTTTGGCAAATTTGATGATATGCAAATATTGCATATTTCATCCTCCGAACCTACGCATTTTAGCCCCCTCGGGTATCTTATATTCTATATTTAATCCCATTAACTAAACAACCTCAGTTTATATTGTTAACAAGCTATATGAGGTATAATTGGGCTTTTTTAGGTATTAAGGAACTAAGTGTGGAGTTTGGATGCATTCCGGTGAAGTTCCGTCCGCAATCGCATGTTCAAGGGAATTTCAGTCTTTTCACAGCTTGGGCACCTGGCCCAAAATTCCCCGGAAGTTGTAGCCCTCATCTCTAGCTTCACTTGGATGCAAACGGTGCACGATTCCTAGTCCATATGATGAAGTTACAGAGATTTCAATGAAGGGAAAAATAAGGAAAGAAAAAGAGGAGGAGAAGAGGAAGAAAAGATGCAGTGTGCTGCTGCTTGGCTGTGACCTGCTTGATTGATCAATCGAACCTTTTATTAGATCGATCGATCCTTCGATAATGCCAAAATTTGTCCTTAATTGATCGATCGAACAAAATCGTCGATCGATCGATCCTTTGTTTTCAAGAGATATTTTGCCTTTTCTTTTCTTTTCTATTTTTATTCCAACTTAGTATAAATACCCATTTTGTTGTAATAAACAGATATACACGATTTTAGCTTAGAGTATCTTAGGGTTTGAGGATTTTGGAGAGTTTGGCTTCGATTCTTCTAGGTTTGAGACCCAATTGGGTTGTAAGTTACACTATTCATAATCATTTTTCTTTAATATAGTTGTATTTCATTAATATCTTGCTTTGTAGTGTAGTTTAAATGCCTTCTAAATTAGGTTTACTTGCTTTCTTTACACACTTTCTAGTATAGTTTTACCGCGTTTCTTTATTGCATTTATTTATCGCATTTTTACGATGCTTTCTAGGTAATTTAAATTAAGTTGTGTTTTAATGGAACTCACTCGGGTTAACGCGTTGCTTTGCTTTGGTGATGGTGTTTATGGGTCTATTTCGGGTACATTGTCGTAGTTATTACGCCTAGGAGATTTGACGGGGAATATCATGTGTGTCCCGCGCTTACGACCTTTCGTGTATGATTTTCAGGATATTTGTTGACGCCAAAATCTTATTTGGCTTTTATGCGGATTTAGGGGCGTGACAACCCTTGGTTCAATTAACTGTCGAAACGAGACGCGTTCTAAATAACTCGTCGACACATGTAACCATTTTATACAAATTAACCCGGGTGAGGGATATTCGATGCAACCTATAGTTTTACTCTCTTTGTTCACCTAGTTTCATTTTCCTTGCCTAGATTAATCATTCCCTTTTATGAATCTTTTACTTTTTAGTTTGTAATCATCTTTTACACTTTTATTTCAGAGTATTAAATCAATTAAATTCTAGCAACTTGTCCATGTGCATTTTTTATACCCGACTTACCGCTCTACTTGCCCCACAAGTGTAGTAGTAACTTAGGTTTGTTTGTATAGTCGTGGGTGAGACAGAAAACAACGACTGTGGCCTTGCGCGACCACACATCTCGCGCGCTATCAAAATTTCTTACCAATTCCATGAAATTTATTCGTAAGACAAGGAAAATAAAAAAATAAAAACCAACATCACAATAACTAGCTCTTTTCTCTGTAGAAACTCTCGCCACATGTAATACACTTCTCCACCTAGGATAGATAGATCCAACATTCCTAAAAAACTTTTGTGATGATTAAAATGCACGCTTCTCCACCTAACAAAAATATCTGCAAAACAAAACTATCAAGCAAGTAAAGCAATTGCTGAATAATAACGAAGCAATTGTGGACATGACAACAGATTTGATGAGCCTATGGCACATCATGTCTAATGATATCAAATTAATTATTCATATTTCAAAGTTAAAACATTTTAAGACAAAAAAATAATTTTCCAGATTCAACCTCTTAGTCAACATGTAGAAATTGAGTTGATATGGATGGGTGTCACTGGATTTGATTGAATGTTTATGTCTACCAAGACATGAAATGAATGTATGACGCACATTTAGACGGGTGTAAACAAAGCCTCAATCCAAAAAACTTAAATGCGACAGGGAGTAGGCAAAGAAACTATGTTGATAATTATATATATATATATATATATATATATCGAGAGAGAGAGAGAGAGAGAGAGAGAGATTACATGAGGGCTGAACCAGCAGCCTTCTGCCTGGCCCAGAAAGGCCATCTTCTTCCTCCTTAAGATATTCTTCATCTTCTTCCTCTTTAGTTATCTTTGATGCGTGACGATCCCTAGATTGTAAATGGAATGAAGAAAAACATCTTTTGACTTAATGAAAGAAGGAAAAACATCACTAAACTCGATGGAAGTAAAACATCACAAACTTGATGAAAGAAGGAAAGCATCACTAGACTTTATTAGATGTTGGATGCTATAGTAAAGTGTGCATATGTGAAAACTCGTATATAACTATGATAAATTATAATTAAATCGTGCTTATCTTATGTGATATGAATAATATGCTATTAGTATGTCTAATGTTAAGTGATTATGTTTATTATAATCCTACTTTCATAAATCATGAAAGGTTGAATTATTAACAAACACAAATTTTTGTTGTTTTCGGTAGAAATGTTCATGTTAGAGACTATTTTTTACCTTTATAACATTATAAATCACTTGAGATTAAAACTATATAGTTGTAGAGATGTGAGCTAGGGTTGTAACACAACAAACGGATCATCAAATGGATGCCCGTGTAAAGAGTTATACCGAATTTACGAACAAAGGGCAAAGATGTCCATTCCCTTTAAGTGGTAATTTGTCTTTTATTAAACCAAATGGTTTAATTTGATTGGTTGTCTTGGGAGAACTCTCCCTCTAACTTATTTCTTCATCAAATTAATCCCTAGGTTCAGTTTCAAGTGTTGTGAGCTTGAGGAAAGAGAAGGTAGAAGTTTAGGAAGAAAAGTGAGGAGAAAAAGTGTAGAAAAATCAGTAGAAATTATGTAAATGTACCGAAGGTAATCCTAATTACAAATCTTGGTATTTTTCATATATTTATTATTTATATGATATAAATCGTTGATTTTTTTATTGCCCATTCATGCTTGGATGCATATGTATGGATATATGCAAGTTTAAGTTAAGTTGAATGCATAAACCCTTAAAATTTCTTTGTATTGAAACCCCTTGTATTCAAATCTGCATATCTCTTTGTGCGATTACTGGAATTGAGAAATTACAATTGGACATGAAATTATACTCAAATATTCATATCATATCCGAAAATTAGAATTATATCCTTGTGGTTAGGCGGTAATGATGATTTCAAGTTAGTACATAGTTTCAATTTGTATACTTCATTTCGGTATGACCTGAGTTTAATCAAGATTTTGGGATAGCAAATGAAGTCAAAAAATTATGAAACTTTAATTATATACTATTAAGTATGTATAATAGAAATGGGTCGAAAATCATGGAATTTTATGCTGTATAAAAATTATAAAAAGTCTTACAAGTTGATGGAACAATAGAGGAGCTTGTAGGGAAGATTTCTTGTGTTGTAAATAAATGGTCATAACTTGCTCTAGGAAGCTTAAAAAATTACATCGTCACTTTTATTGGAGAGTATATTCATATATGTTTTGATATTGATAAGTTGGACCCCTGTATTTATACAATTTAGGAATATAGGATGGTTAAGTATGTAGGACAATAATTTCAGGCCATACTGGATACCCCTTAAATGAATGTTTGTATTTCGTCCTTACAAAGGGTACTTTGAGTACATGTTTCATGTGAATATACATTGAGAAGTATAATTTCATGTTTACTTGACTTTTTTTATAAATTCCTTTTGAGGTACTTCCTACGGTTGAATGTTCATAGCTTTATCAATATATGCACCATTGTTTTTTCTTTACTCATGTTTCATGGAATGTGACTTATGTGGAATTATATGGTCGTTGTATAGTCATGGAAAGTTACATAATTATATTAGTATGATACTTATGATTGAGATTCAATACTAATTTAGTTGGATTGACAGGTATAAGGTCTAATCAACCCAGTTCAGCGCCTCCCGAAGGAAACGTGAATACGTAGTTGACAACCCAAGGTGAGTGTACTCACTGGAAAGAGAAATTTGTAACGTGTTGTTGATATGATTAGAATTAAATGAATATGAAATGGTTCATTTCATTTTACCAAAATGGAAGGTTACTCCTCCACCCGGAATGGGGGAGATTTGTCTATTAATGACAAGGGGTTACTCCTCGACCACGAATGGGGGAGAATTGTCTTTTTAGACAGGATATGTGAATCATGATTCGGAAAAGTTAGTCATTAATTATGAATGAGCCGAATAAGTTAATATATAATTATATGGACATGATTTATTGAAATTAAATTCATGCAGTAGTATTGTAGTGATGCATTCACTGGGCTATTTTGCTCATGGTTCCTATGTTCACATTTTTCAGGAAACGCGATGTCACTTCCAAATCTAGGAAGTCGGGTTGGGTTAGCCAGGAATGGGAGAAAAAAATATTTTGTTTAAATGTAAATGATGTAATTAAGTTAAATTATCCTTCAAGCAAGTTTGTATAAGTATGACTACTCTGATGTTGTAATAAAAGTTTTCAGTTATATGGATTTATAATGATGACTCTGAAATTAAAACTCGTTATTATGGTTTGGTTAAATTAATCATGGTTTGAAAGACTTTGACTTTGAAACTTAATTATAAGTAATTGGGTTGTGGTGTGTCAGCTTTTGGTATCAGAGCCAAGGTTTTTAGAGGTTCTGGAGTGAGAAGAGTCTAGATTTGGCAGTGAATATTAGAAATATATTTTATTTGATTCTAATGATTATGTTAGGAAAGATATGTATATCTGAATGTTGTTATATCTTTGATTCATTTCAGATATAAGAGAATGGAATTAGGGAATGTAAATGTGAGAATAGAAGATGATGATTCAAATATTCCAGCTGAAGCGAAGGTTGAGCAACCTGTTCAGATAAATGTGGAACCCTAGCTAGAACAACTGATAGATATGCAAAAAATGGCACGTGCTATGACGCTAATGGTAGAGCAGCAAGCTAGATTTATGGCTCAGATGGAAGAACAACATACCAGGCAACTGGAGGCACAAGCCTTAGCTAGGTCTGAGGAGGTGAGACACCGGGAAGAAAGAAGTACTTCACATGAGAAATTTATTAAGATGAACCCACCATCGTTCGAAGGAGAAGTTGATCCCATAGAGGCATAAGTCTGGGTTAAAGAGATTGAACTTATCTTTGGGGTGATGAGGATGCCTGAAAATCAACCAGTGACCTTGGCGACGTATATGCTGAAAGGAGAAGCTAAATATTGGTGGGATGCCACAAAACATTTGTTGATTACTCCAGAAGGTGGGAATGTGATCTCATGGGATTGTTTTGTGAAAGCTTTGTATGATAAGTATTTTCCCCGAATGTATCGAAAACAAAAGGAGAAGGAATATTTCATGTTGAATCAGGGGAGTATAACAGTTAGAGAATACAAAGCTAAACTTACAGCATTATCTCGATTTGCTTCGAGGTTTATATAGAATGAGGAAGATATGTGTATCCGATTTCTCGATGTGCTTGAGTTAGCCATTAAATCTCGATTATCGGCTTCAGAGACTTCTAACTATTCAGCCTTGGTGAACAAAGTCATGCTAGTAGAAAGGGACGTTAATGAAGCTAGAGGGAATCAAGAACGAGGTGTAAAGAGAAGTAGATTCGATCCAAACTATCAAAAGGGTAGCGATACTGAATATTCGAGGTTTGGAGGATAGAAATTCCAACAGGGTAGAGGTGGAAGTAGTTTACAAAGGGGTGAAGCTAGTGGTGGAAGAGGTTTAAGAGTTTCATCGCAAGGAGATCTGAATGTTTTTTTATTTTGTGGGACATCGGGTCATCTAAAGAGAAATTGCCCAAAACTACTGAATATAGAATGTTTCGACTATCATCAGAAGGGTCATCTGAGAAAGAACTGTTCAATGTTATCAAGAGCGATTTCAGTCAGTAGTGTGGGGCCACATAAAGGATTCTCTCCAGGCAATGCCACCAGTGGGAGAGGTATAGAAAAAGCAACTAGATGGAGGGCAGGAGGAAGAGTGTTTGCGATGACGCTGCAAGATGCCCATGCTACACCTGAAGTGGTTGCAGGTAAACTTTCTATTACAGACAAAGATTTATATGCACCCATTGATCCTGGATCTATGCATTCATTTATGGAATTAGATATTGTTTCATATTTAGGTTGACCATGTTCATTTCTCAATTATGCCTTATATATTTCTACCCCAATGGAAAGTGTGATTGTGGTTGAGCACGTTCATAAAGATTGTATCTTACGAATGGGGGAACGAGATTTCTATGTTGATTTGATACCATTGGCCATTCGGAACTTTGATATTATATTGGGGATGGATTACTTATCATCGTATCTTGCTTCCATTGATTTTTTTTTAAAAAGAAGTTACGTTTCATCTTCCTGGTGAACCTGAGTTCTAGTTTAAAGGGGAAAGGAATGTTGTCCCTAATTGTCTCATCTCAGCAATTAAGACCAGAAAGTTATTGAGTAAGGGTTGTATAGGGTATTTAGCATATGTGGTTGATGTTAGTAAGGAAGCACTTAAAGTTGAAGATATACCAGTGGTTAGAGAATTTTCTGATGTCTTCCTAGAGGAATTGCTAGGATTGCCACCCGATAGGGAAGTAGAGTTTTCTATTGAATTAATTCCAGGTACTGGTCCAATTTCTCTTGCTCCGTATATAATGGCACCATCGGAGTTGAAGGAAGTAAAAGTACAATTACAAGATCTAATAAGCAGAGGTTTCATTCGCCCTAGTGTTTCGCCTTGGGGGGCACCAGCGTTATTTGTAAAAAAGAAAGATGGGACAATGAGATTATGTATTGATTACCGGCAGTTGAATAAGGTGACCATTAAAAATAAGTACCCTCTTCCTCGTATCGATGACTTGTTTGACCAATTACAGGGGGCACTGTATTTTGAAGATTGATTTGAGATCGGGTTACCACCAACTGAAAGTAAAGGATAATGATATTTCCAAAATAGCTTTTCGGACTCTATATGGGCACTATGAGTTTTTGGTGATGCCATTTGGATTGACTAATGCTCCAGCAGTTTTTATGGATTTGATGAACCGAGTATTCCACCATTTCATTGATTCATTCGTGATTGTATTCATAGATGATGTGTTGATTTATTCACGTAGCATGGAGGAACATGAGAAACATTTGAGACTTGTATTGCAGATTTTTAGAGAGAAGAAATTACTTGTTAAATTTAGCAAGTGTGAGTTTTGGTTGAATGAAATTGTGTTTTTAGGGCACGATGTCTCGGGAAATGGGATATATTTTGATACAAAGAAGGTTGAAGCAATTATTGAATGGGAGAGTCCTAAGAATGAGACAGAAATTAGGAGTTTTCTAGGATTTGCATGTTGTTATCGCTGATTCATTAAGGGATTTTCAGCAAGAGCATTATCATTGACAAATTTGACTCTTAAAGAAGTGAAGTTTGTATGGGATGGAGAATGCGAAAGGAGTTTTAAAGAATTAAAGAAGCGGTTGGTTTCAGCCCCTATACTTACTATTCCATGTTGGAATGAGTCTTTTGTGATCTATACAGATGCTTCATTTCAGGGGTTAGGATGTGTTCTTATGCAGAATGGGAATGTAATAGCATATGCTTCTAGATAATTAAAGACGCATGAACGAAACTACCCTATACACGATTTGGAGCTAGCATCCATTGTTTTTTCTTTAAAGTGTGGAGACATTACTTGTCTGGAGAAAGTTGTGAGATATTTACTGATCATCAAAGTTTAAAAAACTTGTTTACACAGAAAGAATTGAATTTGAGACATAGGCATTGGATAGAGATGATTAAAGACTATGACTGTACCATCCATCATCATCCTAGGAAGGCCAATGTAGTAGCATATGCTTTGAGTAAAAAATCATCAAGGATTCTTGGTTGCATATGGTGTGCCCGTGTTGGAAATATTCTTGACTTGGCATTGATGGGGATTGAATTGAAGTTTTCAAAAAGTGGAGGATTATTAGCAAATGTCATAGTGAGACCTTTATTGGCCGAACGTATACGAAATTTGCAGATCAGTGATCCATTCCTTGAGAAGAAGAAACAAGAAGTTCAGGATGGTAGAGAGAGTGACTTTGAGATTAAGAATGATGAATCGTTGTGTTATAAAAATTGGATTTGTGTACCTAATGATCCACCCTTAAAGAAAGATATATTAGAAGAGGCACATAGTTCTATTTACTCTATGCATTTGGGAGGTACCAAAATGTACAGAGATTTGAAAGAGTATTACTGGTGGAACAATATGAAACGTGAGATTGCTAAGTACGTAGCTAAATGTTTAGTATGCCAACAAGTAAAAGCGGAGCACCAGAAGACGTCATGATTATTACAGACGTTGCCCATTTCGGAATGGAAGTGTGAGCATATAACGATGCATTTTGTTATGGGATTACCACGGTCACCAAAGGGGCATGATTCTATTTGGGTGATTATAGACCGATTGACGAAGTTTTCCCATTTTCTTCCAGTCAAGACCACCTACATTGTGGACAAATATGCACGTATGTACGTTGATGAGATTATTCGTTTACATGGGTCACCAGTGTTAATAGTATCAGATGGAGATCCAACGTTCACTTCTAAGTTTTGGCTTCATTTACAGGCTTCCATGGGCACAAGTTTGAAGTTCAGCACTGCATTTCATCCAAAAAATGATGGACAATCTGAAAGGACGATTTAAATATTAGAAGACATGTTGCGAGCTTGTGTATTTGACTTCAAAGGGAGTTGGAATGATCATTTGCCATTAATGGAATTTTCATAAAATATTAGTTATCAGTCGACTATTGGTATGGCTCCTTATGAAGCTTTATATGGGAGGATATGTAGAACGCCTTTGTGTTGGGATGAAGTAGGTGAAAGGAAAATTTTGGGTCCGGAATTAATAGATGTGATGTCGAAAAAGAACAAAATTATTCAGGAACGGATAAAGATAGCGCAAAGCAGGAAGAAAATTTATGCAGATAAGAGGAAGCATCCATTGGAATTTCGAAAGGGGGATTTTGTATTTCTATGTATTTCACCATAGAAAGGTGTTATGAGATCTAGGAGGAAGGGGAAACTAAGTCCAAGATACATTGGACCATATGAAGTATTGGAAAGAAATGGGGCCCTGGCATACAGATTAGCATTACCTACAGACTTATCCCGTTTACATGACGTGTTTCACGTATTGATGCTTCGTAAGTATTTGGCGAATCCATCTCATCAGTTGAAAACTCAACCAATTGAACTGAAGGAAGACTTGACCTACATTGAGGAACCAATGGAAATTATTGATCGTAAGGACCAAGTATTGAGAAATAAAGTTATTCCATTAGTTAAAGTTATGTGGATGAGCCATGGGATTAAAGAAGAAACTTGGGAAATAGAGGATAGCTTAAAGAAACAGTATCCCCATTTGTTTGGTAAGTGAACTTCATATTAAATTTCGGGGACGAAATTTTCTACGGGGGGAAGTTGTGACAACCCGTATATAACTATGATAAATTATAATTAAATCAGGCTTATCTTATGTGATATGAATAATTTGCTATTAGTATGTCTAATGTTAAGTGATTATGTTTATTATAATCCTACTTTCATAAATCATGAAAGTTTGAATTATTTACAAACACAAATTTTTGTTGTTTTCGGTAGAAATGTTCCTGTTAGAGACTAGTTTTGAACTTTATAACATTATAAATGACTTGAGGTGAAAACTAGATAGTTGCAGACATGTGAGTTATGGTTGTAACAAAATAATAGGATCATCAAATGGATGCCCGAGTAAAGAGTTATACCGAATTTACGAACAAAGGGTAAAGTTGTCCATTCCCTTTAAGTGGTAATTTGTCTTTTATTAAACGAAATGGTTTAATTTGATTGGTTGTCTTGGGAGGAAGCCTTGGACGACTTAAAACTCTCCCTGTAACTTATTTCTTCATCAAATTAATCCCTAGGTTCAGTTTCAAGTGTTGTGAGCTTGAGGAAAGAGAAGGTAAAAGTTTAGGAAGAAAAGTGAGGAGAAAAAGTGTAGAAAAATCCGTAGAAATTACGTAAATGTCCCGAAGGTAATCCTAATTGCAAATCTTGTTATTTTTCATATATTTATGATTTATATGATATAAATCGTTGAGTTTTTATAGACTTTTCATTCTTGGGTGCATATGTATGGATATATGCAAGTTTAAGTTAAGTTGAATCCATAAACCCTTAAAATTTCTTTGTACTCAAACCCCTTGTATTCAAATCTGAATATATATTTGTCTGATTACTGGAATTGAGAAATTACAATTGGACATGAAATTAGACTCATATATTCATATCATATCCGAAAATTAGAATTTATCTCCCTGTGGTTAGGTCGTCATGATGATTTCAATTTAGTACATAGTTTCTATTTCTATACTTCATTTCGGTATGACCTGAGTTTATTCAAGATTTTGAGATAGAAAATTAAGTCAAAAAATTATGAAACATTAATTATGTACTATTAAGTATGTATACCGGAAATGGGTCGAAAATCATGAAAATTAATGCTGTACAAAAATGATGAAAAGTCTTACAAGTTGAAGAAACAATAGAGGACCTTATAGGGCATATTTCTTGTGTTGTAAATAAATGGTCATAACTTGCTCTAGGAAGCTAGAAAAATTACACCGTGACTTGTATTGGAAAGTATATTCATATATTTTTTCGTATTGATAAGGTTGGACCCCTTTATTTATACAATTTAGGAATATAGGATGGTTAAGTATGTAAGACAATAATTTCAGGCCATACTGGATACCCCTTGAATGAATGTTTGTATTTCGTCCTTACAAATGGTACTTTGAGTACATGTTTCATGTGTACATACGTTGAGAAGTATAATTCCATGTTTACTTGACTTTGTTTATAAATTATTTATGAGGTACTTCCTACGGTTGAATGTTCATAGCTTTATCAATATATGCACCATTGTTTTGTCTTTACTCATGTTTCATTGAATGTGACTTAAGTGGAATTATATGGTCGTTGTATAGTCATGGAAAGTTACATAATTATATTAGTATGATACTTATGATTGAGATTCAATACTGATTTAGTTAGATTGACAGGTATAAGGTCTAATCAACCCAGTTCAGCTCCTCCCGAAGGAAACGTGAATACATAGTTGGCAACCCAAGGTGAGTGTACTCACTGGAAAGAGAAATTTGTACAGTTTTTTTGATATGATCCGAATTAAATGAATATGAAATGGTTCATTTAGGTTTACCAAAATGGGATGTTACGCCTCGACCCAACATGGGGGAGATTTATCTATTAATGACAAGGGGTTACTCCTCGACCACGAATGGGGGAGAATTGTCTATTTAGACAGGATATGTGAATCATGATTCGGAAAAGTTGGTCATTCATTATGAATGAGCCAGATAAGTTAATATATAATTATATGGACATGATTTATTACAATTAAATTCATGCAGTAGTATTGTAGTGATGCATTCACTGGGCTATTTTTCTCATGGTTCACATTTTTCAGGAAACACGATGTCACTGCCAAATCTAGGAAGTCGGGTTGGGTTAGCCCGGAATGGGAGAAACGAAGATTTTGTTTAAATGTAAATGATGTAATTAAGTTAAATTATTCTTCAAGAAAGTTTGTATAAGTATGAATACTCTGATGTTGTAAAAAGGTTTTCAGTTATATGGATTTATAATGATAACTCTGAAATTAAAACTCGTGTTTATGGTTTGATTAAATTAATCATGGTTTGACTCACTTTGACTTTCAAACTTAATTATAAGTAACTGGGTTGTGGTGTGTTAGCTTTTGTGTGTGTTAACATGATTACAGTTACAAGGGTGTGGGGACAAGAATGTAATGTGTGTTACAACCGACATAACCATCGAAAAGGTATCACATAACCAACTTGCCAATTGTGCATATCACTAACTCGTGATTGCTCACATTTCCAAATAAGGATGGCCTTCACGTTACTCACCTGATAAAAGCTTTACGTACTCTCATTGCCTTTAATAAAAGAACATCAATATATACATTGTGGTGTAATGATCCCTTGAAATGAGTGGAATTATATGGTGGATTTCTCCGTTCTTTATTATGGAAATAGGTCTTCTAGGCCGAACCACATAAACTTAGATTTTTTATGCTATATTTGTAATATTTGTATTGTGATAGTTATCTTCAGTCAATCCCTCGTAACCAAGATTCATATATAAATAACTATTTAGTTCACCACTTTTAATTCTAGTTGTCCTTAACCAAATCATGGCACAAGCAGATAAGAAGATTTCAAATTAATACAAATTATACCTTCCTTTTGTCTTCTTCTGAGATGAAAACGGGTCTCCTCTAGCAAAATGAGCAAATAATTTTCTTTACTGCAAGAGATACTTCAAAGGCCCCTTTCCCTTGTTGTTCTACAATTTACAATAAAGAAAAACAACACAAATATAGGGGTACCACTTTATAATATGTAGCACATAGAATTATGAGTCTAATTAAATAACAGTAAAATATCACCTGGAAATGTGAATCTCCCAAACATAAACCATATCAGCTTCAACAGCTTCATTTTGAGTGTCCAATACTTCTTCTATCTTTTTTTCTTCAACCTCTCCACTTCCTTTAACCTAGCCTTTTCTCACTTGCAAATTTCTCCATTACCCCTAGCATTTCCATCCTGCAAGTAGTAAAAAACTACGTAATGTAAAGGAAGAAAAACATTAATACATAGTTTGAAATAAGAAGCAACATGATAATCTAAAATACTGCAAAATAATGCAAGTCAGTTGGATCACGTTAGTTTGAAGATGATAGGACAGAAAATGACAAAGTTATTTAAATATAGAAAATACAGATACAGAAAGTAGGCTTGTAAAAAAATTTGAACATACATATAATCAGTATAATGCGTAAGTAGCTTTTGAAACTGGAGTCTCTAAACAGTTCCACATTATGTTTTTTAATATAGTTCCACATGACTGGACCATGAATAGCAACAAAGTTTAATCTAACATGACTCCCATTTCAAAAAATCAATTTTATAAAAAATTTCACTTCATTTGTAGAGTTTTCTCGCCAACTAAACAAGTACTCATAAAAAGCCCTTAAACTTGAACCTTGTTGAAATATCAAATAGTTCACAAAGAAGTTCCATCAAAATGAAAAGAAGTTAAACTAAAAATACTTGTTTCTGCCTTAAATATTTATAGTTCCATTAAAACAATTGAATACCCAAGCTGAATTAAAATCATCACGTCATTGGTCCATAAGAAATTAATGACTTACAGCAAAAGATTTACGCCTCTTCAGAGATTCACGGGCAAGTTCCGCATCTCCTTTCTCAAGAGATAATTGAGCCTTGCGATACATATATCCAAAATATAACACAAAGATGGCAATCATCTACCAACATGTCCAGGCAATGAAAAAACTCTTCCAATTCACATAATACCAGTCTTCAGAAGCTAATTGTCAAGCTTTGCATTTATTCTCCATTTTCTACTAAGATTACAATACCTTGAAAAATTGATATAGTACACATGAAAAAAGTGTAAAGGGATAATTAGAATTAAGAGTAACAAATGGCATTTGAAGAAGTAGACTGGTGAACACCATAGGTATTGAAGCCATCTGTTTTTATTGCAAGCCAAACATTGCACCCTTCCTCGACAAAATTGGGCCATCTACTTTATAGCATTCTCCATTGGTATGAATCACAAGGATGTCGCTGATAATCCCATGAAATTGTTTCCCGATGGTTCCATTTCATTTCATGCGATATCCAATGTATAATATAAAATCTCACTAGCCTTGGAATTATAGAGAAATGTCTCAACACTTTCATCGATTATTTATATAACCTTTTCCCTTTCTTTGAGGTCACTGCATATCTCGTTTCTCCACACTGAGGACATTTCTCCCTCTAACGACATGTTTTTAAGACTAAGTCTAGATATTCTAAAAAAAATCATCTTGTTATAAAATCTAGGGTGTTTCGGTATTTTTTCCCTCTAATGTCATTTTATGAATTTAAGACTCAACCTAGATATTCTCAAACTATTATTATATTCTCAAATTGGGTATTTCGTGACCACAGGATCAGTTCCTACGTGATGCATTGGTCAAGTGCGAGGTACTGGTGCCTCTTAGGGGGTGTTTCGGGGATTTGCTCTCTAACTGCATGTTTTTAGGCCTAAGTATAAATATTATCAAATTATAAACATGTTCTCTAACTGGGGGTCCCATACGAGTTGATGGAGCCTCTCACAAGGCGATTTGGGAGGTGTTTCGAGGTTTTGCCCTCTAACGACAAGTTTGTGCTTTTAAGCCTACGTCTAGATACTCTTAAATTATCATCGTGTTCTCAAATTGGGGGTTCCATGACAAAATGGTCAGTTCTTACAAGTTGAATTAGTCCTGTGCAAGGTGTTGGTGCCTCTTACAAGGCTATTAGGGGGTTGTTTCGGGGTTTGTCCCTCTAACGACATGTTTTAAGACTAACCCTAGATATTCAAAAGTTATCATCGTATTCTAAAATCAGAGGTCCCGTGACCATGCGGTCAGTTCCTACTAGAGGCATTGGTCTCGTGCGAGGTGTTTGTGCCTCTCACGGGGCCGTTCGGGGGGTGTTTCAGGGTTTTTCCCTCTAACATTTTGTTTATGTTATTAAACCTAAGTCTAGATATTCTGAAAGTATCTTCATGTTCTCAAACCGGATTTCCATTTCCTACGCGATTAGTTCCTACGAGATGCATTATCCCATGCAAAGTGTTGGGGCCTCTTCCGAGGCCGTTGAGTTTTTGTTTTGGGGTTTCTCCCTTTAACGACATGTTTTTAATCCTCAATCAAAATATTCTCGAATTCTCATCGTGTTCTAAAACTGGGGGTCCATTGACCCATTGGTTAGTTCTTATAAGCTGGATTTGTCCCATGCGACATGCTGGTGACTCTCACGGTGTTTCGAGGTTTGTCCCTCTAACCTCATGTTTTAAGCCTAGGTCAAGATATTCTCAAATTATCATCATGTTCTCAAACCAGGGGCTCTGTGACCATGCAATCAATTCCAACGAGCTACATTGGTCCTGGGCAAGGTGTTGGTGCCTCTCACAGAGCCGTTTAGGGGGGTTTTCGGGGTTTCACCCACAACCGCATGTTTATGTTTTATGCCTATGTCTATATATTAAAAAATTATCATGGTGTTTCCCAAAACTAGGGCTCCTATGACCACGCAGTTAGTTTCTACAAGATGCATTGGTCATGTGTGAGACTTGGGTGTCTCTCACGGGGCACTTTAGGGGGTGTTTTAGGGTTTCCCCCACTAATGGCACGTTTATGTTATTAATCCTTGGTCTAGATATTCTCAAATTACCATTGTGTTCCTAAACCAAGGGTCCCATAAACATATGGTAAGTTCCTACATGCTACATTCTTCATGTGTGAGGTGTTGGTACCACTCACGGGGCCATTTGGGGGGTGTTTCGGGGTTTTGCCCTCCTATGGCATTTTTTAAGCCTAAGTCTAGATATTCTCAAATTATTATCATGTTCACAAACCGAGCGTCCCGTTACCATGCAGTCAATTCGTATAAGTTGTATTTGTCTTGTACGAGGTGTTAGTGCCTCTCACGGGACTGTTTAGTGGTTGTTTTCAGATTTTTCCCTCAAACAGCATGTTTATATTTTTAATAATAAGTCTACATATTCTCAAAATATCGTCCTGTTCTCAAATTGGGGGGTCCGTGACTACGCGATTAGTTCTTAAGACCCATATTAGTTGCATGTGAGGTGTTGGTGTCTCTCACAGGGCCGTTTGGGGGTGAGTTTTGAGGTTTCTACCTTTAAAGGAATGTTTTTATTCCTAAGTCTAGATATTATCAAATTATCATCATTGTCTCAAACCGAGTGTCCCATGACCAAGCGGTTAGTGGATACAATATGCATTGGTTCCATATGAAGTCTTGGTGGCTCTTATGGGGCTGTTTTCAGGGTTTTTCAAGGTTTCTCCCTCTAACCTCATGTTTTTTATCCTAAGTAGAGATATTATCAAATTATCATCATGTTCTCAAACCAACGGTCATGTGACCATGCAGTCAATCCTGTTTAAGGTGTTAGTGACTCTCACAGAGCCATTTGGGTAGTGTTTTGGGGTTTCACCCTCAATTACGTGTTTATGTGTTAAATCCAAAGTCTAGATATTCTCAAATTATCATGATGTTCTCAAAATTGTGGGTTATAGGACCATGCAATTAGTTCCTAGGTGATGCATTGGTCCCGTGCGAGGCGTGGGTGCCTCTCATGGAACAGTTTAGGTGTTATTTTCGAATTATTCCCTCAAATGACATGTTTATGTTTTTAAGCCTAAGTATAGATATTCTCAAAATATCATCATGTTATAAATTGGGCATCCCGTGACCACGCGGTTAGATCTTACGAGCCATATTGGTCCCGTGTGAGGTGTCGGTGCCTCTCACGCGGCCATTTGGGGGTGTTTCGGGGATTCTCACTATATTGGATTGTTTTTAAGACTAAGTATATATATTCTAAAACTATCATTTTGTTATCAAATCAGTGGTCCCGGGACCATGCAGTCAGTTCCTACGAGATGCATTGGTCACGTGCGAGGTGGTGGTGCCTCTCACGGGGCCATTTGGGGATGTTTTGGGATTTCTCCCTCTAACGGAATGTTTATGTTTTTATTATTGATTTTTGATGTTATCAAATTATCATCATGCTCCAAAATCAGGGGTCCCGTGATCATGGGTCAGTTCCTATGAAATGCATTAATCCCGTGAGAGGTGTTGGTGCTTCTCACAGGGTTATTTGGGGGTGTTTTGAGGTCTCTCTCTTTAACGAAATGTTGTTAAGACTAAGTCTAAATATTTTTAAATTTTAGCCATATTCTCTAATCGGGATCCAGGACCACACTGTCAGTTCTTACGAGTTTCAATTGTCCAATGCGAGGTGTTGGTGCCTCTCACAGGGCCCTTTGGGGTGGGCGATGTTTCGAGATTTCTCCCACTAATGACATGTTTACGTTATTAAGCCTAAGTCTAGATTTTCCCAAATTATTGTCGTGTTCTCAAGGTCAGTCTTTGGGAGCTGCATTGGTCCCATGCGAGGTAGTTGTGCCTATGAGTTTCTCCCTATAATGGAATGTTTTAAGATTAAGTCTATATATTATCGAATTATCGTTGTGTTATCAATCTACGGGTTCGGTGACCATGCGATCCATTCTCGCGAGCTGCATTTGTCCCATGCTAGGTGTTACTAAGTCTCACGGGGCCGTTTAGGGAGTGTTTTAGGGTTTCTTCCTCTAACGGAATGCTTATAAACCTAAGTCTAGATATTCTCAAATTACGGTCATGTTTTCAAACTCGGGTCCCATGACGGTCTGTTCTTACGAGATGCATTGGTCCTGTGACAGGTTTTGGTGCTTCTGATGGGGCCATTTGGGGAGTCTTTCCAAGTTTCTCCCTCTAACGGTATGTTTATATTTTTAAGCCTAAGTATAAATATTCATAAATTATTTTTGTGTTCACAAACCATGGGTCTCGGGACCACAAAGTCAGTTCCTACGCACTACATTGTTCCCATCACGGTGCCGTTTGAGGGTGTTTCAGTGTTTTGCCTTCTGATGGCATGTTGTTAAACTCAAGTCTAGGTATTATCAATTTATCGTCATGTTCTAAAATGAAGGGTCCCATGACTAGGAGTTAGTTCCTACGATTCGCGTTGGTCCTGTGTGAGGTGTTGGTGCCTATCACGGACCCATTTGGGAGGTGTTTTGCGGTTCCTCCATCGAATGACATATTTTTAAGCCTAAGTCTAGATATTCTCATATTATAATTGCCATCTCAAAGTGGGGTTCCCATGATCACGTAGTCAGTTCCAACGTGCTGCATTGGTCCCGTATAATGTGTTTCTTCCTCTAAAAAGGCCATATTGGAGGTTTTTTGCGGTTTCGCCCGCTATTGGCATGTTTATTTTTCAATACTTAATATCGATCTTATTAAATGATCATGGTGTTTCAAACTGGGCGTCCTGTCACCACTCGATCAGTTCCTATGAGCTGCAATAGTCCCTTGCGTGGTGTTCGTGCCTCTCACGGGAATGTTTGGGTGGTGTTTCGGGGTTTCTCCCTCTAACAATATGTTTTTCAGCCTAAGTCTAAATATTCCCAAATTATCATCATTTTCTCAAACGTGGGGTCGTCTTACCACACGGTTTATTCATATTAGTTGCATTGGTCCCGTGCGAGGTGTTACTGCCTCTCATGGGGCCATTTGGATTTTGTTTATGGGGTTTGCCTTCTAATGGAATGTTTATGATTTTTATCCCAACTCTAGATGTTCTCAAATTGTATTCGTGTTCTCAAACCGTGGTGCCATTATAATGTGGTCAGTTCCTATGAGTTGCATTACTCAAGTGCAAGGTTTGGGTGCCTTTTATGGGGCCGTTTAGTTGTTTAGGGGTTTCGACCTATAATGGAATTTTCCTAATACCAATTCTAGATATTATCAAATTATGGTCATGTTCTCACACTGTGGGTCTTACGAGATGCATTCATCTCGTACGAGGTGTTGGTGCCTCTCATCTGGCCATTTGGGGGGTGCTTTGAGGTTTCACCCTCTAACGACATGTTTATGTTTTTAATCGTAAGCCTAGATATTCTAAAATTATTGTCTTTTTCTCAAACCAGGCATCTCATGACCACACATTCAGCTCCTGTGCACTACGTTGTTCCCGAGTGAGGAGTTGGTGCCTCTCATGGGGCTGTTTGGGGGTGTTTCGGGGTGTTTTCCTCTAATGGCATGTTTTTAAGCCTAAGTTTAGATATTATCAAAACATCATCATGTTCTAAAATAAAGGGTCCCGAAACCACGCCATTAGTTCCTATGAGTTGTATTGGTCTCGTGTGAGGTGTTGGTGCCTCTCACGAGGCTATTTGGACGGTATTTCGGGGTTTTGCCTTCTTATGGCATGTTTATATATTTTAAGCCCAACTCTAGATATTATCAAATTGTCTTCGTGTTCTCAAATAAGGGTGTCATTACCATGTGATCAGTTCCTGTTAGCTGCATTGCTCCAGTGCGAGGTGTTTGTGCCGCTCATTGGGGCGTTTTGTTTATTTTAGGGGTTTTGCCCTCTAGCATAATGTTTTTAATCCTAAGTCCATATATTCTCAAATTATATTTTGTTCATAAACTGGGGGTCCCTTGACAACTCGATTAGTTCTTACGAGATGCATTCATCCCGTACAAGGTGTTTGTGCCTCTCAACGGGACGTTGGGGAGTGTTTTGAGGCTTCACCCTCTAATGGCATGTTTATGTTTTTAAGCCTAATTCTAGTTATTCTAAAATTATTGTCTTGTTCTCAAACTAGGCATCTCTGACCACATGTTCAGCTCCTACTCACTGCGTTGTTCCCATGTGAGGTGTTGGTGCCTCTCACGGGGCCATTTTGGGGTGTTTCAGGGTGTTTCCCTCTAATGGAATTTTTTTAAGCCTAAGTCCAGATATTCTCAAATTATCATCATGTCAGTTCCTACAAGCTGCATTGGTCTCGTGAAATGTGTTGGTGCCTCTCACGGGGTTGTTAAAGGGGTGACTCTCACCCTCTAACAGTGTGTTTATGTTTTCAAGCATAAGTTTAGATATCCTCAAATTATCGTCATGTTCTCAAATAGAGGATCCCGTGATTATGCGGTTAGTTCCTATAAGCTACACTGGTCCCGTGCGAGGTGTTAATGACTTTCACGAGTCCGTTTGGGGGGGATGTTTTGTGGTTTTTTCCTTTAATTACATGTTTTAAAGACTAACTCTAGAAATTATCAAATTATCATCATCTTCTCAAACTAGGGGGCCCATGACCACACATTCACTTCCTACATGATGCATTGGTCTTGTGCGAAGTCTTGGTGCCTCTTGAGGGGCAATTTTGGGTTGTTTTGGGGTTTCGTCCACTAATGACATGTATTTAAGCCTAAGTATTGATATACTCATATTATCGTCATGGTCTCAAATCGGGGGACCCATGACCATGCAAACAGTTCCTAGGAGCTACATTGGTCTCGTGCGAGGTGTTGGTGTCTCTCACGGGACCGTTTGAGGGTGTTTCAAGATTTCACATGATAATGACATGTTTATATTTTAAAGCCTAAGTCTAGATATTCTAAAATTATCAAGGTCAGTTGCTACGAGTTTCATTGGTCCCGTGCGAGGTGTTAGTGCTTCTCATGTGGCTATTTGGGATGTATTTCGGGGTTTCGCCCTCATAAGGAATGTTTTCAATCCTAAGTCTAGATATTTTCAAATTATGTTCATGTTCTCAAACTGGGGTCTCGTTACCAAAAGCTCAGTTTTTACGAGATGCATTTGTCCCCTGCGAGGTGTTGGTGCCTCTCATGCTGCCGTTTGGGGGGATTTAGAGGATTCTCCCTCAAACAACATGTTAATGTTTTAAGCCTACATCTATATATTCTCAAATTATTGATGTCTTCTCAAACTAGGGGTCCCGTGACCACACGATCAGTTCCTACACACTGCAGTGTTCCCGTGTATGGTGTTGGTGCCTCTCACGAGGCCATTTGGGTGTATTTCGAGGTTTTTCCCTCTAACGACATGTTGCTAAGCCTACGTGTATATATTCTCAAAGTATTGTCATATTCTAAAATAGAAGGTCCATTGACCAGGCAGTGAGTTCCTACAACTTTCATATGTCCCCTCCGAGGTGTTGGTGCCTCTCACGGAGCCATTTGGAAGGTTTTTTTAGGGTTCTCCCTTGAACGACATCTTTTTATACCCGAGTCTAGATATTCTTATATTATCATTGTCTTCTCAAACTGTATATCCCATGACCACATAGTCAGTTCCTAAGTGCTGCATTGGTCATGTGTAATGTGTTTGTTCCTCTCATGGGGCCATATGGGGAGGGGGGTTGGGGTTTCGCCCGCTATTGGCATGTTTATGTTTTTAAATGATCATGGTGTTTTAAACTAGGCATCCTGTCACCACACGGTGAGTTCCTCCGAGCTGCATTAGTCCCATGCGTGGTGTTCGTACCTCTCACGGGTATGTTTGGGTGGTGTTTCGGGGTTTTGCCCTCTAACGATTTGTTTTTAAGCCTAATTCTAAATATTCTCAAATTATTGCCATTTTCTCAAATAGGGGATCCTCTTACCACACACTATATTCATACCAGCTACATTGGTCCCGTGTGAGGTGTTGGTGCCTCTCACGAGGCCATTTGGATGGTGTTTTCGGGTTTTTCCTTCTAATGGGATGTTTATGATTTTAAACACAACTCTAGATATTCTCAAATTGTCCTGATGTTCTCAAACCAGGGTGTTGTTACCATGTGGTCAGTTCCTATGAGCTGCATTGCTCCAGTGCGAGGTGTTGGTGCCTCTAAAGGGTCCGTTTGGTTGTTTTTAGGGGTTTCGCCCACTAATGAAATGTTTTTAATTCGAAGTTTTGATATTTTCAAATTATGGTCATGTTCACAAATTGGGGGTCCCATGACAACATAGTCAGTTCTTATGAGATGCATTCATCCCGTATGAGGTATTGGTTCCTCTCAATGATTCGTTGGGGGTGTTTGGGGCTAACGACATGTTTACGTTTTTAAGCCTAAGTATAGATATTCTAAAATTATTTTCTTGTTCTCAGACCCATCATCTTGTGACCACAGGATCAGCTCCTATGCACTACATTATTCCCGTGTGAGGTGTTGGTGCCTCTCACGGGGCCGTTTGAGGGTATTTCGAGGTGTTTTCCTCTAATGGCATGTTTTTTAGCCTAAGTCTAGATATTCTCAACTTATCATCATGTTCTAAAATAGACGATCCCGGGACCACCCCATTAGTTCCTATGAGCTGCATCGATCTCGTACGAGGTGTTGGTGCCTCTCACAAGGTTATTTGGAGGGTGTTAATGGATTTCTCCCTCTAATGGTTTGTTAATGTTTTCAAGCATAGGTCTAAATATTCACAAATTATCGTCATGTTCTCAAATTGAAGGTCCCGTGATTACGTAGTCTGTTCATATGTGCTGCATTGGTCCCGTGCGAGGTGTTAATGCCGTTTACGAGGCCGTTTAGGGGGGGGGGAGTTATTTTGTGGTTTTTTCCTCTAATGACATGTTTTTAAGACTAACTCTAAAAATTGTCAAATTATCATCATCTTCTCAAACTGGGGGGCCCATGACCACACAGTCAGTTCCTACATGTTGCATTGCTCCTGTGCAAGGTGTTGTGTCCTCTTACGGGACCATTTTGGGGTGTTTTGGGGTTTCATCCTCTAATGACATGTATTTAATCTTAAGTATTTATATACTGAAATTATCATCATGTTCTCAAAACGGGGGACCCTTGACCATGCAGTCAGTTCCTAGGAGCTACAATGGTCTCGTGCGAGGTGTTGCTGTCTCTCACGGGACCGTTTGGGGGTGTTTCAAGGTTTCACATGCTGGCGTCATGTTTATATTTTAAGCCTAAGTCTAGATATTCTCAAATTATTGTCACCTTCTCAAGGTCAATTCCAACTACTTTCGTTGGTCCCGTGCGAGGTGTTAGTGCCTCTTACGGTGTCGTTTGGGGTGTGTTTCGGGGTTTTTCCCTCCTACGTAATGTTTTCAATCCTAAGTCTAGATATTATCAAATTATGTTCATGTTCTCAAACTAGGGTGTCATGAACACAGGCTCAGTTCTTACGAGATGCATTAGTCCTGTGCATGGTGTTGGTGCCTCTCATTGCGCCGTTTTGGTGGATTTCTAGGTTTCACCCTCAAATGACATGTTTATGTTTTAATCCGAAGTCTATATATTCTCAAATTATTGTTGCATTGTCAAACTACTGCTCTCGTGACCCCACGATCAGTTCATATGCACTGCATTGTTCACGTGTATGGTGTTGGTGCCTCTTACTAGGCCGTTTAGGGGTGTTTCGGGGTTTTTCCCTTTAACAGCATATTTTTAAGCCTAAGTCTATATATTTCCAAATTATCATCATGTTCTGACATAGAGGGCATTACACCAAAACACGCCATTAGTAACACAATTTTACCATTACTAAATATATTAGTAACACAATTTTTCTGTTAGAAAAAAGGCGCGGGTCGCGAAGCTAGTAACGGTAAAATTTTGTTACTAATAGTAAGAGACAAAACAAGAATTAGTAACGGTAAATTCTTTTACTAATAGTAACGGAAAAATAGTAATTCGTAACAGTAAAATTTTGTTACTAACAGTAACAGTTAAATTCTGTTACTAATAGTAACGATAAAATTCACAATTAATAACTCTAAAGTAGCGTTAATAAGAATAACGGAAAATTGAGAATTATTAACGGTAAAATTATGCTACTAATAGTAACAGAAAGATAAAAATTAGTAAGGGTAAAATTATGTTACTAATCTTAGTACATATTTTAAAAAAAAATCAAGGGCCTACCCAAAATCCACAACCTTTGGCAAATTCCTTACCAATTCCGTGAAATTGATTCGTAAGACAAGGAAAAAAAATAAAAGCCAACATCAAAATTAGTAGATATTTTCACCGTAGAAACTCTCGCCACATGTAGTACACTTCTCCACCTAGTAGAAATAGATCCAGCATTCCTCAAAAAGTTTTATGAGGATTAGTATGCATGCTTCTCCACCTAACGAAAATATCTGCGAAACAAAACTATCAACCAAGTAAAGCAATTTTGGAATAATAATAAAGAAATTGTGGACATCGCAATAGCTTTGATGAGCCTACTCCACATCATGTCTAATGATATCAAATGAATTCTTCATATTTCAAAGTCAGAACATTTTAAGACAAAAACATTATTTTCCAAATTCAACCTCTTAGTCAGCATGTAAAAATTGAGTTGATATGGATGGGTGTCACTGGATTTGATTGAATGTTTACATCTATAAAGACATGAAATCAATGTGTCACGCACATTCAGACGGGTGTAAACAAAGCCACATTCCAATAAAATTAAATGTGACATGGAGTAGGCAAAGAAACTAGCTCAACCACATTCACTCACAAGTATGTTGATAATTATATATATATATATATACACACACACTAGCGTATGCCTGTGCCTGAAGGCACGAAGAAAGTTTCCAAAGTACATAATCGCGAAACGACGACAATTTTTCAAAGTACGTAATAGCGAAACGCAAAAAATTCGAAGTGTAATTTTAAAACAATGTCAAATAGTCCAATAACATTCAAATAGTCTAGATTCATCAAATAAATTCACATATTATACAAAATATACAATATTCATCCATCGAATTCACATTGTGTCTTAGAAAAACAAAGTGTCAAATTTTTAAAAAATTGGACATAATCTCCTTTGTTTACGGAACTATTCACCCTACTTAACAAATAACAAAGAGTCCAACATCCAAATTGCCTAAATTCTTCAAACAAATTCACATATAAAAGGAAATATACAATATTCACCAATCAAATTAACTGTCTAAAAAAAATCAATTTTTTAAAAAAATTGGGCACAGTCTCCTTTGTTTATTGGACTATCCACCCTATTTAAGGCGTAACAACAAATCCAACAAATTAAAAAAAATCCCAAATTTGGAGATGGGGGCTAGAAGGTCGGGAAAGGAGAATATGAATTTATTCTTTCTGTGGGTCTTCCTCAAAATGTCTGTGCCGTGGTGTTTGACCACCATCTTGAATAGAATGAGAGAAACTGAACAGGCCTTTGCGGGAGCATCGAAGAGCATGTTTTTGGAAAGTGCAATTCTTTTCAAAGTCTTTTTCACTCATTTTCTTCTGGATTAGGTGATACTACTACTAATGTCTTCCCATCATTATTCCCACCTCTTGCGATTTCCACTCTCTCCCTCTCGATTTTCTGTACGATTTGACAAACAATAAACATAATTAATCAGGTATAATACTTAAGCATGTATGACAACATAACGAGTTCATGGTCACTCTCCAATTGTCACTAAACTGGAGAGTGACATATAATGATATACAATTATGGAGAAACAGGTTAAGAAACACGTGTTATTTTTTAAGGTTTGATTTTAGAAAGCTTAAACCAATTCTAGAGAGTGCCATAGATTTGGCAGGTGTCCATCAAATCTAGAGTTGGGTTTTTTTTTATTTGAGATTTGGCTTGGTGTGGCGTGGGCGATATAGTGACATAACAAAGTAATGGACTAAACCATTACATCAAGGAAATTTAAAATTAATAACATCCATAATTGGTTTTTGATTTGAGATTAAGCTTTCTAAAATCAATCAAGTCAAAAATCTCAACAAAATATACATAAATCACAACATGGTCCTTTATTGAAAACTCACGAAAAAACTACACATTCACATATATGCTATGTGTGTGTGAGTAAGGAAGGGTGGAGGGGGAGGGGGAGGGGAAGGGGGCAACGAAGGGGGAGAAGATGAGAGAGAGCTGTGTGTGTGTGTCTGTGTGCGTGTGAGTGGGGAAGGGGGTAGGGGATGGGGAAGGGGTGGGGGAGGGGGAGAAGATGAGGGAGAGTTGTATGTGTGTCTCTCTGTATGTGTGTGTGTGTGTGTGTGTGTGCACGTGTCTGAGTGGGGAAGGGGGGATGCATTTAATCAGGGGCAGGGGAGGGGCTGCATATATGACGATTGCATATATGCAGAGCATATATGTTTTGCGTGTGTGAGTGGGGAAGGGGAGGGGCAGGGGGTGACCAGGAGGAAAAAGTGTGCGCGTGTAAAGTGCACAATCGTTGTGTGTTTCGCCGCCGCGATACAAAAGAAAACATAAGCTACTACTACACTTGACAAGCAAGCACAGCGGTAAGTCGGGTATCGTAAGAAATCCATAGGGAGTTATTAAATTTTATATGTTAATTGTTTTAAAACTTCAAGAATAAAAATGGTGTAAAAGAAATCAGAAAAGGTGATGGGTAGTTATGGTGGAAAAACACAAGAGAAGTTAACGCTAAATTAAAGGAAAGCGAGGATCGGGATCGCATACACGTGCTAAAAACAACTACTAATTAGAATTTTGATTCGAAAACATTTAATCGATCATTTTCAATTAGCATAAACATCACGCAATAAGGAATTTAAGCCAAAGTTGCGAGATTAAACATTTAATCAAAAATGGTCACACGCGGATTAAATTCGGATAATTGCTATAAACACTAATGTTGCATGACAAAGAGAGTTCAATGCATAATAATTCGACTTTAATACGCGAGGTTTCAATTAAATGCAATTTTACACAAAACCTAATTTTCGAGGTTCAAAACCCGTAAATGGCGGAAACGCAATCCCGACCCTATTTATCTAAGGGCAAAACATGAAAATAAACTAAATTAAACAAATTAAACTAAGAAAGCAAGAAATAAAGCAAGAAAACCTAATTAACAAAGCATGTAAATCTAAATTACAAAGAAAGGAAAGAATGAAGAACAAACTATATTAAAGGATATGGAAGAGAAAAGTTCAATCTTACAAAACCACATGGGTTGTCAATCCAAGAGGAAGAGAAAATGAGCTCTCCAAACCAAAACCCTAACTATTCTAACCTAAAATCATGTATAAACTGCTATATATGGTCTTATTACAACAAAATTGGCTTATATAGTAAGTTAGAATAAAAAATAAAGAAGAAAGAAAAGAAGGAAAAATATCTGCAGAAAACAGAGCATCGATCGATCGACCCCTTTGGTCAATCGATCGACCTAGGCAAAAATTCGACAATCCAGAATGGTCGATCGATCGACCATAAGGTTCGATCGATCGATCAAGCAGGGTAGATTGGAGCAGCTCACTGCATTCCTCTTTTCTTCTTCTCCCTTCTCCTCTTTTGCTTCCTTGTTTTTCCTCCGCTGAAATCGTCGTACCTTCTTCGTTATGAATCGGAATCGTGCACCGTTCACGGTTACGCAAATCTAGCGAGGAGACATACAACTTCCGTGAGACGTCGGGCCAGGTACCCAAGCTGTGAAAAGACTAAAATGCCCTTGCGCGTGCGATTGTGTACGGAACTTCACCGGAATGCGTCTGAACTTCATACTAAGCATCCAAATACCTACAAAAGCTCAATTAACCCCTGCAAAACATGTTAACATAGAAATCCGAGGTTGTCTGGTTAACGAGCATAAATATAGGGATTAAGATACCCGAGGGGGCTAATAACGTGTAGGTTAACGGGTGAAATACGCAATATTTGCGTCGTATCACACCCCCTAACTTACACATTGCTAGTCCCTAGCAATGAAATAGGAAACAACAAGAACTACAAGCAAACCAAAAGCAGGAGAAAGAACAAAAGTATGTTATAAAAGAAATAAAAATATAAGGCGACTTTCGCGGGCGAACGATTGCATTTAGCATATGCAATAAGCCGTTAAACCCCTTGGTTACCCTAGTGGAAGAGTGTCATCTCGTGAGGGTTTTCAGGGATGAAACCCACAAACATCGTATGGTTTCCTCAAAATATGCCCAACCCAACATGCAACAAACTCAACAACAACGAAAAAGATTTCAAACATGTTATTAGCATAATGAACGAATTCAAACAAAAGTCCGTTGTTATTAACAAGTTGAATGCACCTCATAGAATTGAAACTTTAATAGTGGGAGGGGGGAGAGCAAATGCAAAATATGATTTGGAAAAAACTTAAATAAACCGGATAAACATAAAGGCATGCATATTCAATCCTCACGGGCATTACGCTCAACAAATGAATTCACTATGAAAAGGGAGGTAATACACGGGACATGCGGGCATAAAGAGTAAATGTAAATGGAAACTAGGCCGCACACATGTCACAAATGAAGAACGCTATATATAAAATGAAAAATTGTAATCTCAAAGAAAGGATGCCGCACACTAAAAGAGGCGAAATGAATTTTCACAGATTATCAAAACTATTATGACTTTTAAATTAAATCAACCTAAGATCACATAGGACTTTAATAGGGTTATAATGTAGGTATGGCTAAGGTACGAAACGAAGGAATATATTTACGAATTCAAAGTGTTCGTGATGAAAACTCGGGATAATGGGAAGAATGCGGGCAATATAAAAAATGGAAAGCAAGTTCCAAAACAAGCATTAGATCTAACAATCGAGAGAGTAATCAAAGCTTATTGAAATTCTACAAACAGTATAAACAACTTTCTCTTTCTTTTTCTTTTCTTCCTTTTTCTCATTTTTTTTCTTTTGCTTTTAAATTTCTCTTTTTCACTCTTTTTCTGATGTTTTCTTTTGTTTTCCTTTTCTTTTTGCTTTCTCTTTTTCTTCACTTTTTAAACTCTAATATGCTTAAATTGCAACCACACTACAACAACAACATTGAATCCCAAGTAACATTCCAAACAAAGGTATGTAAGGTGTATGTATGGCTTAAAACGCCAATTTGGAGTTGGTTATGGGATTTTAGGTAATGAAACGAAAGGCTAGTATTTAGGCTCAAAGGGGTTGACTAGGGAAACATATATGGTGAGGTCAAGGCTAATATGGGTGATATAACAAAGAGGGCCTATGATCATTTCCAAAAGTTTACGCAATTCTCGAGTAAAAACAATATATGAAAATCATGATCAAGTAACACATTTCAAGTATGAACTCAATTAATGAACGGTCAAATGCAAGATTAGTGAGATTACCAACGAATTCAACATTTTCAAAGAGGAAAGAATAGTGTATAACAGTCACAAACGACGAAAGGTACAAAGATTACTCGGTGTAAGTATATACAATGCAACAAAATATTATCGAGTTATAAAAATCTTAAACCAAATCAATATAACAATCAAAGTGCACGTGCTCACGGGATTAAAGTTTAATTCATAAAGTTATTCACAATATCAATAATTTAGGGACTAAAATCTAATAACTTCTAAAATCGAGAACATGCATCGTTGAATTGTCTATTTGATCAGGCAATTATTAAAATTTATCATCGGAAACAAGGAAAAATGACCAACAAAGGAGAAAAAAAAAGAAAATATTTTTGAAAATTTTCAAATTTTTCACAAAAAGGCATACTTAGTAACTAAATGTGAGCAAATCCATGGACTACACATGAAATGGATAGAATATCCTACACCCCCTAACTTAAATGTTGCATTGTCCTCAATGCGCATTAAGAAAACAACACAAAGAGAGGAAAAGAACGATATTACCCAAAATTGGAGCGATCTCCATAAGCGCGAGTCCAAAGGAATCTACAAAACAAGTTAGTACCGAGCATAGCAAAAACAAATAACAAAAAGTTAACTAATTACACTAGAATAAATTAAAAGGAAAGAAAAATAGGAAAGAAAGAAAATTAAAAAGCTAATTATTTACAACCTACTATTTAGGCTTCACACTAACTATACACTAGAAGTCTAAATAGTTGAGGGTCCACCATAAGAACGATTTGACTTTGGAGGATAACCGGTGTACCCTCACATACAAGCATGCCTTCCGAAAAATATGAATTCCATTTGAACAACGGAAGGCATGTGTAAGGCGAAAGAAATAAACCATCGTCAATTAAAAGTTTTGGAGGGACGATGGGGGATTTGGATAATAAGGGGGAAAGGTACACTTGAGTTCCAAGAAAAATTGACTCATCTCCCAAAGATTTTTCAAATGGAGTGGGAGAAAGTGCACACGTGGGGATAACATCCATCAAAAACAAATCCGGTAAAGAGTCCTCATCGGCAAAAAGTGTAGAATTTTTAAAAGTTTCTACCGACTCATAGGAATCAACCGGTAATTCTAATGGTTCAATGATGGAAAACGTATATTGTAATGAAATAAATTCAATCTCCGTCAACATATCATCGGAAGGAGATTGAATTTCGAGGGAGAGAGATTCACATTCGATGAGAAATTCTTCGAAAAATTTAGGTGAAACACAAGTTTCCACCGCCTCGTTGTTTTGTGCATAAGAATTCATCTCATCGCAAAGTGCTCCAAGTCTCATTCCAGCATCATTTAGGCTTTCCAAACCTTGGGAGTAAAGAAGCAAAGTTTCTTCCAAAGTAGGCTTCCTCGGCTCAAGAGCCTCGAACTCCTCATTTGGTAAAATCTCATCTTCTAAATCATCGAAATAAAAATCATCATTGGCTTCAAAATATGAATCCAACTCAAACTCCCAATAACGATTTTCATTGCGATAAATGTTTTCAAGTCATTCATTTTCAAGAAAATCTTGAAAATGAAAAACTTGAAAACTATCCCCAAAGTATGAATCATTAGAATAACCGTATTAACTATAATAGTAGGACATGATTACCTCGTTGTTTGTAGATGGAGAATCCGAGCAAGAAAGTGAGCAACCGCAAATCAAAGTTTCTTAGCGCTCAAATATGCTATCCTGCAAAAAAGGTTAAAACAAAGAATACAAATACAAAAGGAAAAATACTATGAAATAATAAAATAATTACTATCTAAAACACACTCCTCGGCAATGGTGCCATTTTGTGACCGGGCGGAAAAAGTGTGCGCGTGTAAAGTGCACAATCGTTGTGTGTTTCGCCGCCGCGATACAAAAGAAAACCTAAGCTACTACTACACTTGACAAGCAAGCACAGCGGTAAGTCGGGTATCGTAAGAAATCCACAGGGAGTGATTAAATTTTATATGTTAATTGTTTTAAAACTTCAAGAATAAAAATGGTGTAAAAGAAATAAGAAAAGGTGATGGGTGGTTATGGTGGAAAAACAAAAGAGAAGTTAACGCTAAATTAAAGGAAAGCGAGGATCGGGATCGCATACACGCATTCACGGGCTAAACAACTACTAATTAGAATTTTGATTCGAAAACATTTAATCGATCATTATCAATTAAGCATAAACATCACGCAATAAGAAATTTAAGCCAAAGTTGTGAGATTAAACATTTAATCAAAAATGGTCACAAGCGGATTAAATTCGGATAATCGCTATCAACACTAACGTTGCGTGACAAAGAAAGTTAAATGCATAATAATTCGACTTTAATACTCGAGGTTTCAATTAAATGAAATTCTACACAAAACCAAATTTTCGAGGTTCAAAACCCGTAAATGGCGGAAACGCAATCTCGACCCTATTTATCTAAGGGCAATACATGAAAATAAACTAAATTAAACTAATTAAACTAAGAAAGCAAGAATAAAGCAAGAAAACCTAATTAACAAAGCATGTAAATCTAAATTACAAAACAAGGAAAGAATGAAGAACAAACTATATTAAAGGAAATGGAAGAGAAAAGTTCAATCTTACAAAACCACATGGGTTGTCAATCCAAGAGGAAGAGAAAATGATCTCTCCAAACCAAAACCCTAACTATTCTAACCTAAAATCGTGTATAAACTGCTATATATGGTCTTATTACAACAAAATTGGCTTATATAGTAAGTTGGAATAAAAAATAAAAAAGAAAGAAAAGCAGGCAAAATATCTGCAGAAAATAGAGCATCGATCGACTGACCCCTTTGGTCGATCGATCGACCTAGGCAAAAATTCGACAATCCAGAATGGTCGATCGATCGACCAGAAGGGTCGATCGATCGATCAAGTAGGGCAGATTGCAGCAGCTCACTGCATTCCTCTTTTCTTCTTCTCCCTTCTCCTCTTTTGCTTCCTTGTTTTTCCTCCGCTGAAATCGCGGTAACTTCTTCGTTATGATTCGGAATAGCGCACCGTTCATGGTCACGCGAAGCTAGCGAGGAGAGCTACAACTTTTGTGAGATGTCGGGCCAGGTACCCAAGTTGTGAAAAGACTAAAATGCCCTTGCGCGTGCGATTGTGTACGAAACTTCACCGGAATGCGTCTGAACTTCATACTAAGCATCCAAATACCTACAAAAGCTCAATTAACCCCTGCAAAACATGTTAACATAGAAATCCGAGGTTGTCTGGTTAACAAGCATAAATATAGGGATTAAGATACCCGAGGGGGCTAATAACGTGTAGGTTAACGGGTGAAATACGCAATATTTGCATCGTATCACACCCCCTAACTTACACATTGCTAGTCCCTAGCAATGAAATAGGAAACAACAAGAACTACAAGCAAACCAAAAGCAGGAGAAAGAAAAAAAGTATGTTATAAAAGAAATAAAAATATAAGGCCACTTTCACGGGCGAACGATTGCATTTAGCATATGCAATAAGCCGTTAAACCCCTAGGTTACCCTAGTGGACGAGTGTCATCTCGTGAAGGTTTTCAGGGATGAAACCCACAAACATCGTATGGTTTCCTCAAAATATGCCCAACCCAACATGCGACAAACTCAACAACAACGAAAAAGATTTCAAACATGTTATTAGCATGTTGAACGAATTCAAACAAAAGTCCGTTGTTATTAACAAGTTGAATGCACCTCATAGAATTTAAACTTTAATAGTGGGAGGGGGGAGAGCAAATGCAAAATATGATTTGGCAAAAACTTAAATAAACCGGATAAACATAAAGGCATGCATATTCAATCCTCACGGGCATTACGCTCAACAAATGAATTCACTATGAAAAGGGAGGTAATACACGGGACATGCGGGCATAAAGAGTAAATGTAAATGGAAACTAGGCCGCACACATGTCACAAATGAAGAACGCTATATATAAAATGAAAAATTGTAATCTCAAAGAAAGGATACCGCACACTAAAAGAGGCGAAATGAATTTTCACAGATTATCAAAACTATTATGAATTTTAAATTAAATCAACCTAAGATCACATAGGACTTTAATAGGGTTATAATGTAGGTATGGCTAAGGTACGAAACGAAGGAATATATTTACGAATTCAAAGTGTTCGGGATGAAAACTCGGGATAATGGGAAGAATGCGGGCAATATCAAAAATGGAAAGCAAGTTCCAAAACAAGCATTAGATATAACAATCGAGAGAGTAATCAAAGCTTATTGAAATACTACAAACAGTATAAACAACTTTCTCTTTCTTTTTCTTTTCTTCCTTTTTCTCATTTTTTTTCTTTTGCTTTTAAATTTCTCTTTTTCACTCTTTTTCTTTCTTTTTCTGATGTTTTCTTTTGTTTTCCTTTTCTTTTTGCTTTCTTTTTTTCTTCACTTTTTAAACTCTCATATGCTTAAATTGCAACCACACTACAACAACAACATTGAATCCCAAGTAACATTCCAAACAAAGGTATGTAAGGTGTATGTATGGCTTAAAACTCCAATTTGGAGTTGGTTATGGGATTTTAGGTAATGAAACGAAAGGCTAGTATTTAGGCTCAAAGGGGTTGACTAGGGAAACATATATGGTGAGGTCAAGGCTAATATGGGTGATATAACAAAGAGGTCCTATGATCATTTCCAAAAGTTTACGCAATTCTCGAGTAAAAACAATATATGAAAATCATGATCAAGTAACACATTTCAAGTATGAACTCAATTAATGAACGGTCAAATGCAAGATTAGTGAGATTACCAACGAATTCAACATTTTCAAAGAGAAAAGAATAGTGTATAACACTCACAAACGACGAAAGGTACAAAGCTTACTCGGTGTAAGTATATACAATGCAACAAAATATTACCGAGTTATAAAAATCTTAAACCAAATCAATATAACAATAAAAGTGCACGTGCTCACGGGATTAAAGTTTAATTCATAAAGTTATTCACAATATCAATAATTTAGGGACTAAAATCTAATAACTTCTAAAATCGAGAACATGCATCGTTGAATTGTCTATTTGATCAGGCAATTATTAAAATTTATCATCGGAAACAAGGAAAAATGCCCAACAAAGGAGAAAAAAGAAAGAAAATATTTTTGAAAATTTCCAAATTTTTCGCAAAAAGGCATACTTAGTAACTAAATGTGAGCAAATCCATGGACTACACATGAAATGGATAGAATATCCTACACCCCCTAACTTAAATGTTGCATTGTCCTCAATGCGCATTAAGAACACAACACAAAGAGAGGAAAAGAACGATATTACCCAAAATTGGAGCGATCTCCATAAGCGCGAGTCCAAAGGAATCTACAAAACAAGTTAGTACCGAGCATAGCAAAAACAAATAACAAAAAGTTAACTAATTACACTAGACTAAATTAAAAGGAAAGAAAAATAGGAAAGAAAGAAAATTAAAAAGCTAATTATTTACAACCTACTATTTAGGCTTCACGCTAACTATACACTAGAAGTCTAAATAGTTGAGGGTCCACCATAAGAACGATTTGACTTTGGAGGATAACCGGTGTACCCTCACATACAAGCATGCCTTCCGAAAAATATGAATTCCATTTGAACAACGGAAGGCATGTGTAAGGCGAAAGAAATAAACCATCGCCAATTGAAAGTTTTGGAGGGACGATGGGGGATTTGGATAATAAGGGGGAAAGGTACACTTGAGGTCCAAGAAAAATTGACTCATCTCCCAAAGATTTTTCAAATGGAGTGGGAGATAGTGCACACGTGGGGATAACATCCATCAAAAACAAATCCGGTAAAGAGTCCTCATCGGCAAAAAGTGTAGAAATTTTAAAAGTTTCTACCGACTTATAGGAATCAACCGGTAATTCTAATGGTTCAGTGATGGAAAACGTATATGGTAATGAAATAAATTCAATCTCCGTCAACATATCATCGGAAGGAGATTGAATTTCGGGGGAGAGAGATTCACATTCGATGAGAAATTCTTCGAAAAATTTAGGTGAAACACAAGTTTCCACCGCCTCGTTGTTTTGTGCATAAGAATTCATCTCATCGCAAAGTGCTCCAAGTCTCATTCCAGCATCATTTAGGCTTTCCAAACCTTGGGAGTAAAGAAGCAAAGTTTCTTCCAAAGTAGGATTCCTCGTCTCAAGAGCCTCGAACTCCTCATTTGGTAAAATCTCATCTTCTAAATCATCGGAATAAAAATCATCATTGGCTTCAAAATATGAATCCAACTCAAACTCCCAATAACGATTTTCATTGCGATAAATGTTTTCAAGTCATTCATTTTCAAGAAAATCTTGAAAATGAAAAACTTGAAAACTAGCCCCAAAGTATTGATCATTAGAATAACCGTATTAACTATAATAGTAGGACATGATTACCTCATTGTTTGTAGATTGAGAATCCGAGCAAGAAAGTGAGCAACCGCAAATCAAAGTTTCTTAGCGCTCAAATATGCTATCCTGCAAAAAAGGTTAAAGCAAAGAATACAAATACAAAAGGAAAAATACTATGAAATAATAAAATAATTACTATCTAAAACACACTCCTCGGCAACGGCGCCATTTTGTGACCGGGCGGAAAAAGTGTGTGTTTCGCCGCCGTGATACAAAAGAAAACCTAAGCTACTACTACACTTGACAGGCAAGCACAACGGTAAGTCGGGTATCGTAAGAAATCCACAGGGAGTGATTAAATTTTATATGTTAATTATTTTAAAACTTCAAGAATAAAAATGGTGTAAAAGAAATAAGAAAAGGTGATGGGTGGTTATGGTGGAAAAACAAAAGAGAAGTTAACGCTAAATTAAAGGAAAGCGAGGATCGGGATCGCATACATGCATTCACGGGCTAAACAACTACTAATTAGAATTTTGATTCGAAAACATTTAATCGATCATTTTCAATTAAGGATAAACATAACGTAATAAGGAATTTAAGCCAAAGTTGCGAGATTAAACATTTAATCAAAAATGGTCACAAGCGGATTAAATTCGGATAATCGCTATCAACACTAACGTTGCGTGACAAAGAAAGTTAAATGCATAATAATTCGACTTTAATACTTGAGGTTTCAATTAAATGCAATTTTACACAAAACCAAATTTTTGAGGTTCAAAACCCGTAAATGGCGGAAAGGCAATCTCGACCCTATTTATCTAAGGGCAATACATGAAAATAAACTAAATTAAACTAATTAAACTAAGAAAGCAAGAATAAAGCAAGAAAACCTAATTAACAAAGCATGTAAATCTAAATTACAAAGCAAGGAAACAATGAAGAACAAACTATATTAAAGGAAATGGAAGAGAAAAGTTCAATCTTACAAAACCACATGGGTTGTCAATCCAAGAGGAAGAGAAAATGATCTCTCCAAACCAAAACCCTAACTATTCTAAACTAAAATCGTGTATAAACTGCTATATATGGTCTTATTACAACAAAATTGGCTTATATAGTAAGTTGGAATAAAAAATAAAAAAGAAAGAAAATAAGGCAAAATATCTGCAGAAAACAGAGCATCGATCGACTGACCCCTTTGGTCGATCGATCGACCTAGGCAAAAATTCGACAATCCAGAATGGTCGATCGATCGACCAGAAGGGTCGATCGATCGATCAAGCAGGGAAGATTGCAGCAGCTCACTGCATTCCTCTTTTCTTCTTCTCCCTTCTGCTCTTTTGCTTCCTTGTTTTTCCTCTGCTGAAATCGCCGTAACTTCTTCGTTATGAATCGGAATAGCGCACCGTTCGTGGTCACGCGAAGCTAGCGAGGAGAGCTACAACTTTTGTGAGATGTCGGGCCAGGTACCCAAGCTATGAGAAGACTAAAATGCCCTTGCACGTGCGATTGTGTACGGAACTTCACCGGAATGCGTCCGAACTTCATACTAAGCATCCAAATACCTACAAAAGCTCAATTAACCCCTGCAAAACATGTTAACATAGAAATCCTAGGTTTTTTGGTTAACGATCATAAATATAGGGATTAAGATACCCGAGGGGGCTAATAACGCGTAGGTTAATGGGTGAAATACGCAATATTTGCGTCGTATCAGGGGGCGGCGGAGGGGGAGTGGTAGAAGATGAGGGAGAGCTCTGTGTGTGTGTTTGGGTGTGCGCGCACGCGCGCGTGTGAGTGGGGATGGGGGAGGAGACAGGGCAGGGGGTGGAGGGGTAGAAGATGAGGGAGTGTTGTGTTTGTGTGCGTGTGTGAGTGGGGAAGGGGGAGGGATTTTACCAGGGGCTGTGGAGGGGGCGGGGGAGGGGGTTGTTGTGACACCCCGACTAATTAAATACCGGGTAGCTACTCCTTTATTAAATTAATACAAAATGTCATGTTGGTCCAGTTAACAGCATCACTGTCGAAAACATTTTAATCATCACTAACCACCTAGTATTTAAAAAGTAAGATGTCAAATTTTAAATTAAGTCTGATTAACATACAATAAAAGAATTATGAAAGAATATCATAACCATACACCATAAAGTCTCAATAAAGTAACCAAGAATTAATAATAAGTCCGGAGGAAAACCCCTCACGACAATCCCACCACTGAAACAAATAAAACAGTATATCCTGAATTAATTACATGCCAACAATCTGAATTACTGAAATATGAAATGTCTCTAATAGAAATGGGCGACATGCCCTACAAATGATGAAAACTGAATAGAGTCAAGACAAAAGAAGCGTCTACTAGCAAGGCCCTGTAACTTCCACAAACAGCTACAGCTCGTCACCTGAATGGAAATCCTATGCATGGTGTCCTTGTGGCTGGGCACCTAAAGGTTTTTACAAAAATAGATTTGAAAGCAAACGGGTCAAAGCCCGAAAGTGGAGAGCATTTTAAAAACAGCAAGTGCTTTAATAACATTAAAACAAAGAATGCAAAATACATGTTAGGACGTGCTCTCACATGAAATACTCACCTCTCATTTAATCGTGCACTCTTAACGTACAGTACCCATCTAAGTGGTATATATATCTAACTAAACCGACATAAGTTCTAACCCATCTATTAGATTCACAATATGAATTCCCAATGTTATCACTTGAATAGATAGCTTTACTTAAACTCGGATTCTCAATTATTAGCATTACCATTCACTTGAGGTTATCCCCTTATTTATCTTCTCAAGGAGTTACTATAAATTATTCTCATAATTAAACATGACAAGTCTGTTCATTTAACCGTATATCATTCACATCATAAATATACAATACACGCACCCTGACACTAAGATGCGGTGCACACATACTCTGCTATCCATCCCGGTACATCACGTACATAAGGATCACGCATTCCAAATCTCTCCGGAATCGTTCTCAGATAACAACAATCATAAACAATGGAGGCGAACAGAGTCACATGCCATGGGTCACCCACATACCTACGCTCCCATGATCAGCAGACTTATTAACTTCCCAATAAGTCCTTCTCTGGCCTATGTCCTCGAGGTACCAATCTATATCCCCCCATAGGCACACAAAGAATAGATGTCCCTAAGGGAACGCAAACCTCCCGTGATAGCAAGCATGGTAGGTATGTCATACACATAAAATCATATACATATACTAAGCATACACACATCTTAGTAATTACCAAAAATTATTAGTGGTATACTTATCATTCTCATACCAACTTATAATTTTACACAATTCTCATATACCCAGTTAGTAGAAATATTTAAGTCGTCAATAATCCTCACATCGTATATAGTCACTAGCGTCCTAATCCACAAATATCATTTGGTTCACTCCTCATTATATCCCAATTCTCCCAATTATACCAAATAGTTAACAAGGTAAGGTTATCTCTACAATTAAATATGGTTACGAGACACTAGAAATCGAATCAGACCAAAAAGGCCAATCTGTCAACTCGTTAGAAGTCTCGTTCGAATGAGGTCGTTCGAACGAGAGTTCGTTCGAACGAAGTGGGCATCTAACGAGATCTCGTTCGAACGAAAGGCTTCGAACGAACATCCCACTCGTTAGAAGTCAAACTGTCAACTCGTTAGAAGCTCGTTCAAACGAGCTCGTTCGAACGACCTGGGCAGGCCTTCTAACGAGGTGACAGTTTCGAGCCCAAAATTCTCCTATTTAGCTTTTCCCAATTTTCTTCACCTCTAATCTCATCTAAACATCATTTCAATAGTAGTTCAAGGTTTCTAATCATTCCTAAACATACTTAAGTCGTATAATAACATTTATATGGGGTCAAATCATCCTAAACCACATCTAATCATCAAATCTCCCCAATTTTTCCCAAATCTCATGAACATGAACCCTAGAAATTTAAAGTCATCAATAGACATAATTAAATCCGTTTTGTGATATAAAAGATGTATTTCTATCAAAATAATCACCCAAACATAATTCTACATGCAATTTCCTTATCAAAATGTGAATTTCTAATTCCAATTCAATGGGTTTTTGTCAATCTCCCAAAACAATGCAAATTTTTATAAATTTCAAAGCATGGAAGAAACATTCGTTGTAAATAACGTAATTAAACCACTTGCCTTGGATTTTTCTCTGAATTTGGTGTTGAATTGATGAAGGTTGTTCTCTTCTTTTTCTCCCAAGGTTCAAGGTTGAAGATGGAGGTTGTGTTTCTCTTTTTGGGGACTTCTCCTAACCTCTCCTAAAACTCCCGTTACCCTCAACTCATTTAATTGCTGGTAATGGGTTAGTGGGTTCTAAAATTCCCTATTTTAAACTCCCAAAATTCGTTGGTCATAAATCCCCAAATTCCAAAATTACCAAACTACCCTTTTAAGTTGCTGGTATGGCCTAAAAATGCCCCGGGACCCAAACTAAACCCATGGCTAGTGTTTTCTAACTATTTCGACCCTTCCGGACACGTTGGCGCACTCAAAATGACCATACGGTTGATAAAAATAAAATTCACTTTTTAATTAAATAATGTTCCTGGCGCGACTGTCACACGCGTCCCAACAAAATTTCCAAATTGTCGTATTTTTATCTCGCGACAATTTTAATATTCTCAATATTCATATATTGCCATATATATGCATTATAATCAAATTCCAACTCACATCTCGTTAGCATTTTATCCGGATTAATTCTCAATTAATACACATTTAATTCAATTAATCCCATAAATAAATATCACAAAAATACGGGGTATTACATACTTCGCCCCTAATAACAGAATTTCGTCCCAAAATTCGGAACTAGAAAGTACATGGTACAAATAACTCGGGATAACGTTCGCGCATCTCATCCTCACGCTCCCATGTGGACTCCTCGGCATTATGATGCCGCCACTGAACACGTACTAACGGGACTATCTTTGATCGCAGTTTTTGCTCACTTCGATCCAAAATAACAATCGGCCCTTCCTCGTAGGAGCTATCAGGCTGGAGATCGATGTCCTCCAAAGCAATGTGAGAATGAGCCAAATCGTCCCTATGATATTTCCTTAGCGATCAAATATGAAACACATCATGTATCCTGTGCAAATGCTCCGGTAACCCAAGTCTATATGCAACAGACCCAACCCGCTCGACGATAGGAAATGGCCCCACATATCTCAGTGCCGACTTCCCCTTCTTCCCAAATCGCATAATTCCCTTCATAGGAGATACTCTGAGTAATACTTGGTCCCCCACTTGGAACTCCCTGAAGAACCTCTTCGCATCAGCATAGTTCTTCTCCCGATCCTGAGCTACCCGAATGCGACTCCGTATCCATTCTATCCTCGCTAAAGTATCCTGAATCACTTTCGACCCAAGTAGTTTGTTGTCCCCCACCTCCAACCAACATGCTGGGGAAACGACAAGGTCTACCGTACAACGCCTCAAATGGAGCCATTCCAATGGTGAACTGGTAGGAGTTGTTGTAAGCAAACTCCACCAGTGGAAGATACTGCTCCCATCCACCCCCAAAATTAATGATGCACATACGCAACATGTCCTCCAACATCTGGTTTGTATGCTCAGTTTGCCCATTGGTCTGCGGGTGATACGCCGTACTTAACCGCAATTCTGTGCCCATGGCCTCCTGAAAACTCTCCCAAAACCGTGAAACAAATATCTTGTCTTTGTCAGACACGATATTTAGCGTCACACCATAAAGTCTCACTATTTCTACAATAAAGAGCTGGGCATACTGCCCCGTAGTGTAGTCGGTCCTTACGGGTAGAAAATGAGCGACTTTGGTCAACCTGTCCATAATTACCCAAATGAAGTCGTGACCCCTATGTGACGTAGGTAACCCCATGATAAAGTCCATGGATATGCTCTCCCACATCCACATCGGGACCTCTAATGGCTGTAGAAGTCCTGTCGATCTCTGATGATCCACTTTTACCAGGTGACAAGTGACACATTTAGAAACAAACACGGGGATATATTTCTTCATCCCGCTCCACCAATACTATCGTCTCATGTCTTGGTACATTTTGTCCCCACAGGAATGTACCGCGAACCGTGAGCCGTGCGACTCTGCCATCACTCGTGTCGCAATTCCTCCCCTTCAGGAACTACCAGTCTCCATTGAAGCATAATCTCCCGTCTGAGCTAACGGTATAGGATTCGTCTCCCTCTGCTAGTAACCGAACTATCTGCTCCTGACAGAACGAGTCATTCACCTATGCCTTTACCACCTTCGTGACAATCTGCAGTGTAAGAGTCATCACAGACATGAATGATCTAGCCACTGCATCCTGGTGTCCCAACTCTTTCCACTTTGTCTTCCACACCCCTTCCACCTCATCTACTAGCCTACAGCTCAACGCGTCTGCTACTACGGTAGAGGTACGAGATGATTGCCTTTATTTTCGTTTTCGATTGAAGGCTGCAGTTTTTTCTTTGCAACTGTTTGTAGATAACCTTTATTCTTGAGGTTACTGATATATTTATTAGACATCATATATTTATCTTGATGTATGCCAATATTTTGTACAATATTTACCTTGATATATGTCAATAGTCTATATTTCTGATTTGTACATGCTTGAGAAATATTCCTCGGTGCCATCCAATTAACAAGTTGTTTTCCTATAGCGGCTGCCATCCAATTAACATGTTGTTATCTAATTAATGTTCTATTATATTTCTGAGCTCATACATTTTTTCTATCTATATATTACCCGTGTGTATATAGATGCCATTTTTCTACTTTTCATACACATTGGCTGAAATATAATATCATCAATTATATTTTCATATTATGACAGGATGAGGAGATTTTCATAGAGTGTCCCAAGGGCTGATTTCCTATCTAAATTACTTGACCTTCTATTGCAATGCTTGAGTAGTAATCTTTGTTGTTGGGACTTGGGTACTGTTTTATGAACTTCAATTCAGTCGTTGGCTTATTTATGAGTTTCGGGTTATGCCTTTTAGTTTGACCAATACTCCAGCCATGTTTATGGACTTGATGAATAGGGTGTTCAGAGAGTTCCTAGATCAGTTCGTCATTGTCTTCATTGATGATATTCTGGTTTACTCCCAGACAGAGGAGGAGCACGCGGAGCATTTGAGGCAGGTTTTGCAGACGCTACATCAAAACGAGCGGTATGCATAATATGAGAAGTGCGAATTCTGGCTGAAGGAGGTTCAGTTTTTGGGGCATATTATTTCCGACCGGGGGATATCTGTTGATCCGGGGAAGGTATCCGCGGTAAGGGAGTGGGGACAGCCCACGACACCGACTGAGATCCGTAGTTTCTTGGGCCTAGAAGGATACTACAGGAGGTTCATTTGGGGTTTCTCCAAGATAGCGGGTCCTTTGACACATCTGACTCGTAAGGTTGTGCCATTCATCTTGAGTGATGCCTGTCAGTTGGCATTCGATGAGTTGAAGGATAAGTTGACCTCGGCACCTATGTCAGCACTTCCGATACCGGGAGTTGAGTATCTAGTTTACACCGATGCGTCCTTGCAAGGACTTGGAGGTGTATTGCAGCAGGAGAGTCAGGCCAATAAAGATATCAAGATATTGGCATACATCAAGATAAATATATGATGTCTAATAAATATATCAATAACCTCAAGAATGAAGGTTATCTACAAACAGTTGCAAAGAAAAAACTGCAGCCTTCAATCGAAAACGAAAATAAAGGCAATCATCTCGTACCTCTACCTATATACTATGTTAATAGGACCTTCAAAATTTCATCCTTTAACTGCAACCTTAAATTTTGCATCCTGTACTTTTGTATCCTTTAAAAATGACTTTAAAACTGCAGCCTTCAATCCAGAACAAAAACTACAGCCTTTTAAATGTACATAATTTAGAAAATTTGGGAAAGGTCATTTTTATAGAACTATACACTATGTTAATAGGACCTTGAAATGTTCCTTTAGGAATGGGAATCTATGAGGGGACCTTTAACTATGTCAATATGATCACAAAATGAGAAGCATATTAAGTGGACCTTTAACTCAAGTAAATTTGATACCCACTCAATTAGAACTCAAACTGAATTCTTGAATTGTATGAAACTCCTTAGTGAGGTTCAACAAAAATTAAGGTTCTTAAAGACATCCTTAACTTATAAAACCCAATATGAAATTAAGATAATTCCTAAAGAGAATTCAGCATGCCTAAAGTCACTTAATCCACAATACGTGTCACTCCCTCATATGAAATTGTACCTAGAATTTAAACATTCCACAGACTTGAATAATCGTCATGTCAATTATATCGAATGAGCACATGTATATATGTTCATAGCAGATCTGACCCGTAAGCTACTTGCGGGTGCTCTTCAGGCCACATTGAAAAGCACAGCAGCACTCATCATTCAGAAGTATGAACGATATTGCCAACTAAAGCATTTTAGAGTATTTATATCACTAGCAATAGATTCATCATCAGAATAAAGTTCATAACAAGGGTATATAAAAAAATCTTGTGAGACTCACACTCAAAAACCCTCTCTTTAAATAATGAAATATCAGCCTTTGAAGAAGAATACTCCAGAACACCATTTCACTGGTATCTAATCCATACATCAGTGATGTAATGCACTTATGTACAAATCATAATCATCATGATATAGGCATAAAGAACATTCAAAAATGGATTGAGTGTTGGATAAACCAAATTCACCATATGATCCTTGCCAATACATGCACCTGTTTACATTCTAAATTGAAAATTGAACTCACTTATTATTCACATACTGCATATATGCACATTGCATATATGCCTATACATATATGCAGTTTCATCTAATGGTAGACATAACTACGGACTTGTTAAATTCGGTGGAAGAAAATAGATACCCTCACCTGAACCTTGGCTTAGAATGTTGACAAGTACAAAAACTACAACCAACTTGAAGCTCGGACTGTAAAAAATGAATATTAAGAACACATACTCATACCAACTAACCAAATGTATCCATTGGGAAGTTCATTTATTCAGAAAAAAAACGTATCTTTCATACTCAAATTACAAACTTCAAATTCAGATTAACAAATAAATGCACCATCCGTAGAATTATGATTTCATTTCTCCTACCAACTAAAATGGAAAAAACTATAATGTAAAACATACAACACATAAATACCTACGTTTCCAAATCAGAGTGTTAGAACTCGAATCAGAACCAAAACACAAACAAATGCCATAAGAGAGGGATAAGATTACAATAATTGAAACTTCAAGAATAGTTGTGCTTACTTTTTGATAACCACCATATAATGTGCCAAAAAAGAAGCTAAGCCGCTCCAATAACCATTCAAAAGGCATTATCGACATAATCTAAGAAGCTCAATCACGCCATTAAAATAACTCTTTGCCGACATACTGCAATGTCTTGCTCTGAAATATAGTAGATAATTATCATGGCCAATTTCCAATTCGTCTTCGAACGACTCTAGTGGTTTAAGAAAAAGAAAAATACTTACTACTCAAATATATAATGATGTTAAATAAAATACCAGAGCAGAACATCTACTCTAAATTGTCTAAATTGTACAGAGAAAAAATGTATTGTTAAATAATGCATCCCATTCGCTCTAATTATATTCTTGAATCTCATTTACTCTAATAGATAAGTGTAAAATCAGAACATATGCTTACAAAATTAGAACAGATAAGTGTAAAATCATAACTGAACATATAAGCATATGTGAGGTCAATTAAATCAGAACAAAACGATGTAAATGTAAGGAAAGAAAATTACCAAAGTTCAGTTTGGGCCTTCAAACATATGAAATCAAGAAGCATAGTCTATGTATTGAGTACATGATTCCAAATAAAGAATCGGAAAAGCATAAACTTCAAGTTGTGGAACTCTAAACCCAAACAATAAACCTTGAGCACCTTGAAAGAAATAAACTGAAATAAACTATAAGGTACATTTCCATTTCCATCAAACAGTTAAATATGCCCTAACATTCAAACAAATGCAATACAGGATAACTTGTGAAGCATCAACAAACAGCATAGAGAGTGTGTATACCTGATCTAAGAACCACATATCCAAATTACCAATAAGAGAGAACAGTTATTGTTCTTATATCTGCAAACACAAAATAAATTAGATCATAAAATAAAAATAAATCCCAAAATATGAAACTAAAAATAAAACCCCCAATTTAGATCTACAAAAAAAAAAGCAAAAACTAAAATCGAAAAAAACCCTAAAAAGCTAAAGAATAATTCGTATACAGAAGAGTGGATCCACATTTGGAGGAGAACTGGACAACACTTCTGGTTTCATCCATCTCAACAATGAAATCAACTTGTGAAAACCCTAAAAAATACAAATGTCACCTAAATCATGAATCAGTTATGTAAAATCTCACCAAGAAATCAACTTGTGAAAACCCTAAAAAATGAATTATTTTACCTGATGGAGGAGTGCGGAGACGGAGTAGGTCCGTAGGGAGGCTGAATCGACACCTTTGGGAGGCAGCGAAGAGTTTGAGACGGAGAGTTTATGAGGGAGAGGGAGGCTTCGGAGGAGGGAGAGTAGAGTTTGAGACAGAGGCGGACGGAGGAGGGTTTGAGAGGGAGGCAGCGGAGGAGTAAGATTTCGAGAGGGAGGCGCGCGGTGTGAGGGCTGAGGTCGGGCCAGCGGGTGAGGGTTTTGTTTAAGGGACAATTTTCGTGCTGATAAGGGACGGGAGAGTGGCGCACAGTGTGTGACAGAGAGGGTACATCTTGTGAGAGGTGGTTGTTTTGGGGAGTGCGTGTGTAAGAGTGTGAGGGAGAGAGTATTCCGAAAATGCCCCATTTTCGAATTAAAGGTTGAGTTTGATAAGTAAAAAAGGAGGGGGAAACCAAATAATTGAGGGATAGATTTATAAAAAATATAGATATGTGATCTCAACCATTAAAATGTGTAAGAAGGTGGCACTCATACTCACCCTTAAAAATGTACATATTTTCAAAAACCAACCTAACTTATTTTATATATATATACTAGGGTATGCCCGTGCCTGAAGGAACGACGCTAATATTTGAAAGTGTACGTCATTGATAGGACCATATGTCATTTTTAGTTCGCAACAGATAAATAATTTTTGAAATAACCAATGGTACGAACCCATTAGTTTCAAAAAATTGGGCAATGCTTCCTTTGTTTAAGAAGAAGACTACCAACTATACTATTATTAATGTTAAATGTGATCATTTAAAAAAATTGGACAAATGGCGTGACAATATTTTAGTGATTTAGTATTCCTCAAATTTATTAGTTTTTTAATCATTATAGAGTAGTTGAGAACTTTACACGAAAGAAAAATCAGCACACTGATTCGGAATTGACATTTTTGAAGACGTGTTATGCTCATTTCAAAATAATCAAAAACATGTTACGTGTTACATTCGTTTCAAAAATTTTACTTGTATTAATGATGTAAAAGATTTAGTATTATAGTAGACAAAAAAAATTGTTATTTTTTTGGAAATGAGGTACAAAAATTAAATATTTTAAAAATAATGCAGAACATGGGGCGATCTACTAAAGACAACTCAATTACCCAAACATAACTACAAACTTACAAACTGAATCAATCTCCATAAAGCATAAAAAATTATGTTATATTAACTTTTTTTTTATTAAAATGGACATTAATAGAAAAAAAATCTTTATTTATTTCAAAAAATGGCCGTTATTTTTATATTAAACAAAAATATTGGACACCATTTTTTTAATAAAAACTCAACGAATTAATCGTGTCAGTAGGGATCGTATTTTTCACCTAACAATAATATTGCGACATGATTAATTCCTAATTTTACTCCTATTATTCATGTCAAAAAATATTTTAATGTAGTGTGAAAATTTCTTTGTTTTTAAATCTTTTAAACACGTCTTACACTTTCCAAAGTACTAATGGGAAAAGACTTACACTTTCTAAGTCCTAATGGAAAAGACTCCTAACATGTCTAGCAACTATTTTACCTCGGTCAAATAAAATGTAAGGGTACAATCGATCAAATCATAAGGAGTGCCTAAGATCTAATAGGAGGAAAGGAAAATGATATGTGTACCAAGTGTTTACACCAAAAGTGGTTTACCAAGTGCAATAAATTATTGTACTTGCAGTAGTGTACAATGGTTTAATGCACTTGGTAAATCACTTTTCGGTGTAAAAACTTGGTACGTATATCATTATCCAATAGGAAATTAAATGCGTAAAAAGAAATGCAATGGTCACATCAAAAAAATCCTAAAAAGTTTTAAAATGTTCTTTTTCTTTAAAACAAAAGACAAACAAACTAAAGCAATGCCTAATATCTTAAAACGAAAAGTTAATTCTCAGAAACAATAACGGCTACTAATGACCAGTCAAATAAAAATAAATAGACAGATAAATAGTATTTCTCATCAACTTTCTTTTAATATAGAATAAAACTATGTTGATTAAAAAAAAATCAAAATTCATACCCAATGTATTAAAAAGTTCATACATTATTATTGTGAGTCCCATCAGAACATAGAAATGAACTCCGCTCACTACATTAAAAACTTATACCCATTTTTATCTTATTAGGAAAATACATTTTATTGGTTTTTTTTTGTCGGTACACGTGATTTTACTTTTTAATATACCATGTATCTAAGGCTAGGAATAAAATCTTAGAAGATTTTTCAAAGAATGAGAATGATCCTCCTAACGGAAATCTTTGAACATTCTTCACTTCTTAAAAATATTACTTAAGGTTAGAAGTAATTTTTATTAAATAGTTTTGAACTCTTGCTAAAAAATAAATTATCAAAAAAAAATTATACAAAAAAGAATGCTCAACTTTTTTTTTTGAAAAAATAAAAGATGCTTTGGGTAAAAAAATGTTTCTTAAAAAAATAAGAAAACTATTTTTTTAATCTAAAAACTGTTTATCAAACGATTAAAATATATATTTTTAACTGGGTTGAATCCATTGTGTAGAAAAATTGCCGTCAAAGTAATGTGTTTAATCTGTTGTGTAAAAACTGTGTTTAATGTTTTGTTGGCAATACTGATTTCTGCTCTTACTTCTACGACATGTCCTGGGTATGGTACACAGTATTTTTTATATAATTTAAAAAAAAAGTTCAATGTTGTGATTTTTATAAATAAAAAGAAATAAAAAAAAGTTTTGAAACATTTTTCTAATAAAACAAAACTTTTTTATGAAACTATTTTTACAACGCTAGGGGAAATACACCATTGTTGAGTAAACGTGAAAAACAGAAAAAGAAACTCTACTAATATGGTTGAGTAAAAATAATAAACCTATATATTATTGTCATTAACAAAACCAAAATAGATTCGATGAAAACAACGAAATCAATCCAAACCGAATCGCACCAAATATCTAAACTTGACGAATCTGAAACTTTCAAATCGAACACAAAGGCCTCACCCAGTTCAACCCCCCATAGGATGTGTTTCCCATGCCTCGGATCATATCCGGGTTTCTATAAACCATGACAATTTTTTTTATTCCATGCCATATTTGTAGCAGCTCCCACTTACACTTCTCCTGTGTGTGATTGTGATAGGCAAATGGAGAAGAACGAGTGTATTTCAGATAAATAATAAGACAGAGCCATCATTTCTCATCTGAACAAAAACTAAAATAATGTTTCTTTGTAAAAAAAAAAATACAAAATCAAAAACCTCAACCATTTCTGATCGTAACTATTGTGGAGTCTTGATCAAAATACCCACAAATCCGAAGGAAAACCAAACACACCAATCATTATCAGTGGTCGTGGTACCCATAAAAAGAGAGATTCATGGTTATTCATAAAAGAGGGCCTCAACGTTTTCTCTACGTGGCAGCTATCAATTGCCTCAACCCTAACTATGGTGGAGACTTGATCAAACTACCCCCAAAATTAAACGAAAACCAAACATACCAACCGGTATCAGTGGTCGTGGTAGCCATAAAAGATGAACTCAAGACTCATTTAGTGCGTAATGATTTCTGCAAAAGTTCTGTAAACAAAAAATAAAAGAAAATGAAAAGAGTAATACATAGAAAGCTCAAAATGCAAATAGACTAAATGGATTCAAAATTCACTAAACGAAAATAAAAAAGTCAATAAGTGTTATGGAGTACCTAGCTTACATCAAAGTAGTGGGTTTTATTCGTCAGTAAGGACATTGAATTCACCCAAACCTGTAACAGGGTGGTGTGGCTCTTCTTCAATATTGAGAGGAACCCAAACCTTCCTGAATGAAAAAAAAGCATATCAAGTTAATATATGGGGAAATAAATACATAGGGAAAGAATAATACATGGTGCTGGTTTTGGGATTTAGATCGACGGAGAGAAATACATGGGTCCGTGTTAGATCAGTGAGAGAAAGGAAGGTTAAGTTGGGGCGTGGAAAACCTTGTAGAGAAACACCATATATGCCAGAAATATGACTTGAACTCCCAAAACAAAAACTAGAACTAAAACATTGAGGCGTGGAACCCTTGTAGAGTAACATGTGTCGTGAGAGTGGTTGGTGAAAGTGAGTCTACACGATGATACAAATATATCTTCATAAAGAGCAGTGTTTATTGAAACACCGCTCGAGCTCTGGTGAAAGATAAGTGCAAAGCACATGGCTCGAGGTTTCAGTCCAATAGATGGCTCATGTTTGAATCATTAGATTCAAACCACTAAAAATTAATCTCAGCCATCGCTAAAAGTGAAAGAAAAAATTCCAATTTATTATGACATCATCAATTAAGCTTATGACATCTATAAATTTTATACTTTATTATCTTGATATATATATATATATATATATATATATATATGGGGAGAGAGATAGAGAAAGATTACATGATGGCTAAACCAGCAGCCTTGTGCCTTCCCCAGAAAGGGCATCTTCTTCCTCCTTAAGATATTCTTCATATTCTTCATCTTCGATTATCATTGATGCATGATGACCCCTAGATTGTAAATAGAATGAAGAAAAACATCTTTTAACTTCATGAAAGATGTAAAAACATCACTAAAGTCGATGGAAGGAAAACATCACAAACTTAATGAAAGAAGGTAAGCATCACTAGACTTGATCAGATGTTGGATGCTATAGTAAAGTGTGAGTATGTGTGTGTTAGAATGAGCACAGTTGCAAGGGTGTGGGGACAATAATGTAATACGCGTTACAACAGACATAACAATCGATAAGATATCACATAACCAACTTTCCAGTTGTGCAGATCACTAACTCGTGATTTCTCACATTTCCAAACAAGGATGGCCTTCACGTTACTCGCATGATAAAATCTTTACGTACTCTCATTTCCTTTAATAAAAGCACATCAAGATATACAGTGTGGTATAATGATTCCTAGTAATTAGTGTAATAATATAGTGGATTTATCCGTTCTTTATTGTGCAAATAGGTCTTCTAGGCCTAACCACATAAACTTAGATTTTTTATGCTATATTTGTAATGTTTGTCTTCTGATAGTTTTGTTCAGTCAATCCCTCATACTCAAGATTTATATGTACATCACTATTTAGTTCACCACTTAGAATTCTAGTTGTCCTTGACCAAATCATGGCTCACGAAGACTAGAAGATTTCAAATTATACCATCCTTTTATCTTCTTCTCGGATGAAGATGGGTCTCCTTCAGCAAAATGAGCTAATAACTTTGTTTGCTGCAAGAGATACTTCAAACGCTCCTTTCCCTTATTGTTCTACCATTTACAATAAAGAAAAACAACATAAATACAAGGGCACCACTTTATAGTATGTAGCACATAGAATTATGAGTCTAATTAAATAACAGTAAAATATCATCTGGAAATATGAATCTTCGAAGCATATATCATATCAGCTTCGTGTCCAATATTTCTTGTATCTTTTTTTTCTTCAACCTCTCCATTTCCTTTAACGTAGCCTTTTCTCACTTGCTAATTTCTCCATTACCCCTAGCATTCCCATCCTGCAAGTAGCAAAAAACTATGTAATGTAAAGGAAGAAAAACATTAATATATAGTGTGAAATAATAAGCAACATGTTAATCTACCATACTGCAAAATAATGCATGTCAGTTCGATCATGTTAGTTTGAAGATGATAGGACAAAACATTGGTAACGCTATTTGAACAGAGAAAATATAGGTACATAAAGTAGGCTTGTAAAAAAATTTGAACATACATATAAACAGTATAATGCGTAAAGTAGCTTCTAAAACTGGAGTCTCTAAAAAGTTCCACATAATGTTTTTCAATACAGTTCCACATGACTGAACCATGAACAACAACCAAGTGTAATCTAACATGACTCCCATTTCAAATAGTCAAATTTATCAAAATTTTGAATTCATTTATACAATTTTCTCGCCAACTAAACACGTACTCATAAAAAGCCTTTAAACTTGAACCTTGCTGAAATATCAAATAGTTCACAAAGCAGTTCCATCAAAACGAAAGAACTTAAACTAAAAATCCTTGTTTCTATTATAAATCTATATAGTTTCATCAAAAAAATTGAATACCAAAGCTGAACTAAAATCATCAGATCATTGGTCCATAAGAAATTAATGACTTACAGCAAAAGATTTATGCCACTTGAGAGCTTCTCATGCAAGTTCTTCATCTCCTTTCTCAAGAGGTAATGGAGCCTTGTGATAACTATATTCAAAATACAAAAAAAAGATGGCAATCATCTACCAACATGTGCATGCAATGAAAAAACTCTTCCAATTCACATAATACCAGTCTTCAGAAGTTTGTTGTGAAGCTTTGCATTTATTCTCCATTCTCTTATGAGATGCCAATACCTTGAAGAAATTGATATAGTACACATGAAAAAAGTGTAAAGGGATAATGATAATTGAGAGTAACAAATGGCATTTGAATAAGTAGACAATTGAATACCATAGGGATTGAACCCATTTATTTTAATTGCAAGCCAAACATTGTGCCCTTCCCCGGAGAAATTGGGCCATCTACTTTTTGGCATTCTCCATTGGGATGAATCACAAGGATGTCGCTGATAATCCCATGAACTTATTGCCCGATGGTGCCATGTCATTTTATGCACTATTCAAGGTATAGTATACAATCATACTGTCCTTTGTATTATAGGGAAATGTCTCAACACTTTCATTGGTTCTTTTATAACCTTTTCCCTTTCTTTGAGGTCACTGTATATCTCAGTTCTATCGAATGAACTCGCCGTGGGAACTTTGGAGGGACTCAGTTTGGAGGATTAAGAAATGAGGCACCATTGGGGCTTGTCCCTAGCATCTTAGATACACCTGGTAAAACACCGAAGGACCCTTACCATGGAACCACGAGCAAAGAAGCTCTTGGTTATATCGGGCATTGAGTTGTGAACCAAATAGCCCTCTACTTAAATGTCACATTTATTATAGGTGATTTCACTAGCCATCTAGACAATGTAAAATATGCACTTGAGTAAACTAGTGTGGTATTTGGGGATTTCAGACAAGTTGGTGAGCCACCTCTGTGATGACAGCCACCTGACACACAGTGGTTAGGCAAAAGGCATGCCTTATCATTTAATGTCTATGATGTGGAGCTAACTAGTGCATTAGGCATTTAATGTTGTAACATAAAGTATGAGGGATGTATTTCATAGTCTGTAATGGGTGAGTTAACTTGAGAGTGGTGTGGGGTTTATTTAAGGACCCCAACACCCCCTAAGGAGTGGAAGTTCTTGTTGAGGATTCAGAAGTTATTACTGGAGAGATTTATTATGATCTCGAGAGTTTTTCACATACCATTGCCATTTATTATGAAGATTTAACATCTGACATATATTATTGAGGATAGTTTGTGTGTTTGGGTGCCTGCCAAGGTGTATCTAGGGTGCTTAATTTTCTCTCCCTCCAAATGAGTTACTTTTGAATTCGTTATTAGCTTATTGAGTTATACACGAGATATTTTATGAGTTGAAACTGAGTTTATCTTCACTAAGTTTTGTTCGTGTGTACTTTTGTTATGCAATAGTGTTGTTGTTTAACTTATTATTACTGTACTCAACAGGGGTTACGCCTCCATCTAATCTACACTACCCTGTTACATTTGGCGACTTTGTCGGGGAGACATTCTTTTAAATAAGGAGTATGGCACAGGATAACATTAATTGAAGGATTAACTTTGATGACATTTAACACAATGAAGAACAAGCAATGAGAGATCTGGAGGCTTAAAGGGACGGGGATCCTCTAATATATTTACCTCTAGTTCAAGCAACGACAGACGTTCTTGGGGTGACACAAGCCTCCACGAGCGCTTGGTTGCGACCAGCCCAAGTGGCACTCCTAATGAATAAATTTTATAAGTTTTTGCAAACTACTGTAGCTTCAACGTTGTTGGGAAGATATGAAGCCAACTCCTTCGTGACACTAGTAGAAGCCCCAATGGCCCCACCAAGTGCAATCATAATGGGAACGATCCCAGCAAGTATACCCTCAGTTGAGTATCAACAACTCCAACTGTCATAATTTCTCCAGTTATAATGGGCACTCAATCAATGGTCCCACTGATAGGCATTTCAACGGCATCACCCATGGAAGAGATGAGGAAAGAGATGACGAAATTCATTCAAGCCTCATCGTAATCTGTGGGTGAGGTAGCTTCGGTATATCATCTGTTTCAGATGCCTTACCCTCGGGAATACAATGATGAGCCCTACCTAAAAGATTATACTCCTCCTATTTTGAAAAATACACAGGAAAAGGTGGAAACCCAAAGGAACATATTAAAAGCTTTGTTGAACACTTGGGGGCGCATTGCAATAACAAGAAAATCAGTTTGAGGGAATTTTCTAAATCCTTAACTCATAAAGCATATACATGGTATTCTCATTTAGCTCCCAAGAGTGTTTCCACATAGGAGGAGAGGCATGTTTTGTTCATCCAGGAGTTCTTTCGGGTGAAAGATGAGTTTACTTTGACCCAACTGGGGAGGGAGAAGCAAGGGACAGGGGAAGTTGTAGTGGCTTATGTTTACAGATTCATGGAAATGTCCCTCGATGTAAGAGATGAGGCCAAAGAATCCAAACTGTTCTATATTTATGCGAAAGGACTGTTTCCTGAGTACATCTTCCATGGTGGTGCCCATGATGTTCAGGCAGCCGATACAACCCGTGGGAGGGAGGTCTAATCCCCCATGGGTGGGATACACCGAAGGAATAAATGGGGGTAAGGTGCCAAAGAGGGACAACAGAAGGAAGTTTGGAAGCGACAGGGAAGACCCACCACCGTTGCCTTATTAGTAGAGGAGGTTATCAGCTGTTACAATGCAATGGTCCAAGGAGGAACGGTGTACAAACCAAAAGGGCATTTTCGTTGGGGAACCCAACGCTGCAACTAGGGCTGATCCCAAATATTAGCAGATTCATCGAAAGATCAAACATCCAACGAAGAGATGTTTCATGCTAAGGAGAATCATCGACAAATATGTAAAGGAAGGAATGTTACAAATCTCTCAATAGAACATTAACCACAACCCACTCCCAGTGCATGGGGCCAATCTGGTGGTGGCCTATGATGGGGAGGCAAGGAGAGAGGAAAGGGAGCTAACGACGAAGCAGGAGAAGTTTGAAAAAGATTTGGAAGATTGTACTAAGGGAATGGCTAATGTAGTGTTAGCTTACGATGATACAAGAGCTAAAGATGTGGAAGATGTATATAGCATTGAAGGCGAGCAAGTAGACCAAGCCATAGAATAATGTGTAGTTTCAAAATCCCCAAAGTTTGTCTGGTTATTCGACCAGGTAGGGATACCAAAGGAGAGTAGATTGGAAATAACCCAAGCAATCCTTGACATTGCGAGGAAGAACAGAGTCCTTTCGCTAAGATGGAAGGGAGCCATGGGCAGGTTGGTAAAGTGGTTTCTCTCAAAAATAACTTTTAGTGATGTAGATAGGGTCCTAAGGTTCCCTGATAATAAGCCATTATATGTGATCGCCACCGTTAACGGGGTTAGTTTTGCAAGGGCTCTTATGGATGGAGGAGATTCCATTAATATCATGCTAATCAACTTTTTCCATGCATCTAATATTCTATAGGAAAGGTTAGTCCCCATTCCCTTGGTGATTTCAGGATATGACAACCAGTCTTCCAAGTCCATTGGGTATGTGAATGTTAGGATTGTGATGAGAAATCTGAGTTCCCATATCAAGTTCAATGTAATAGAGAGCGAAAAATCCTACCATCTATTGATAGGAAGTGTGTGGATGCACAACAAAGGTTTAGTTCCTTTGATGTATCACCAATGTTCCAAGGTGAACATCAAGGGCAAATAGGTGACCATTTGGGCTACAAAGAGGCCCTTCATTGTCGAAGAAGCTCACCTAGTGGACGCAACCTTTTACACAGAGCTAGAAGAGAATGTTCGGCTCCTAACTAAAAGAATGGAGGGAGCATGGATTACCTCAATCATAGAAAGGATGGGGCCCTTGAACAAGAAGAACAAAGAGGTTGCAAGAAGCAAAGGAGTGATGGTTGAAGAAGCCCATTAGGTGGTCCCTCGTCCTCAAAACATTTTGAAGAAGCTTTAAGACAGGTTGAGGCCTAGAGTGGACCCAAGGGAGCATGAGGTCCAATGACAAAGCGTGCTAAGTCGATTTTTAGATGGAATAGTTGCTGAGTCTTCTAATAAGAAAAAGAGGAAGGAAGTGGCGACTATTAGTAGACAGTGCAAAAAGGTAGTTACTGAAGAAGAAAAGGTGGTTTATCAGTTATAATGGTGTGAATGGGTGGCCGAAGAAACTAATAATGAGGCTGACCCGATATATGAGTTATTTTTGGTAGATCAACGGGGACAATGCATGGTGACAGACAACTCCAACATACAGGAATTTATGGAAGAAGTCACCGAAGAACTAAATTACATGGAAGATCAACCGAAGCCACAGGCACACGAGTTGGAGCAGTTGAACTTGGCGAAAGAAGGGGAGGATCCAAGACATATTTTTATCTCAAACGATCTCAATAAAGGAAAATGAGAGGCCTTGGTTCAAATGATTCGGGAGTTCATAGACATTTTTATGTGAAAGTACACAGAGATAGAAGGGATGGATGAGGAAGTGAGCTGCCACAAGTTGAATATGACTCCTTCATCCATTCCAATAAAACAAGCAATGAGAATGTACAAGCCTGAGGTAGACTTGAAGATCAAGGAAGAGGTCCAATTCTTACTGACAACAGGGTCAATCAAGCCAATACAACACCCACTTTAGTTGTCTAGCATTGTTCAAGTGGGTAAGAAAGACAAGAATCAAATAAGGATCTATGTGGATTTTAGAGACATGAATAGGGATTGCCCCAAGGATAATTTCCCTCTACCCTCCATTGATATCTTGATAGATGCAACGAATAGTCATCAGATGTACAACTTCATGGACGGGTATGTAGGGTACAACCAGATGAAGATGGACCCCATAGATGCAGAGAAAATGGTGTTTATAACCAAATTGGTCAACTTCATGTACAAAGTAATACCACTTGGACTCAATAATGCTAGGGATACTTATCAAAGAACAATAATGGCCATTTACCATGGATTTTTTCACAAGTTTGTGGAATTTTATGCGGATGATTTGGTCATCAAATCGAAGGAGGAGTCCCATCTAAGCGATTTGAGGAAGGTGTTTTCTCGGTGCAGAATGTATAAACTAAAGACGAACCCACTAAAATGTGTCTTCGGAGTAACTAGTGGAATGTTTTTGGATTTTATAGTTGATCGAAAGGGAGTACGGATGGACCAAGGTAAACAATGAGCAATCTTTGAGATGTACAATCCATGAACTACAAAATAACTGAAGAGTTAACATGGTAAAGTTTCTTAGCTTAGGAGACTTGTGCCTAGATTGTTCAAAATAATGCACCCGTTGATACAACTTTTATGAAAGAACACGAAATTCAAGTGGGAGGAGGTTCACCCGGAGTCTCTCACTGGACTGAAAAAGCTGCTTATTTCACCAAAGACTCTGGTTCCCCCATAGGTAGGAATACCATTGTAGCTATACCTCACATCCTCCATGAGGTTCGTGGTAGATTTGCGGGCATAACAGAATGACGAGCTAGAATGGTACGTCTACTACCTGAGAATAATCATACAGAGGTCAGATATAGTATCTAGGAAAGGCATTATTTAGCCTTAGTATTTGTAGGGAAAAAACTTAGACATTATATGCTATCTTTTACAATTCATATTATAGCCAGATGTGAACATATTAAATATTTGTTGGCAACAAATTTAGTGAATGGTAGGGCAGCTAGGTGGTTCCTCATCCTCTCAGAATATGACTTGAAGTGTGTGGTCCCTCGCACGATTAAGAGCCAAGCATACGATCACATGTTGGAAATCTTCCCCTCTGGAATGTTTGGGCCACCTAAAGAAACTATTCTAGGAGATGACTTGCAGGCTAATTACTTGGATGCAAATGATGAATAATGGATGTTGATGTTTGATGGATCTTCGGTAGAAAATAAAGGTGGGGCAGGGGTTATTCTTTCAAAAGGAATGGAGGATATTTGTCTTTCCTACAAATTAGATTTCACTTGTTCCACCAATGAAGCAGATTATGAAGCGTTAGTGTTGGGGTTGCTGGAGGCCCTTCGAAGGGGGATTCCTTCACTTTGTATCAAAGGTTATTCGAACTTGGTGATTCAACAAGTGAATAGAGAATATGAGTTGAAACACCTAAGCCTGACACCATACCGAACAATCATTCAAAGTCTCCTCAGCCAGTTCCATCGGACCAAAATTAAGAGACACCCTCGAACGATGAACCGCCATCCAGACGCCTATGGCACCATCACCCAAAAAATGGTCATGATGAACTATACAACTACAGTCGTGATTCAACGAAGAATGACTCCTACGGTGGTATAGTCAATTCTGCCGATGGAGGATGATGATGACTGGAGGGGAAAGATTAGAATGCAACTAGAATCAGGGGAAGGAGCGATAGAGCTGAGGGAACTAGCCCAATACTTTACAAACTAGGGAAATCATTACTTCAGAAACATAGGGGGATGGTTATCAATATGCATCGGCCCAGAAGAAGCAGAGTGGAGGTTGAACAAAACACACAAAGAGCACTGTGAAATAAATGAGATACCACTTTACATGAGAATTAAAGGGGAGGGTTGGTTCTATCATAGAATGAAGCAGGATATAGTAGAGTTACAACGGAAGTGCGTTAAGTGCCAGTTATTCTTCGAGGCAGCTGAATCTCATTTCATTGAAACTTAACCAGATTAAAGACAACCTTATATTTACTTTATAAAAGATGGAGTTCTCCCAAAGGAGAATATTAATGTTATGGGACTCAAGCGAAGGGACCCAAGGTTCTACATTCAGGAGGGGCATCTTTATCGAATGGGATATTTCAATAGGCCATTGCGTTGCATTATGAAGGAAAAAGTAGCCGATGTCCTTAAATAGGTGCACGATCTAGCTCACATAGGAGGGCCCAAGTTGTATGACTAGTTGATGATGTTGGGGTATTATTGTCCAACAATGTATAAAGACTCTGCTGAGTTGGTTTGAAAGTGAAAGTCTTGCCAATTTCATGGAAATATGATCCATGAACCATCGGTGGACTTACACTCTATGGAAACTCCTTATCCTTTTCACACTTGGGCATTCGACCTGGTAGGGGAAATATATCCTTATTAGAGGGGGAAGATATGGATACTAGTAGAAACGAAGTTCTTTATAAAGTGGGCTAAAGCAATACCAATAAATAGGGCAACAGCGGGGGTGGTGAGAAACTTCATCAGATAATACAACATTTGCCATTTTAGGATTCCAATGGTTTTCCTCTCAGATAATGGAACCCCTTTTGTCAATTAAGAGGTAATGATGCTCACGAAAAAGTTCTCCATTACTCATCATACTTCAACGGTGGCATACCCAAAGCGAAACGGTCAGGCCTAGGTAACTAACAAGACCTTGGTTAATATTTTGGTTTAAATGATGGAGGATTTTCCAGGATCATGGGATGATAAGATACCAGTTGTATTGTGGGGCTATCGAACAACCAAGAGGAGTCCCACAAGTTATACTCCATTCTTTCTTATTTACAGGGCTGAGGACATTCTTCCAATAGAGTTAGAAGTTACCTCAGCTTGATATACCTTGCAAAGTAGCATGCTCCCTCCAAATAGACATGAGCGGTTGGAAGCATTGGAGGAACATAGAAATAATGAGATCCAGCACTTTGAAATGTATACAAAACATCTCTCCAAGGGATTTGATAACTTAGTAAGACCGAGGAAGTTCGTGGATGGACACCTTGTTCATGGAAGTAGTAAAGCAAATTAGGGGGCTTCCTATACCTAAGTTTGCAATGACTTAGAAGGACCTTTTATTGCTCAAGAAGCTCATGATTCAGGATATTGCTTAATCTCTAAGATGGAACAAGACAAGCCATTCAAGATTAATAATAAATGGTTGAAAGTCTATCATGTGTAAGGAATTGAGTCGAGACCACCATTGTATTTAGTTATTGTTATGAATATACAAGTTTTTTATTGTAACTCGAGTGGAAATGAAATAATTGTAGAAGTTCATAATATATGCAAACAGTTATAGCACAAAAAAGGACACGGAAAAACATACGTCCGTTTCATTCATTCATAAACTTTCGGGCATTACAAAATTGGGAGCTACTGCCCAAGAACTACATAAGAAGAAGAAAAGGAAAATGTTTACAACAATTCATTGACCTAAGAGGAACCATAGATCTGGAGATGAGAAAAAATCTCCAGGAAGGCCCGAAGAAGCTGCTAGGCAAGATTGTTGAGCATTTACAGAAACCTTCAACCTCGTTTGTGCTTGTGTACATTCGATGAGGAGTTTATCTAATTTTAGCTTTACTAGACGCAGAGCTTTTTCAACATCTTCTACCTCCTTATTGGCATCTTCAGGTAGAGGTGCTAGCTCAACAAAATTAGCTTCCTTAACTCGTTCATCCTCCCGATGTTTCTGCAGCAGCTCCCTCTATCTATTCATTCGCTAACTCTTCAATGTTTTAAGTGCATCATAAGCCAGTCAAAATAGAATCCATCACCCCTAACTCCCTCAAATAGCCGAGGAATTGGTTGAGTAGGGCTCTGGTAAGGTTTAAAGTGGGAATGCTAACGATATCATCATCAACGGTCGCCATGCCCTGAAGCCTATATCTCATCAAGGGGATGTTGGAACACAGGCAATCCACAGTAAAAGTATCAGTATGGTGACTCACAAGATGCTCAACTACCAAGCAATGGGTGGTAGGCATTTGAGGGTAACGCTTAAGGACCATGAGGTAAAAGGCGTGAGGATCTAAGTCGAGCGGAAGGAGCTCACAACTATATTCTCTCTCAGTATTCACTCCAATGATTGAACCTTGATCGTTGTGATGAGAATCATCTGAAATAATAGGTTCCCTGATGGGGTGAAGTAATGGGTGAAAGAACTGGTGGAGAATTCTCCCGTGCAACCTGAGAACAGGAAAAAGAAATAAAGAGTTAAAAAAAATATTAACAAGTGTTTTCGTTGTTAAGTCATCGATATAAGTGGATTTCATGGAAAATCTTGAAAAGACTTTTCATTGTTAGGTCATCGATATAAGTGGAGTTGGTGCAAAATCTTAATAAGTGTTTTCATTGTTAAGTCATCGATGTAGGTGGAGTTTATGAAATAAATCTTGATCGTTGATCCTCATGCCAGTCGTGGAACCTTTATCGTTGTTACTAGAATCGTCTGAGATAACAGGTTCCCAGTGGGGTGAAGCAATGGGCAAAAGAACTAGTGGAGAAATCTCCCGTGCAACCCAAGAATAGGCAGAAGAAATAAAGAGTTAAAGAAAAAATCTTTACAAGTGTTTTTGTTGTTAAGTCACCGATATATGTGGAGTTGATGCAAAATCTTAACAAATGTTTTCATTGTTAAGTCACCGATATATGTGGAGTTCATGCTAAATCTTAACAAGTGTTTTCATTGTTAAGTCACCCATATAGGTTGAGTTTATGAAAAAAATGTTAACAAGTGTTTTCGTTCTTAGGTCGCCGATACAGGTGGAGTTTATGGAAAATCTTAACAAGTGTTTTCGTTGTTAAGTCACCGATATTGGTGGAGTTTATTGAAAATATTAAGGAGTGTTTTCATTGTTATGTCACGATATAGGTGGAGTTTATGAAAAATATAAACAAGTGTTTTTATTGTTAAGTCATCATTATAGGTGAAGTTTGGAAGTTTGAGAAATGAGACTCTTCCCAATTGAACATTGTAAAGAATAAAAGACAACAACGAGAAACGAAGAGAAACTAGCGAAGCAGCTCAGCAGTAGTGGGAGCGAGAATGGGAGTCACCACGGAGACCATAACGGCAGGAACTATTAGGGGGAGGCTTATTTACTCGTAAGCCTCAACGACACCACCAACTGAAGAAGCCTTAACGGTCGGTAAAGATCCATCGCCAACAAATGTTACCAAGGCCAACGTAGGAGTTTCATTGGGAGAAGACGTTGGACCTCCAAATGATTCCCCAACAGGGGTGGGTATCGAAGAACCACCACACTGGGCAGAATCATCAACCTTGGCCTTAAAAACATCCAGACCACCAAGAGAAGAGGGTGGGGCAAGACTTAGAGAAAGTTATAAACATGAAGCTAAGTGTTAGACTTGATAAATAAGTGCAGAAAATGTGAGAAATACATGTCAATGTTACTTACCTCAGTTATGGAACTATAGAGGGAAACTGTAGCTAGTGGTCTCATCAGCACAGGGGGAAGAAGAATGTTAGATAACAAATACGCCATTTCAACCTAGGGCATCCAATCATATCAAAGTTTAGCAGTCCAAACAGAAAAAGGGATGGAGGAGAAAAAAGACGTGAGACCTAATAAGTAATTGATAATATGTTACCTCAGGGGAACTTTTCCCAGCTGGAATGATGGGCAGAAGGACCTCGTGCTTAGTCGATAATTCAAAAGGGATGGACGAGGTGTCTCTAGTTGAGAAGAGATGCTCACAAACTCAATGGAATCACACCTATAACAACATCCTTCGCACGTTAAGAGGTCAAATGGTGGGAGTAGGTAACCCCGATCGTAGGGGAATTGGGAGGAGTCACATCATCCTAAGAAGAACTAAAACGTTAGCCAACAAAAGGGCTCACGGGATAATGGATCTTTCTTCTTCAACTTCCTGCACCAAAGTAGTTAAGAGTTAAACAAATACATCTTCCCTTAAAAAATGCGAATCAGAGCAATAACACACGTACATACCTCAGATTCAAGGGGAGAATGGGAGGATTTAACCACTAGAGAAGGAGGAGAGGAAGCAGCAACATAGGGATCCGGGAAGAGATGTACATATGGAGTTCGTTTCCTCCGGGACTTGGTACCCAAAGTCTTCTTCCCCGTACCCATACCACCAGTACTTCAAGAAACCTTTGAAATTTTCTTCCTTTTTGATCCTGGTTCTATTGCATCAACGAAGATGGTATGGAAGGCAACAGAAGAAGGAACGGCATGAGATCATCATTGAAACTCAGCATTTATCCATTCCACCTCAGCTTGAACCCTCCTTCTTAGCTCTTAACTTACCTCTATAGACATGACTGGGGGAACGAAGGCGATGGGAAATTCCTTCAAAGGGTTTTGAGGCTGAGTTTAAGAGTTAGATTTTGAGGAAGTTACACTCTTATGCTTCCTAGTTCTTTTGGCTAGTGGCTGGGAAGGCCCTTCGTCAGTGGCTGCTTTGGTTGTAGGTATAGTCTATTTAGGGGTTGCAATGGTCTTGGATTTGGGCATGGAAGTAGGGATCATTAGGAAATAAGGGAGTAGCTCGAGGGGAGGATCTTTAACAGTTTTACACTGAGGGAACTCAACTCCAAGAATGGAGTTGCCTTTGAGACCCAACTCGATGGAAGAGAAGGAAAGGACTAGGGGACACTGGGGGGTCTTTATATGATCTCACGAATTGGGCCAATTTCCTCAAATGAAACTTGGCACCATAAGAAGTAGATACATCCCCTTTACCTGTGGCACTAGGCAGGATCACTCAACCATCCATGGTAGAGGTCACACTAAGTACTGTTGCTACAAGGTTGAAGGTGCAAGCCTCAACAAAAGTAGCCTTTTTATTATTTATTTAAAACACAGGTCGAGGAGCCCCTTGATCAAACCTGAACTTCCTGCTACATCTATTGGGGTTATAAGGTTCAGAAGTGTATCCCCATTCAGTAAAGGAGGGAAGAAACCCAAGATTGAATAGAAGTAACACAACCTGCAAAGGATCTTCTACAATTGGAATTAAAGTGACCATTGAAGATGTAGAAGGAAAAAAATACAAGAATGGGAAAAGGTAGACTCGTTGTACAACCTCTTGACAAAAGAATCAAAATGATCAAAAACTCCCATTATCTCCTTTCGACTATATTTTTTTTTTGGAAGCGTAAGAGGCCTGGAGGTTTAAACCTTGACTCATGGGGTAAGAGATAGACTTCGTGGAAATGGAAGGAAAATGGGTTTAAAGGGAACCCATTAAGATAATGGTGTTGGCAAAGTTGGTCAAGTTATAACGACCCAGTGACACTTCCATGTCAATATGGGTTCCATCCAGCTAAGTGTGGAGGGACCCCAAAGTAATGGCGGTGAGAGGAAGGTTGAAACTCGTGGCCCAACAGATGGAAATGTTTATAAGGTCCCTCCTGGGTTGGTCGTTGGGCTTCTGAGTCAAAAAGAAACACGAAAGAAACACAAGAATGTTGGCTGGTAGTTCTAAAAATATACCTTTACCTTGGACCGTAACAGTAGTGACTGCTTTCATGGTGGGAGCTTCGAAAAAATAGCTGATAAGGGGAGTAAACTCACCCATGGGATCATCATGATATGTAAACTCACCCATGGGCTCAACCTAAGTATCTCACAAACATCATCCACCAAAATAGTGAACTCCCCCATGCAGTAAAGAATGTGTGAGTTGTAATATTCCATATGGAAACCAATACTTGGAACGTAGCGGTGTGCTTGGAAAGAGTGAACTTCCCAAACCAGTTGGCTCGATGAATACCAACATTCGCTAGATCTGGAGTTTTAAAGCTCTGCATGTGTGCATTCCAAGCAGAAAAATGAGTTGGCAATCCCCCGGTTGCCTTGAAATCGATCGGAGAGTAGGGGAAGTCCCCACGGTCCAATCAAAAGCGTAGAGTCCCCTCTATAGGAATAAAGCCCCACTTTTATGAATTGTCATCTTCATCACCCAGCAGTAAAGGATCATACTTGGTAAAAAAGTGGTAGGTCTTGCATGCATCAGAGAACTCATCATCTTTGCCAAAGATGGGAGATCGGGGGTAAAAACTTAGTTTCTTTTTATGAGCAACATCTAGGGTAGTGGTGCTAAGGGTAGAAGTGGCGCCATTGGTGGCTGAAGGGGAGCTTGGCCGAGCAGCGGTGGTGGTTGCCTTTGAAACACTTGAAAAAGCCATAGTAAGTGGCGATGAAAGAAACAACTTGGAAAATAAGGGCTAGGAATGAAAAAGGGAGGAGCACACCCACAAGTGGTGGCACAGAACACGAGAGGAAGAAGGAAATCATGTGAAAGTTGAGTAACAAGGGTGCTTTAGCAAAGTTCTGTCTAGAGTAGATGGAAGCTTAAAAAGACAAAGGAAAGAGAAGAGTTTTGAAATATAAACGTTTGAGATCTTTTAAACCCGTCTGTTGAGTTTCCCACCACCACACATGAAAAGTCACCTATAATCATTTCAAATGGACACGTGGCACTTCGAGAAATTCCTTGACAGTCGAAAAGACAGTGCCACATCAGTTGAGACTTGACACATGGGGAATATAAAGGGTTTCCTTCGTAAGGAAGTTTGAGTTTTGGAGATAGAATTTTTGTCAAACATATCCAATAAAACCCCAACGAAGAAACTGTCCCAACAGTTCAAAAAGGCTATGACTCAGCTACATCGGGGGGGGGGGGGGATTTCTACTTTTTAAGCATGGCAAAACGTTACCAGGGATAATTTTACAAAGTCACAACAATAGGAGCAGTCCTAACAAAAAAACTCACTGCGTACAACTATACTTCACAAACAACTTCACTTCCCCAAAGACAAAATGAGTATTTGGACAGGTTAGCATGTCTATCGGGAGAATTTTAAATAGTCATGTGAGAATGGTGGAAACTCAGTGTAATGGAAAAGTGGCCATGTCCCTTCGCCAAAAGCCCAACAGGGCGCAGTGCTTCGACTAAGGTACATCTGGGGGGGATTTTACTTTTTCCTACAAGATCTAACGCACTGGTTATAATGAAGGAAAAGATGATAGAATTTTTTCACACAGAGAAGGTTCATCGAATTGAGAAGTTTTTCGTGTAGATAATTCTTGTTCCTATAATAAATCTCTGTACGAAGGGGCAAATCTAGAGAGGGCTTGAAGGTAATCCCAAGATTAGAGATAATCCTCCCATTAACAACAGTGTTTGGGATTATGGGAGCTCAGCGTGGTAGCTTAGCATGGCAACTCAGTGTGGTAGCCCAGAGGGACCTTCCAGCGAAGAAACTGATAGAAACAGCTCATCCTTCAGTCTTGCTAATTAACTTAGTCTTTTTATATATTTTGTTTATGTTGACTATGAGCTATAATGATTATAAATATGTAATGAGTATAATGATTGTGTGTGAGGTCGAATGGTACTCACAAGAGACTAGGCTTGGCAGGGCCTGGGAGAGCTCTCATGCTTTGTCGAACAACCTTGTCATGGGAACTTTGGAGGGACTCAGTTTGGAGGATTGAGAACTGAGGCATCGTTGGGGATTGTCCTGACCATCTTAGATAAACCAGGAAAAACACCTAAAGACCCTTACCATGGAAACTCTAGCGGAGCAGCTTTGAGTTCCATCGGGCATTGAGTTGTGAACCAAATAACCCTATTCTTAAATGTCCCATCTACTATAGGTGATGCCACTAGCTATCTACACAATGTCAAATCTTCACTTCAGTAAACCACCGTGGTATTTGGGGCTGTCAGACAAGTTGGTGAGCCACCTCTATGATGACAGCCACCTCACACATAGTGGTTAGGCAAAAGGCATGCCTTTGAATTTAATGTCTATGACGTGGAGATAACTAGTCCATCGGGCATTTAATGTTTTGACATAAATTATGATGGATGTCTTTCATAATCTTTAATGATTGAGTTTCCTCGGTAGTGGTGTGGGGGGATATTTAAGGACCCTAACCACCCCTGAGGAGAGGAGGATCTATTTGATAATTCAGAAGTTATTACTAGAGAGATTTATTACGAGCCAAAGAGTTTTTCAACCACCATTGCCATTGATTATGAAGCTTTAACATCTGATAGAGATTCTTGAGGGTGGTTAGTGTGTTTGGCTGGCTGCCAAGGTGTATCTAGGATGCTTACTTCTCTCTCCCTCCAAATGAGTTACTTTTGAGTTAGGTATTATCTTATTAAGTTATACACGAGAGACTTTGTGAGTTCAAACTGAATCTATCTTCACTAAGTTGTGTTCATGCGTCCTGTAGTTAATCAATAGTGTTGGTGTTTAACTTATTATTATTGTCCTCAAAAGGGGTTACACTTCCATCTAATCTAAACCACCCTCTTACTAGGATTAAAAATCTATACATGTCGTTACAGGGAGAAACCAACTAACACCCCCCAAATGGCTTCGTGAGAGGCCCCGACACCTCGCACGGGACCACTGGAGCTTATAGGAACTGATAGCGTGATTACGTTACACTCGATTTTTGAAAATGATGATAAGTTGAGAATATATAGACTATGATTTAAAAGCATATCGTTAGAGGGTGTAAGCTTGAAACACCCCCCAAACGGCCAAGTGAGAGGTGTGAATACCTCTCATAGGACCAATGCAGCTCGTAGGAACAAAACTCTTAGTTATGGGACCCTAGATTTGAACCACAGTGATAATTTAGGAATATCTAGGCTTATTCATAAAAACATAGACATTCAAATAGCGGGCAAAACCTCGAAACACCCCTAATGGCCCCTGAGAGGCAACAACACCTCAATTGGGACTAATGCAGCTCATAGGAACTGATTGCATGGTCACGGAACCCTCGATTTGATAAGATAATGATAATTTTTTAATATATATACTTAGGCTTAAAAATATGTCGTGGGAGGGAAAAACCCCGAAACATCTACCAGACTTCCCATGAGCGGCATCCACACTTCGCACGGGATCAATGCAACTCATAGGAACTGGCCGCGTGGTCATGGGACACCCATTTTGACAACATAATGATAATTTGAGAATGTCTAGACTTTTGTTTAAAAACATGATGTTAGAGGGAGAAACCCCAAAAAAACCCCCAAATGGCCCCGTGAGAGGCACCAATGCAGCTCCGGCAAACTAATAACGTGATCACGGGATCCTTGGTTTGAGAACATGATGATAATTTGAGAATTTCTCGACTTAGGATTAAAAATAAGCCGTTGGGGGCGAAACACAAAAATACCCCTAACATGGCATCTACACCTCGCACAGGACCAATACAACTCGCACGAACTGACCGCGCGATCATAGCATAGCTGGTTTGAAAACACGATGAAAATTTATGAATATCTAGACTTACGCTTTATAACGTAAGCATGCCGTTAGTGGGGAGAAAACCCAAAATACCACCCAAATGGCCCTGAGAGTTATCAACACCTCCACCGGGATCAATGAAGTTCATAGGAACTGATCGCGTTGTCACGGTACCCCCTGTTTGAGAAGACGATGATAATTTGAGAATATCTTGACTTAGACTAAAAAACATATCGTCTAGGGGAACCACCAAACCCACCTAAACGACCCACTGAGAGGTGCCCACACCATGTACGGGACCAACGTAGCTCCAAAAAACTGACAACATTATCACGGGACCACCATCTTGATAACACGAGGATAATTTGAGATTATCTAGAGTTAGGCTTAAAAACAAGCCGTTAGAAGATGAAAACCAGAATTGCCCCGTAACTGGCCCTGTGAGAGGTACCAACACCTCACACGGGACTAATGCAACTCGTAGAAACTAATCGTGTGGTCTTAGGGTCCCCAATTTGAGAACATGACATTAATTTGAGAATATATAGACTTAGGCTAAATAACATAAAGATGTTGTTAGAGGGAGAAACCCTTAACACCCCCTAAGCTGCCCCGTTACTGGCCCCAGCACCTCACACGGGACCAATGCAGAAAGTAAGAACTGGTCGCATGATCATGGGATTATCGGTTTGAGATCGCGATGATAATATGATACTATTTAAACTCAGGAAAAAAAACATAAACAAGCCGTTAGAGGGAGAAACCGTAAAACAACCCCTAAACGGCCCCATGAGAGGCATCGATACCTCACACGGGACTAATGCTACTCGTAGGAACTAACTCTGGGGTCACATGACCCCCGATTTGAGAACACAATGAAAATTTGAGAATATCTTAATATAGGCTTTAAATCATAAACATGTCGTTAGAAGGTGAAACCCAGAAGCACCCCCCAAATGGCCACGTTGGATTCACAAACACCTCGCACGGGAGCAATGCAACATGTAGGTAATGATCGCGTGGTCATGGGACACTCAATTTTTCAAAATGATAAGTTGATAATTTCTAGAGTTCCACTTAAAAACATATCCATGCTGTTAGAGTGATAAATCCCGAAACACCCCAAACGGCCTCGTGAGATGCACCAACTCGTCGCACGGGACCAATGTGGCTGGTAGGAACTGAACACTTGGTTAGAGGACCCCCCATTTGAGAATAAAATGATAATTTTAGAATATATAGACTTAGGCTTCAAAATATTATCATGCTGTTAGAGGAAAAAATTCAGAAACACCCCCCAAACGAGGCCCGTGAGAGGCAACAACACCTCGCACGAGACAAATGCAACTCTGAGGAAGTTATTGCATGGTCATGGGACCCTTTGTGTGAGAACAAGATGTCAATTTGAGAATATCTGTACTTAATATTGAAAAATAAACATGCCGTTAGCGGGTGAAACACCGAAACACCCCATAAATAGCCCCGTGAGAGGCACCCGCACCTCGCACTTGGCCAATGCAGCTCATAAGAACTTATTGCCTAGTCATGGGACACTCGATTTGAGAACATGACAATAATTTGAGAATATCTAGACTCAGGCTTAAAGACATAAACATGTCATTAGAGGGCGAAATCCTGAAACACTCCCCAAATAGCCCCGTGAGAGGCACCAACACCTCGTACGAGACAAATGCAGCTCATAGGATTTGATTACGTGGTCACAAGACCGCCAGTATGAGAACACGATGAAAATATGAGAATATCTAGACTTAGGCTTAAAAAATAAACATGTCGTTAGCGTGTGAAACCCCGAAACACCACACAAACAACCCCATGAGAGGCACCCACACCTCGTACGGGACCAATGAAACTCGGACGCACTAATTCTTTGGTCATGAGACACCCAATTTTGAGAATTCCACAATAATTTGTGACCATTAAAACTTAGGATTAAAAAATTTAACATGCCATTACAAGGAAAAACCTCGAAACGCCCCCCAAATGGCAATATGAGATGCACCAACACCTCGCATGGGGCCAATCCAGCTCGTAGGAATGGACGGTGAGGTCACAAGACCCTAGATTTTAGCACATGACAATAATTAGAGAATATCTAGACTTAGGCTTCAAAATATGTCGTTAGAGGGAGAAATCCCCAAACACCCCCAAAGGGCCCCGAAAGAGGCACGGACATCTTGCATGGGACATATGCATCTCATAAGAAGTGACCTAATGGTCACGGGACCCCCAGTTCGAAACATGATGATAATTTGAGAATATATAGATGTATGATTAAAAATATAAACATGCCCATAGAGGGTCCGAAACACCTCGAAATGTCCCCGTGAGGGCCCCCAACACCACATACGGGACCAATGCAGCACAAAAGAACTCACTGTGTGGTCATGGGACCTTTGATTTGAAAAGACAATGGTAATTTAAGAATTTCTAGACATCAGATTAAAAATATTTTGTTATAGGGATAAACCCTGAAACACCTCCCAAAGGCCCCGTGAGAGGCACTAACACCTTACACACGAAAAATGCTGCACGTAGGAACTTACCATGTGGTTACTAGACACCTATATCAATAATACAAAAAAAATTAAGAATATCCATACTCAGGGTTAAAAAGGTAAACATGCCATTGGAGAGCGAAATATTGAAACACCCCCCAAACGGCCACCTGAGAGACACCAACACCTCGCATGGGAACTAACCATGTGTTCACCGGACTCCTAGTTTTACAACATGATGATAATTTGAGAATATCTAGACTGAGGCTTAAAATTATTTCGTTAAAGGGTGGAACCCCGAAAAACCCGCCAAACGGTCCGTGAGAGGCACTAACATCTCGCACCAGACTAATGCAGCTCGTAAGAATGAACCGCGTGGTTACCGGACCCCTAGATTTAGAACACTACTATAATTTGAGAATATCTAGACTTAGGCTTAAAACCATGACGTTAGAGGGTGAAACCCAAAAACACCCCTCGAACGACCCCTTGAGAGGGACCAACACCTTACACAGAACCAATTCAGCTAGTAGGAACTACGCACATGGTCGCGGGACCTCCAAATTGAGAACACCATTATAATTTATAAATTTCTAGACTTAGTTCTAAAAACATAAATGTGTCATTACAGTGAGAAATCCTAAAACACCCCAAACGGCCCCGTGAGAGGCACCGACACCTCGCACAAGACCAATGTAGCTCGTAAAAATAGACTACATTGTCATGGGACCCTCACATTAAGAACACGATGACAATTTGAGAATATATAGAGCTAGGATTAAATACTTCAACATGTTGTTAGCAGGAGAAACCCAAAAACACCCCCCAAACGGCCCCGTGAGAGGTACCCACTTCTTGCACAGGACCAATTCAACTGATAGGAACTAACTGCATGGTCACGAGACCCCCAAATTTGACAACACAACGATAATTTAATAATATCTATACTTAGGCTTAAAAAGCTAAGCATGTCCTTAGTGGGCGAACCCCTCCCCCCCCCCCCCCAAATGGACCTGTCAAAGGAACCCACACATCGCGCAGGACCAATGCAGTACGTAGGAACTGACCGTGTGGTCAAGGGATCCTCGGTTCAAGAACACGATGATAATTAAAGACTATCTAGACTTAAGAACAAAAGCATAAACACGTTGTTACATGGAAAAACCCCAAAACAACCCCTAAACGGCCTTGTGAGAGGCACTAACACGTTGCACGGGACTAATGTAGATCTTAGGAAGTAACTGCATGTCATTTTAAACCCGGTTTGAAAACATGATGATAATTTTAAAATATCTAGACTTAGGATTAAAATGTAAGCATGTCGTTAGAGTGCAAATCCCCGAAACCCCCCAAAACGGCCACATGACAGGAACCAACACCTCGCACGGGACCCAAGCCACTGGAAGAAACTGAACACTTAGTCACGGGACCACCCGTTCGATAACACAATGATAATTTGAGAATATATAGACTTATACTTAAAAATATAAACATGTCGTTAGAGGGAAAAATCCCAAAACACCCCCCAAACAACCTTGTGAGAGGCACCAACACCCTACAGGAGACAAATGCTGCTTTAGGAACAAATTGCCTGTCATGGGACCCCCAATTTGAGAACACCGTAATAAATTGTGAATATCTAGACTAGTCTTAAAAGCATAAACATTTCGTTAGAGGGCGAATCCTTGAAACACCCTCAAACGGCCCCGTGAGAGCCATCAACACCTTGCGCGGGACCAGTGCAACTCATATGAACTCATAGCATTGTCATGGGACCCTCAGTTTGAGAACATGATTATAACTTGAGAATATATACACTTAGGCTAAAAAACATAAACATGTCAGTAGAGGGAGAAACCCCGAAACACCCCAAAATGGCCCCGTGTGAGGTACCAACACCTCGAACAAGACAAATTCATCTCGTAGGAACTGATTGTGTCATCATGGGACCCTCAGTGTGATAGAACGATGACAATTCGAGAATGTCTTGACTTACATTAATAAATAAACTTGCCTTTAGTGGGTAAAAGCTCGAAACACCCCGCAAACTGCCTCGTGAGAGGCACCCACACCTCGCACGGGACTAATGCATCTCGTAGGAACTAACTTTGTTGTCATGAGACCCCTAGTTTTGAGAACACCATGGTAATTTGAGAGTATTTAAACTAAGGATTAAAAACTTTAACATGATGTTAAAAGGAAGAACCTCAAAACACCCCCCAAACAGCCCCATAACAGGCACCAATGCCTCGCATGGGACTAATGCAACTCATAGGAATTGACAATGAGGTCATAAGACCACCGATTTTAGAACATATTGATTATTTGATAATATCAATACTTCAGTTTTAAAATGTGTCGTTAAAGGGAGAAACCCCGATACACCCCCCAAAGGGCTTTGTGAGAGGCACGAACAACTCGCATGGGACTCATGTCGCTCATAAGAATTGACCGACTGGTCACGAGACTCACAATTTGAAACACTATGATAATTCACCAGTATCTAGATATAGGATTAATAACATAAATATGCCAATAGCTAGTTAAACCTTGAAATGGACCCCTGAGGGCCACCAACACCTTGCATGGGACCAATGCACCACGTAAGAATTGAATGCGTGGTCAGGGGACCCCTGATTTAAAATCATTATGATAATCTAAGAATATATAAACTTGGGATTAAAAACATGCTGCTAGAGGGAAAAACCCGAAAACAGCACCTAAACGGCCCCGTGTGAGGCACCAACATCTTACACAAGAAAAATGCATAACGTATAAACTAACTGTGTGGTCATGGGACCCCTGGATTGAGAAAATGCTGACAATTTGAGAATATACTTAGGCCTAAAAACATAAACATGTAATTAGAGTGCGAAATACCAAAACACCCCGAAAGATCCCGTGAGAAGCACCAATACCTCGCACGAGACCAATGTATCTCGTAAAAATAGGTTGCGTTGTCATAGGACCCTCAGTTTGAGAACACAAAGACAATTTGAGAAAATCTAGACTTAGGCTTAAAGACTTAAACATGCCGTTAGTGGGCAAAAACTCAACCCCCACAAATTACCGTGTGAGAGACACCCATTCCTTAGACGGGACTAATGCATCTCGTATGAACTAAATTTATGGCCATGGGACTCTTGGTTTTGATAACACCATGATTGTTTGAGAATATCCAGAATTAGGCTTAATAACATAAACATGTTGTTAGGGGGTGAGATCGCAAAAGACCCCCCAAATGCCCCCGTGAAAGGTACCAACACTCCTCACAAAACCAATGCAGCTCGTAGGAACTGATCATATGGTAATGGGACCTGTGGTTTAAGAACATGATGATAATGTGAGAATATCTAAACTTTAGCTTGAAAACATGTCGTTCGAGGTCCAAACCATGAAACTCCCCCCAAGCAGCCCTGTGAGATGCACCATAACCTAGCGAGGGACTAATGCAACTTGAAAGAACTGACCATGTTGTCACGAATTCCCTGATTAGAGAACACGTCACTAATTTGAGAATATCTAGACTTAGGCTTAAAAAAACGTCGTTAGAGGGGAAAACCCCGAAACACCCCTCAAACGTCCCTGTGAGATGTGATAACACCTCACATAGGACCAATGCAACTCAAAAGAATTGAGTATGTTGTCACGAAACCCCCAATTTGAGAACACAATGATAATTTGATAATATCTATAGTTAGGCTTAAAAACATGCCGTTAGAGAGTGAAACCCCAAAACACCCCCCAAACAGCCCTGTGAGAGGCACTAACACCTCGAACATGACCAATTCATCTTGTAGGAACTGATCGCGTGGTCACGGTACCGCAGACTTGGAAGTACTAATAGAATTTGATAATATCTATACTCAATCATAAAAAACATAAATATGCCCTATGAGGAAGAAATCCTGAAACAAACCCCAAACAGCCCCGTGAGAGGCACCAACTCCTCTCAAGAGACCAATGCAACTCGTACGATATGACCGCGTGCTTCTAGGACCCCCGATTTGAGAACACAATGATAAATTTAGATTATCTAGAATTAGGCTTAAAACATCCCGTTAAAGGTAGAAACTCCGAAACAGTCCCCAATTGGCTCCATTAGAGGCACAAAAATCTTGCATGGGATCAATGCAACTCATAGGAAATGATCGAGTGGACACGGGACCCCCATATTGAATCACAACGATAATTTAATAATATATACACTTCGAATTAAAAAGATAAACATGCCAATAGTGGGTGATACCACGAAATGCCCCCTAAATGGCCCCTTGAGGGCCACCAACACCTCGCACGGGACCAATGCAGCACGCAGGAACTGACAATATGGTCATGGGACCCTTAGTATTAGAAGATGATGATAATTTTATAATATATAGACCTAGACTTAAAAACATGCAGTTAGGGGGTGAAAGCCCAAAACGCCTCCCAAACAACCCCGTGAGAGGCACCAACACCTTACACGATAATAATGCAGCACGTAAAAACTAACCGTATGATCATGGGAACCATGTTTCAATAACACAATGACAATTTGAGAATATCTATACTTAGTTGAAAATATAAACATGCCGTTAGAGAGTGAAGCCTCAAAACACCCCCTAAACGGCCCTGTGAGAGGCTCCAACACCTCGCATAGGACCAATGCAGCACATACGAACTCACTGCATGGTCATGGGACCCCTAGTTTTGGAAGATGCTAATAATTTAATAATATCTACACTTAGGCTTAAAAAAATGCAGTTAGAGGGAGAACCCCCCCCCCCCCCTCCAAACGACCCCATGAGAGGCACCAACACCATACACGCGAATAATGCAACACATAGAAACTAACTTTGTAGTCAATAGACACCTTGTTTGATAACACGCCGAAAATTTGAGAATATATATACTTATACTTAAAAACATAAACATGCCGTTAGAGGGCAAAACCTCGAAATACCCCCTAAACGGCCCCGTTAGAGGCACTAACACCTCACACGGGACAAATGCAGCTTGTAGGAACTGACCATGTGGTCACGAGACCCCCAGTTTGAGAACACGATGATAATTTGAGAATACGTGGACTTAGGCTTTAAAACGTCATTATAGGGCAAAAATCACGAAACACCACACAAACGGCCCCGTGAGGGGCATGACCACCTCGTAGGAGACCATCGCAACTCGTAAGAATGGATCGCGTGGTTACTAGATCCCTGATTTGAAAACAAGATGATAGTTTAAGAATATCTAGACTTAGTCTTAAGAACATGCCGTTAGTGGGTGAAACCCAAAAACAACCCTTAAACGGCCCCATGAGAGGCACCAACACCTCGCACGGGACCAATGCAACTCGTAGGAACTACACGCTTAGTCATGGGACCACCTATTTGAGAACACGATGATAATTTGACAATATCTAGACTTAGGCCTAAAAACATAAACATGTCGTTAGAGTGGAAAATCCCGAAACACCCCCAAGCGTTCCGATGAGAGGCACCAACACCTCAAACGAGACCAATCTAGCTCGAAAAGATAGGTTTCATTGTCATGGGAGCCTTACATTGAGAACAGGACGATAATATGAGAATATCTAGACTTAGTCTTAAAGACAGAAACATGTTGTTAGCGGAAGAAACCCCCCCCCCCCCCTAAATGGCCCCCTGAGAGGCACACACTTCTCGCATAGGACCAATTTAGCTCGTAGGAACTAACTGCATGGTCCTGACACCCTCGATTTTGAGAACACTGTAATAATTTGATAATATCTAGACTTAGGCTTAAAAACATAAACACGCCATCAGAGGGAGAAAGATCGAAACACCCCATAAATGGACCTGTGAGAGGCACCCACACCTCGCGGGGACCAACACAGCTCATAGGAACTGACCGTGTTCTCACGAGACCCCCCGATTTGATAAAACAATGACAATTTCAGAATATCTAGACTAAGGCTTAAAAATATAAGCATGTTGTTAAGGGAAAACCTTGAAATACTCCCCAAAAGGCCCAATAAGAGGAACCAACACCACGCACATGACCAATGCAAAGTCGTAGGAAGTGATCGCGTGGTCACAAGACCCCTAGTTTGAGAACATAATGATAATTTTATAATATCTCAACTTTGGCTTAAAAACATGTCATCACTGAGGGTAACCTTGAAACACCCAGAAACGGACCGATAAGAATTAGGCTTAAAAACATGTCATTAATGTGGCCAGCGGATACCCAATTTGAGGACACCATAATAAATTAAGAATATATAGACTTGGGCTTAAAGCCATGCCATTAAAGGGCGAAACCCCAAAAACACCCCCAAGCAACCTCGTGCGAGGCACCAACACCTTGCACGGGACTAATGCAGTTCATACTACCCTCATGGTCATAGGACCTCCAATTTGAGGACACGATGATAATTTAAGAATATCTAGACTTAGGCTTAAAAACAAAAAACATGGTGTTAGAGGGTGAAACCCTAAAAGTCCCCCCAAACAGCACCCACACCTTGCACGGGACCAACTCAGATCATAGGAACTAATCGCGTGGTCACGGGACCCCTTATTTGAGAACATGACTATAATTTTAGATGATATAGATGTAGGCTTAAAAACATGTTGTTAAAGGGAGAAACCTCAAAACACCGACCAAACGGCCATGTGAGAGGCACCAACACCTCGCATGGGATTAATGTAGCTTGTAGGAAATAATTGCGTGGTCACGAGACCCCCGCTTTGATAACACAATGGTAATTTGATAATATCTAGACTGAAGAGGCCTAAAAACATGCCGTTAGAGTATGACACCCCAAAATACCCCCTAAGAAGCCTCGGGAGAGGCACTAACACCTCGTACAAGATAATGCATCTTGTAGGAACTCACCACGTAGGAACTGGACTCCCAGTTTGAGAACACGAAGAAAATTTGAGAATATTTATACTTAGGCTTACAAACATAAACATGCCGTTAGAGAGATAAAGCCCGAAACACTCCCCAAAGGGCCACGTAAGTGGCACCAACATCTCGAACGGGACCAATGCATCTTGTTGGAAGTGATTTTTGGTCACAAGACCCATGGTTTGAGAACAGGTTATAATTTCAGAGTATCTAGACTTAGTCTTAAATACATAAATATGCTATTAGTGAGGGAAACCTTGAAACACCTCCCAAATGGCCCGAAGACAAGCATTAACACCTCGTATGACACCAATGCAGCTCGTAGGAACTAACATGTGGTCACGGACCCCTCAAGTTGAAAACCCGATGACAATTTGAGAATACCTAGACTTAGGCTTAAAAAAATGTCATTATCAGGAAAATACCCAAAACACCAGCCAAACGCCCTAGTGAGAGGCATGATCAACTCGTATGGGACCAATGTAGATCGTAAGAATGGACTGCGTGGTCATCGAATCCCCAGTTTGAGAACCCGATGATAATTTAAGAATATCTAGACTTAGGCTTAAAATAATGCCATTTGAAGGAGAAACCCTAAACGGTCTCTTGAGAGGCACCAACACATCACACGGGACCCATGCAGCTCGTAGGAACTACATGCATGTTCACGGTTCCTCCGATTTGAGAACACGATGATAATTTGATAATATTTAGACTTAGGCATTAAAATGTAAACATGTCGTTAGAGTGAGAAATCTAGAAACACGCCCAAAGGGCCTCGTGAGAGGAACCAACTCCTCGTACGAGATTAATGTATCTCGTAAAAACATATTGCGTTGTCATGGGACCCTCAGTTTGAGAACATGATGACAATTTAGAATATCTAGACCCAGGATTGACGATTTAAACTTGTCGTTAGAGGGAGAAACCCAGATACACCCCCCAAAAGGCCTCTTGAAAGGCAACCACTTCTCACACGGGACCAATGCAACTTGTAGGAACTAACTACATGGTCACGGGACTCCTAGTTTTGACAAGACCATGATAATTTGAGAATATCTAGACTTAGGCTTAAAACATAAACATGGCAAAAGGGGTTGAACCCCGAAACACCCCCAAAATGGCCTTGTGAGAGGCACCCACACCTCACGCGGGCTCGTATGGACTGACCGCGTGGTCAGAGGAACCCCAATTTGATAACATGATGATAATTTATGATGATCTAGACTTAGGCTTAAAAGCATGTTGTTAGAGGGAGAAACCTCGAAGCACCCACCAAACGGCCCTGTGAGAGGCACCAACACCTCGCATTGGACAAGTGTAGCTTGTAAGAAATAACTGCATGGTCACGGGACTCCCGGTTTGAGAACACGAGGATAATTTTATAATATAAAGACTTTGGAGGCTTAAAAAAATGCTGTTAGTGGATGATACCCCAATACACCCCCTAAACAACCTCGGGAGAGGCCCTAACACTTCGGACGAGCCAATGCATCTTATAGGAGCTGACCATGTAGGAACTGGACAACCATTTTGAGAACACAAAGAAAATTTGAGAATATTTATACTTGGGCTTAAAAACACAAACGTGTCGTTAGAGAGCGAAACCTCGAAACACCCCCAAACGGCCCCGTGAGAGGCACCAACACCTCTAACGGGACCAATACAGGTTGTAGAAACTGATTGTGCGGCCATGGACCCCTGATTTGGGTTTAAGACAAGAATTTGAGAATATCTAGACTCGGGCTAAAAACATAAACATGTCGTTTGAGGGAGAAATCCCAAAACACCCCCCAAACGGCCTCGTGAGGGGCACCAACACCTCCCACGAGACCAATGTAGCTCCTAAGAACGGATTGTGTGTTCATCAGATTCCTGGATTGATAACACGATGATAATTTGAGAATATATAGACTTAGGGTAAAAAACATGTCCTTAGAGAGAATCCCCGAAACCCCCCCCCCCTCCCAAAGGGACCCGTGAGAGGCATGAACACCTCACACAAGACCAATGTAGCTCATTGGAATTGACTTCGTGGCCACGGGACCCCCAAATTATGAACACGAACATAATTTAAGAATATCTATACTTAGTCTTTAAAACATAAACATGTCGTTAGAGGGTAAAATCCTAAAACACCCCCCAAGCCTCCCTGTGATAGTCACCAACATCTTCTACGAGGCCAATACAGCTTAAAGGAACTGACTGCATGGTCACAAGACCCTCAGTTTGAAAAAATGATGGAACTTTTAGAATATCTAGACTTAGCCTTAAAAACATAACATGCCGTTAGTGGGCAAAACCCTGAACCCCCCCCCCCCTTCCACCCCCCAAACTACCCCGTGAGTGGTACCCATGCCTTGGACATAACCAATGTAGATCGTAGGAACTAATTACGTGGCCATGGGATCACCAATTTTGAGAAAACCCCGTTAACTTGAGAATATATAGACTTAGGCCTAAAAACATAAACATGTTGTTGAGGGCAAAAACTCAAAACACTATCCAAAAGGTTCCATGAGAGGCACCAACACCACACATAACCACCGATGAAGCTCGTAGGAAGTGGTCGCGTGGTCACAAGACCCCTGGTTTGAGAACATGATGATAATTTGAGAATATATGGACATAGGCCTCAGAACATTTCGTTAGAGGCCCAAATCCAAAAACATCACAAAAATGGCCCAGTGAGATGAACGAACACAACGCCTTGGACCAATACATCTCTTAGGAACTGATCGAGTGGTCATGGGACCCAGAGTTTCAAACAAGATGATAATTTAATAATATCTAGACTTTGGATTAAAAACATCAACATGCCTATTGCAGGTAAAACCCCAAACCAATGCAGCATGTTGGAACTGACTGGGTGATCACAAGGCCCTCGATTTAAGAAGACAATGATAATTTGAGAGTATTCAGACTTGGGCTTAAAAACATGTCGTTAGATGGAAAAATACCAAAACACCCCCCAAACAGCCCCGTGAGAGTAACCAACACCTCCCACGAGACTAATGTAGCTCTTAAGAATGGATCTCGTCGTCACCGATCTCCTGGATTGATAACACGATGGTAATTTGAGAATATATAGACTTAGTTTAAAAAACATGATGTTAAAGAGAGAATCCCTAAAACACCCCCCAAAGGGCCTCGTGAGAGGCACAAACACCTCACACGGGACCAATATAGCTCATAGGAAATGATTGTGTGAGAACAGGACCCCTAACTTGAGAACACGACAATAATTTGAGAATATCTAGACTCGGGCTGTAAAACATAAACATGTCATTAGAGGGTAAAATCCTAAAATACCCCCCAAACCGCCTCAATTTGAGAAAATGACGACACTTTTAGAATATTTAGACTTAGCCTTAAAAACATAACATACCGTTAGCGGTCCAAACACTAAAACACCCCCATGATAGGCACCCATGCCTTGCACGGGACGAATGCAACTCGTAGGAACTAACTGCGTAGTCATGTGGTGTCATCATGGCTGAGTATCAGACTACTGATTTACGACTGAATTGCATGTAAATAATCTCCAAGTGTATATGGGCTGACTAGTGTCAGGCCGAGACGATAGTGTAGGCTGACCTATGTGGTTTTGGCCTTGTGATAGTGACGAGGAGAGACTTTAGATAAGCAAAGGTTGCCTATTGGCTCACCATGCATTTGAGATGAGATGCATTAGTTGAGACTAGTCGAGTGGTTATACAATATGGGTTACATTGAGGAAGCTTCGAGGAATCAGCTTGGGTCAAGGGTGGCTTAAGCCAAGACAAGGTCTTATAATGGCATATCAATCAACCCCTAGCCCTTAGTCATTTATGGTAATGGGAGCTTGAGGGATAAATATCCGAGTTCCAACATTTATGAGGAATTTTTGATGTGTCGGGTGTGGGTTGGTTGATGTGGTTTATATTTTGAAACCTTTCCTTCGATCATGGGCCAAGCGTGTTGCCTTAGAGGAGGCAAAAACTGATGTTTGGTGAGGTGTGACTAATAATGGGCCCTTGGAACTTGTGCCTCATCATTTTTAGGTTTAAAAACAAACTCAAACCCACAGTTTTCCTTAATTCTCTTTTTTCACGCCAACTCTCTCTCTAAATCAAGAACTTTATAGAGTACTTTCTCCCTCTCTTTACTCAAGCATTTTCTAAACATTTTTTTGGGATTTTCAAGTGTTACTCCTCTTACAGGTATTCACCCTTTCCCTTTTTCTCCTTTTCTTCTGTTGTGTTAGTGAGTATACCACTTTATATTTTTTCATTTGCATTTTGACTTTTTTGACGACATCCATCGTGGGATTTTGGGTCATTTTAGTGTTGGTTGTGGGCATTTTCGTTGAATATAAGTGGTTTTAGGGCGTCCCCCTCCTTTTTTGGTTGTTTCTACTGCTAAGAAATGTTTCGATCAAACACAGATCATCTTCTCCGGTAGTACTCATTGAATGTTCTTGGTTGCTCTAGAGTTAGAGAATAAAAAAATGATTTATCTTCCCTATTTCATTTTTCTGTCAAACTCTGTCATTCTTTTAATTTGTTCTTTGAATTTAGTAGTTTTATCCATGTTGAACATCATCCCCTGATGTTAAGGACACTATTTGATTTAGCTTATCAATTTCCAAATCTTAGGGAGAGGATCTTTAGAGAGAGATGCCAGTACAATACTGAAACTAAGGATAAGCGCTTAACTGAGGCCTTTCCTTTGCATCCCATATTTCTACTCCCTTTGGCTTCCATCCATCATATGAACGTTCAGATACAAGAGGATTCTTGTCCATCTCGTCCTCGTATAGCTACGGGATGAGATGACCCATCTGTCACTTACCCCTGGCTATCATTTTAAGTGAGTCTAACATGTGTTACGACTCGTACTCCCACAATGATGCTTAGACATCTCATTTTTTAAATGATATAGTCCTTCATCATCTAAGTTCTTGACCCATGTCGTCCCTTACAAATATGCTATAATGGTAATTGTATCTCATATAATTGAGGTTAGGGCAACGAGGTCTAATGAGTCGGACTTGTCTTTTAATGAGTCGGCCTTATCAGGGTTGACTATTATTATCTCTCACCCCCAATCCAAAAATCTATCCCTGGCTCTACCCTGATAAGTGGTGAATTTTAGGAGAGATTCCTAACTACATCATCGACTCCGATGCTTTGGACTTGGGGGACAAGGGCGTAGATACACTAAATACTTTATTTTCCCAAATATTAAAGATACTTGAACTGAGGCTGACCTATTATATTGGAAGTTCTTGTATGAAATAAGTTCCAATATCATGATGAGGGTTTCGAATGAGTCTGAGAGAGCCTTTAATGGTCGTCCTGGAGAAGTTATAGTATGAGATGTTATAGTATGAGATGTTCTTTCCCGTTTTGGTTTATTTTCAACCCAACTTTCACTAAATTCCATGATACTTCTTTGTGTATGGCGTGTGAGAGTTTATTTCCAATAATGCCTCATCTTCCATCAAGATGAGGGTACCCCGATAATGGGCCAAAATGTCCATGTTTGAAAAATGGGATCCTGATTTAAGTTTAGACGACCAAGATAATATTAAGACCCTAAAGATTCAAGGTTATGATAATCGTCTCGCTAAATATGCGGATCTGTTAACCCCTCATAACGTCGTTGAGGCTAGTCTTCATGTTAACCCTCTCACTAAGATTTGTAAGTTAGACTATAGCCACTTCTTTTAATTGTAGTACCATCTTGGATATTTTTTATATTATCCTTTAGACCTTTGCAGATCGTCCAAACAAAACTTTTACCACACTCTAAAAAAATGATTGCTCCCAACCTTTTTAACATGGTTAATAAGTTTTGAAAAAATTCATCTACCACAGTTTGTTAGACAAAGAAGACTACTGGCGACCCTAGTCGATCCGATGATCCGAGAAAAAGGAAAGAGATAGTGGAGGATACTATTACACCCCCATCGTGAAAAATTGGGTCGACCTACCCAAGGATTAGACTTGGCAAACAACTCTGATGATGTCCTTACTACTCGTCTTTCTCAGGTCAAGTTAAATGATTAGAGCATCATGGATAGTTCCAAGAAGTCCCTCGAGGCTACCGATTAATTGTTATCTAAAACTGATAAGCAATTTCTTCAATTTGTGCATCTGTATCTTCTCACAGAGTTCGGTCTTCACAAGGCAGTTCATGTATCCATCCAAGCTTTTCTCATTTTTGTTTTTCCCAAGTGTTGTCTCTTACCAAATAGATTTAAATAAAATTTTACAGTCTATGCTTTAATTCTACCATCTTGGAGACTATATTAATAAGAGACTTCCCTTTACTCATAAGGGAAGAGATGTAGAGAAGGTTGAGCAAGGTTTGATGGGCGATCTTCAAAAATCCATGTCGGTTGAGAAGTTATCAAAATAGGTGTTGGAAAAGCTTAAGGTTGATCATGAACACGTATTAAGATAATGGATAACCAATACTTTATTCAAGATGGAGAATGTCGAGAATGATCTAACTGAGGTTACTAAGCACACCGTAGTCGAGACCTCTGATCAGGTGGTGTTGAATGCAGATAACATCGGTGTCGATGGAGATGAGGCTAAAACTAAAATTTTGGCTGATAATACCATTGCACTTACCAACACCGACGCACTTCTATATGAGGCATCTGTTTGTATATCTTTCTATTTGGATAATATTTTTAGGATTGCAACATCAATGTCGTCTTAAAACAATATCTTTGTAATATTTTGAATGAATGAATTTTTGTTTCCGATGCTCATTTACTTGCTCATGATTTTCTAGATTTGTGTGACTATCATTGAATGTTTTTGAATTAAGGGATCACTAAACTTGAATTAGGGGATCACCCAACTAATGATGTTGTTCCCTAATCTCGTCTCGCCCTTGGACAAGATGAAAGTAACCAAATTAATGATTTTTAGAATTTGAGTCACAAAATTATGGTGTTATAATCACATCCCCTCTCATCATTTTGAGAGTGTATGGATGAGAGTCATCTCATCCATGCACTGTCGTCTCGATTGAGAGAGTGTTTTCATCAAATTAATGATACTTAATATGAACCACAACTAAGTGATTTTTTAATTTGAATTCACCAAATTACGGTGCCTTAATCACAGGCCTTGTCTCATCAATTTGATTGTGTATGGTCAATAGTCGTCTCGCACATGCACTGTTATCTCGACGGATAGAGAATTTTAACCAAATTAATGATGCTTAATATGTGCCCCCCTCTCAGTGGTATTGAGAGTCCATGGATGAGGTTGACCCTGTCTAGACTATCATTTCACCAAAAGTAAGTAAAAGCTATTTCACCATGAATGATATTATGTATCTTAGGATGATTTAATATATACAATCTAAAATAATTCAAACAAAAAAGTAGGAGAGAACTCAAAAAAAAAATCATTCGTAATGTAATTCTCATATATGAACAAATGAAACTGGTAAAAGACAAATGCAACAAAAATGAACTTTAACACAAAACTCTTACTGATAGTAATTTTTGAGGTGGTCAGCATTCCATGGATTGGGGAATGGCTCGCCATCTAAATTTTCCAGCCGATATATTCCTAGAACCATTCCTCAACCACCCTATAAGGACCAGTCCAACAATAATGAATCATGTTGGGATTCTTCCATGTCTTCTTTGTAATGAGGTCTCCTACTTACAGTGGCGAGACTTCACCCTCTTATTGTAGAACATTGTTCTCCTTTATTGATAAGTAACATTCCTAACATCACCTTCCTCCCTTCTCTCTTTCACTCGATACAAATCTAATATGAATTCTACAGTGTTGTACTACGGGTCATACGTTTGGACACTATGGGTTGGGAGACCTATCTCTATTAGCACCATTCACTCTGAGGCATAAGCTAGCATGAATGGAGTTTCCCCCATTGGAGTTCGTTCTATCGTCTTATACGCTCAAAAGATGACATGCACCTTATCAACCCACCTCCATTTGGCCTCTTTCAAGTTTTTCTTGATTCCATTAAGAATTTTTATGTTCATTATCCCTATCTTCCCATTGGCCCAAGGTCATCTTAGTGTTGAAAAGAGCTATTTGATGTCGACCCACTCTCAGTACTTCTCATGGGAGTCATTATCAAACTTCTTCCCATTATCAGAAATCAAAGTGTTAGGCATGACGTATCTACAGATGATGTTTTTCTAGATAAATTTAAAGGGTTTCTTCTCTATGATAATGATCATTACCTTAGGCTCTACCACTTAGAAAAATCAGTAGCTACAATCGGATAGCGGTAATTATTCACATCCCTTAGCAGAGTCCTATTAGCTTGATCCCCTAGACTATAAATGGCCATGTGGATGTCATAGAGGCCAGAGGATGACGAGGTTAATGGGGAATGGTGGAAAACCTATGGCATTTATAGAACTTATTCATATATGCGATTGTATTTATGGTCAACGTCGGCGACTAGTATACCTCAGTGATGATCCTCTTCATTAATGACCTTCCTCTGATGTGGTTGTGGTGAGATCCCTCATGCACATCTTTTAAAATATACTTTACCTCAGACGGATGAACACACCTGAGTAGCGGAAGTAGGAACCCTTTTTTATATAAGATGTCTCCTATGATGGAGAACTTAGCCTATTTGTACCTATTTTTTTTCTTCTCAACTTTTTAAATCGGGCCACTCTACATCCCTGATGTACCGGATGATAGGATCCATCTAAGAGGCTCCCATATTCATGTTAAAAAAAGATTCTATAGTGTTATCTTCCTCTTCAATGGTCGATCGATGAAGGATCTCTATCGGCACCGTCCTTATGATTTTTGTTCTCGTGGTGGAGGATAACGACACCAAAGCACCGACTCGACCATTATCCAACTGAGGTATTCTATTTATCTTCACTTCTCTGAAATGATTCAATGCTTCTTTTACTCTTCCAAGGTATTTCGCCATTCTTTCATTCTTGGCCTCTTACGCTCCTAAAATTTTATTACTAACTAACATGGAGTCACTATGGACTAGGAGTTGATCGACGTTCCGTGATTGAGAAAGGGAGAGACCAGTCAGGAGGGCCTGATATTCTGACTCATTCTTTGAGGATTTGAAGTTGAACCTCAGGGCATACTCAATATCGGTCTCATCTGGTGTCGACATAATCAAACCATCTTCTCTTTTATCCTCACACAAAGAGCCATCAATAAACAAGTTCCATATAGTACCATGTTTTAAAAAATTACCATATTCTATGGTCCTATTCTTAAAGAGGTATATCTCTTCCTCATTATCGAAACACTATACTTCTTATTATACTCGGCTCGGCTCTAGCTGGGGGGAGACATATGGTACTTTCTGGCTCATAAACCAAAATATCCATATCTTCTGCATTGGCCTCATCCCATGTGAACTCGTCTACGAAATCAGTAAAGGTTATCCCATTTATGGACCTTCTTAGATGGTTGATTATATCAAACTCCCCCAACAAAATTGCACGGGGCATCAACCTACTCGATTTCTCAGGTTTACGGATGACCTGTTTGAGGGGAGAGTTAGTGAAGAAAACCATGGTATGTGCCTACAAGTACAACTTCAGCTTTCTTAATCCATGGATTAGAGCATAGGACAACTTCTCCAATTTTGGAAATCTCTGATCGGCTTCCTGGAGGGTCTTACTATTAAAATACACTAGTTTTTATACTCCTTCCTAAATTTGACAAAGGCAACACTAATAGCCGACTTCAATACTGCTAGATACAATTATAATTTTTTTCCCTGATTGGGTCTTGGCGGTGGGAGTGGGGAGCTAAGGTAGGTCTTCAATTCTTGAAAGGATGCATCGCTCTCCTTATTTGACTCAAAATCATTTTTGAGTACTTTTAAAAATGAAAGGCATTTATAAGTAGCTCTAGACACAAAGTTGTTCAGTGCTGCCACCCGTCCAGTTAGCCTCTGCACATGTTTCATTGGTATTGGAGTGTTCATCTCCATTGAAGCATTTATCTTCTCAAGGTTGGCCTTAATTCCCTTATGTTTCATAATAAAGCAAAAGAACTTGCCTTCCCTTATGCCGAAGACACCTTTGTGGGGTTGAGTTTCATCCTATACTTGTTCATAGTGTCAAAAGCTCGCTCAAGGTCCTCCACATGAGTGTCGGCTTTAAGACTCTTCGTCAACATATTATCGATATAAACCTCCATCGTCTTCTCGGTCTGTTCTTTGAAAATCTTATTGACCGATCTTTTATATGGTCCCCCGGCATTCTTTGAACTAAAAGGCATAACCTTATAACATTAGGTCCTTTTGTCAGCTATAAACATGCCTTCTCAGCATCGGCAGGGTCCATGAATATTCGATTATAATCTGAGTAGGCATCCATAAATCTCATTAATTCATGACCCGTTGTGCCATTAACCATCTAGTTGATCCCCGGTAGTAGAAAGTTATCCTTTGGGCAGGCACTATTCAGGTCTGTGAAATCAACAAACATCATCTATTTTTATTGTCCTTGGGGATGTTAACAACATTTGCTAAGCACTCAAGGTAAATGACCTCCTTAACGAAGCCATCTTTTTCTAACTTCTTCATCTCTTCTCAGATGACATCATACTTTTCTCGGGAGTAGACCGTCCTTCTCTGTCTTATTGGCTTTGCATCCTCGGACACATTGAGCTTATGGAAGGGGTTCCAAGGATGGATACTTGGCATATACCGATGGATCCAACAAAAGATACTCTGCCTTTTCTTCAACAGTTTGATATGTTTTTCTTTGATTTCTTTCTTTATGGCTTTGTTGATTTGGATGGTTTTTTCTCTCTCATTTTCATTAAGGATGATGGATTCTACCTCCTCAGTGGCCTCACCCTTGTTGAACTTAGTCCCATCTTTGGGGTCTAAACTATCAATGTTATACAATATGGTGTCCCATTTGTATGCTTCCCTATCCTCGACCGAGTTGAAGTAGCATTCGCGTCCCTCATCCGGGTCACCTTGAACTTCCCTTACTCCATATGGAATTGGGAATTTAATCATTTGGTGAATTGTTGAGGGCATGACCTCTAACTCCTTGAGGGCTACCTGATACGATGCAAATATTGCGTATTTCATCCCTCGAACCTATGCATTTTAGCCCCCTCGAGTATATTCTTCACAATATTTATGCTCATTAACTAGACCACCTCGGATTTCTACGTTAACATGTTTTGTAGGGGTTAATTGAGATTTTATAGGTATTTCGATGCTAAGTGTGATGTTCGGGTGCATTTTTCTCAATTTCCGTACGTGATCGCACGTTCAAGGGAATTTTAGTCTTTTTCACAGCTTGGGCACCTGGACTAACATCTCCACGGAAGTTGTAGACCTCCCACAAGCTTCGTGTGGACGTGAACGGTGCGCGATTCTGAGTCCATATGAAGAAGTTATGGGAGTTTCAACAGAAGAGAAATCCAAATATCCCAAATCAGTATGCTTCTTGGCTGAGACCTGCTTGATCAATTGATCGATCAAAGGGATCGATCGATCGATCCTTCATTTTTCATTCATCGACCTGAGACAATGGGCTTATTTTCTAAGCATCGATCGATCGATCACAGGGCATCGATCGATCGATCACCTATTTTCTGCAGATATTTTGGCTTTTATTTTCTTTTTTCTTTTCTTTTTTCTTTTCTTTTCTAATTTACTTCCTTTTACTATATAAAGGATTTTTGTTGTAAAAACATATATAATTCGTTTTTAGGATATTTTATCTGAGGGTTTGAGGGTTTTTGGAGAGTTCTTCTTCATTTATCTTTGGATTGACACCCTTTTTGATTTGTAAGTTGACTATTCATTACCCTATCCATTAATTTAACTTGTATTTCATTAATTCTTGCTTTGATAATTAGGTTTACAAGCTTTCCTAAATAGGTTTACGTGCTTTCCTCCCGTGATTTCTACTATAACTTTTTCTCATTTATTTATCGCATTTTTAATATGCTTTCTAGATAATTTAAATTAGGTTGTGTTTGAATTGAACTCACTCGGGTTGACGTGTTGCTTGACTTTGGTGATGGTGTTTACGGGTCTATTTCGGGTTCGTTATCCTAGTTATTGCGCCTAGGAATTTGACGGGGCATATCATGTATGTCCCGTTTTTACGACCTTTTGTGCGGAATTTTTGGGGTATTTGTTGATGACAAAATAATATTAGGCTTTTATGTTGATTTAGGCGTGTGACAACCCTTGATTCAATTAATTATCGAAATGAGACGCATTCGTAATAACTCATCGACCCATGGATCCATTTTATACAAATTAACTCGTGTGAGGGATATTCTATGCAACCTATAGTTTTACTCACTTTGTTAGTCTAGATTCATTTTCCCTCACCTAGATTAATCATTTCCCTTTTATGTATCTTTTCCTTTTTAGTTTGTAATTCAACTTTTTTCCCTTTTATTGAGAATTATTAAATCGTATAAATTCTAGCAACTCGTCGTTGTAGATCTTTTCATACCCAACTTACCGTTGTGCTTTCCTCGCAAGTGTAATAGTAATTTAGGTATGTTTGTATTATCGCGGTGAAACGAAAACAACGATCGTGCCCTTACACGAGCGCGCATTTCACGCGAGTAATCAAAATGGCGTCGTTTCCGGGGAGGTGTTTGTTTTAGACTTTATTTGATTTATTATTTCACAGTATTTTCTTTCTATTTGTATTATTTTCTAACCTTTTTGCAGAACTTCCAAATTTGAGCACTTAGAAATGCTTGAATTTCTCGCGCACGCATATCTTTGGGGAATTCTCCACTACGAGCCATTTTTGGGGTAAGCGTGTCTTATTCCAATTCTTTCGGTAATCATTGTTAGAATTCTTAAAATTCTCATAATCCTATGACTTTTGGTGAATAATTAGAATCCCAAATAATTACAAATTAAAATATGACTTTAGGTGAGTATAACGAAAACCAAAACATGGGTTATTGGAATTTTGATGATGATGATAATGATTTTGGGCCTTTTCCTCCTTATAATAGGAATTATGAAACGAATTGCAATAGTTTTAAAAATTCCTATAATAATGAGTTTTCATTTAAGTCCGATGGTAATTTTCAAAGTTCTCATTTTCATGTATCCGCACCTCGGCCTATGACATTCGGCGAGGGCTTGCGTATGCATGAGAATGAGAAAATTGAAAATCGTTATCGAGAAGAAAATCGTTTGTGGGAACATGACTTGGATTTATTATTTGTGTCCGACGACGATTTTTCTTCCGAGACTTTTGAAGTCGAAGAATGTTTTCAACCGAATGAGGAATTTGTAACTCCTTTGGAACAAACCATTCTACACTTTTCCCATTGCATAATAAATATTGAAAGTGAGGATGAAAATGACGTAATATCTATTTTCAATGAAATGATTTCTTCTTTGGCCCCCAAAGAAGAACATTTCATTGAAAATGATGTTATTTCCTTCGAAACTCAATCTTCATGAGATGATGATTCATCTCATGAGTTTGAATTTCTTTCATCCCCATTTTAATTCTCTGTTATCACACCGTCATAAGTACCCGATGATTCGGTTTCAAACTTTAATGTTTTAAACCTTTACGCCGATGAGGAGTACTTGCTCGAGTCGCCTTCCACAATCGCATCTTTTCCTTTGTGTGCGCCACCTCCCATTCCAATTTCGAAATCATTGGGAGGATATTCGACTTTTCTTGGTCTCCACATGTTTTTGTCACCAACACCTTGCACGGTACCAATGCAACACGTAGGAATTGATCGAGTAGTTATGGGACACCCACTTTGAGAACACGATGATAATAAAAGAATATCTTGACTTAGGCTTAAAAACATGACGTTAGACGGAGAAACCCCTAAACGACCCCATTAGAGGCCCCAACACCTCGCACATTTCATGGAACCTGACCCTGTGGTGATGGGACCCCTAGTCTGAGAACACAACAATAATTTGAGAATATAGGTAACCTCGAAACAACTCCCAAATGACCCCATGAGAGGCACCAACACCTCTCACAGGACCAATACCTCTAGTAAGAATGTGCCATGGGGTCACGGGCGCCCCGATTTGCGAACATGACTATAATTTTTAGAATATTTAAACTTTGTCTTAAAAACATTGCATTAGAGGGCAAAACCTCATAACACCAAGTAAACGGACCCATGAGAGGCACTAAAACATGGCAAGGGACAAATGCAACTCGTAAGAATGGACTTCCTAGTCACTGGACCCTCGGTTTGAGAATATCTAGACTTAGCCTTAAACATGTGTCGTTAGAGGTTGAAACCCATAAACACCCACCAAATGACCCCGTGAGAGGCACTAACATGTCATACTGGCCCAAATCCTCTTGTAGAGACTTACCGCGTGGTCACAGGATCCCCAAATTGAGAACATGATGATTATTTAAGAATAACTAGACTTAGGCTTACAAACATAAACATGCTATTAGAGTGATAAATACTGAAACAACCCCAAATGTCCCCATAAGAGGCACCAACACCTCACACGAGACCTATGCAGCTCGTAGGAACTAACTACATGGTCACGAGACCTCTAGTTTGAGATCAAGATGATAATTTGAAAATATCAAGACATAGGCTTCAATACATGTCATTAGAGGGCTAACTCCCAAACACCCACCAAATGGCCCTAAAAGAGGCACCAACAGCTCACACGAGACAATTGCAGCACGTAGGAGCTAACTGCATGATCATGGGAGCCCCAATTTGAGAAGACGATGATAATTTGAGAATATCTAGATTTAGGCTTAAAAACATGTCGTTAGACGACTGAACAACACAACACCATCCAAATGCCCCTCTGAGAGGCACCAAAAACTCGAATAGGACCAATGCAACTCATAGGAACTAACCGCGTGGTTACGAGAGCCCCGATTAAAGAGCACGATGATAATTTGAGAATATATTTACGTAGGCCTGAAAATAGAAACATGTCGTTAGACGGAGAAATCCTAACGCCCCCCAAACGTCCCCGTGAGAGGCATCAACACCTGGCACAAGACCAATGAAGCTTGTAGGAACTGACTGTGTTGTCCTGAGTGCCCCAGTATGAGAACATGACGATAATTTTAACAAGCAGCATATCACAGGACCCCCTATTTGAGAACATAATGCTAATTTGAGAATATCAAGACTTAGCCATAAAAACATAACTTGGTGTTAGAGTGTGAATTCCCGTAACACCCATAAAACAACTCCATGAGAGGAAGCAACGCCGTGCATGGGACCAATGCAGCTCGTAAGAACTTATCATGGGGTCAAGGGACCTCGAATTGAGAACATGACGATAATTTGAGAATATGTAACCTTAGGCTGAAAAACATTCTGTTAGAGGGGAAAACCTCAAAACACGGACTAAATGGACCCGTGAGAGGCACTAACACCTCGTACGGGACCAATGCATCTATTAAGAATGGACCGTGTGTTCATCAGACCCCCCGGCCCCTCGCTTGAGAACACGATGATAATTTGAGAATTCTAGACTTTGTCTTAAAAACATGTCGTTGGAGTGAGAAACCCAAAAACACCCCCCAAACAGCCCGTGATGCATCTCGTAGGGACTGATGGCGTGGTCACGAGCCCCTCGATTTGAAAAAATGACAATAATTTGAGAATAACTAGACATAGTCTTACAAGAATAAACATGCCGTTAGAGTGCAAAATTCTAAAACACCCCCAAACGTCCCCGTGAGAGACACCAACACCTCACAAGAGATCGATGCAACTCGCAGGAACAGTATGCATGGTCACGGGACCTCCAGTTTGATAACAAGATGATAATTTGAGAATATAAATACATAGGCTTCAATACATGTCATTAAAGGTCCAAACCCCGACACACCCACCAAATAGCCCCATGAGAGGCACCAACGCCTTGCACGGTACCAATGCAACTGAGATGAACTGACCGGATGGTCATGGGACCCCTGATTTGAGAGCATGATGATAATTTCAGAATATCTAGACTTAGTCTTGTAAACATAAACATGTTGTTAGAGGGAGAAATCCCGAAACACCCCTAAAATGGTCCCATAAGAGGCGTCAACACCACGGACGAGACTAATGCAATATATAGGAACTGACCTCGTGGTCTCGGGTCCCTCGTTTTGAGAAAATGAAGATAATTTGAGCATATCTATAATTAGTGTTAAAAATATGCCTTTATAGGGATAAACATCGAAACACCCCTAAACGGCCACCGTGAGAGGCACCAACACGTTGCAAAAGACCAATGTGCTTCGTAGGATCTAATATCATATCACGGGACCCCCCATTTGATAAAATACTAATAATTTAATAATATATAGTCTTAGAATTAAAAATAGAACCTGATGTAAGAGGAAAAAGCCCCAAAAACCCCCCGAAATGGTCTCGTGAGAGGAAACAATGCCTGGCAGGGGGCTATTGTAGCTCATAGGAATTGACTTCACGGTAACGATACCCCGGTGTGAGAACATGAAGAAAATTTGAGAATATTTGGACTTAGACTTGAAGACATAAACATGCCAGTAGAGGGAAAAACTTGAAAACACCCCCCAAATAACCCCGTGAGAGGCACCAACACCTATCATGGGACAAATACAGCTCGTACAAATAGACTTCATGGTCATAGGACACGAGTTTGAGAAAATGATGATAATTTGAGAATATTTACACTTAGGCCTAAAAACATGTCATTAGAGAGGGAACCCCAAGACACTACCCAAACGGCCCCGTGAGAGGCATGAACATCACCCATGGGACCAATACAACTCGTAAGAACTGACCAAGTGGTGACGAGACCCCTAGTTTTAATCATTGAAAAAAATTAATAAGATATAGATCTATGATGAAAAACATAAACATGCTTATAGCGGGCAAAACCCCAAAACACCCCACAAATGGCCCCTTGAAAGGAACCAACACCTTGTACGGGACCAATGCAACACATAGAAACTGACTTCTTGCTCATGGAACCCCCGATTTGAGAATATGATGATAATTTTAGAATGTCTACACTTAGGTTCAAAAACATGTCTATAGAGGGTGAAGATCCAAAACACCTCCCAAACGACTCCCATAAAAGGCACCGACACCTCGCACGGGACCGATGCATCACGTAGGACCTCACCGCTTGTTCACGGGACCCTCTATTTTAGAATATGACAACAATTTTAGAATATATACACTTTGTCCTAGAAACATTCTGTTAGAGGGAAAAACCTCGACACACCCCAAATGGCCTCGTGAAAGGCTCCAACACCTCACACGGGAATAATGTAGCGCGTAGGAACTGACTGTGTTGTCATGGGAGCCTTAGTTTGAGAACACGACAATGACTTGAGAATATCTAGACTAAGGATTAAAAACATAAACATCCTGTTAGAGGCGAAACCTCAAAACATCCCCTAAACGGCCTCATGAGAGGCACCAACACCTCGCACGAGACCAATGCATCTCGTAAAAACTGACCGTCATGTCATGGGGCCCCCATTTTGAGAACATGACCATAATTTGACAATATCTTAACTGAGGATTAAAAAAATTCATTAGAGGGCGAAACCCTTAAACATCCCCCAAATAGCCTCGTTAGAGACACTAAGACGTCGGGTGGGACCAATGCAGCTCGTAAGAACGGACCACATTATCACTGGACCCCTAGATTGAGAAAACAATGATAATTCGAGAATATCAAGACATAGGCTTAAAAACATGACGTTAGAGGGCGAAACCTAGAAACATCCACCCAATGGAGCCATAAGAGGCACAAACACGTCGCATGGGACCAATACATCTGGTAGAAATTGATTTTGAGAACATGGCAACAATATGAGAATATCTAGACTTAAGCATAAAACATAAACATGCCTTTAGCGTGTGAAATCTTGAAAAAACCCCAAATGACCGCGTGAGAGGGACCAACACCTCACACGGGACCAGTGCATCTCATAGGAATTGATCGCGTGGTCACGGGCCCTCAAATTTGAGAACACGATGATAATTTTAGAATAACTAAACTTAGGCTTACAAACATAAACAAGCCGTTAGAGTGAGAAATCTTGAAATACCCTCAAACGGCCTCATGAGAGGAACTAACACCTTGCACGAGACCAATGCAGCTCGTATGAGCTAGATGCAATATAACGAGACCCCCAGTTTGGGTACACGGTGATAATTTGAAAATATCAATTCATAGGATTAAATATATGTGATTAGAGGGTGAATCCCCAAAAGAAACACTAAATAGCCCCATAAGAGGCACCAACAGCTCGCACGGGACAATTGAAGCACGTAGGAACTGACCTCATGGTCATGGGACTCCCAGTTTGAGAAGATGATGATAATTTGAGAATATCTATACTTACGCTTAAAATCATGTCGTTAGAGGATTGATCTACAAAACACCATCTAAACGGCCACATAAGAGGCCTTAACACCTCGCACGAGACCAATACAAAATGTAGAAATCAATCGCGTGGTCACGTGACCCCTCATTGAGAGAACGATGATAATTTGAGAAAATTTGGACTTAGGATTGAAAACACAAACATGTTGTTAGACGAAGAAATTCTGAAACTACCCCCAAACGGCCCCGTGAGGGGCATCAACACCGCGCACCGCACCAATGCATCTCGTAGGAATTGACTATGTGGTATTGAGTCCCCCAATTTTAGAATGCGATAATAATTTGGGAATATATAGACTTAGGATTAAAAACACGTCATTACTAGGAGAAACCCCAAAACACCACCCAAACGGCCCCCGTGAAAGGTACCAACACCTTGAATGGGACCAATGCATCTCGTAGGAACTAAGTACAAATCACAGACCCCCTATTTGAGAACATAATGATAATTTGCTAATATCTATACATAGGCATAGAAATATAACATGACTATAAAGGGAAAATCCCCATAACACCCCCAAAACGGCCCTATGAGGCAACCTACACCATGCACGGGACCAATGTAGCTCGTAGGAATGGATCACGTGGTAAATGGAACCTCGGATATAGAACACGATAATAATTTGAGACAATCTAGAGATGGGCTTAAAAACATAACTTGTCGTTAGAGGATGAATACTCAAAATACCTCCCAAACGGACCCGTGAGAGGCACCAACGCCTCACACTGGACCAATGCATCTCATATGATTTGACCTCATGCTAATGGAACCCCAATTTTCGAAAACAAGTGCAAATTAATAAATCGATACTTAGGATTAAAATCATAAGCATGCCATTACAGAGCGAAACCTCAAAACAACCACAAACGGCCCCATGAGAGGCACCAACACCTCGCAAGGGGCCAAGGTAACTCGTAGAAACTAACCGCCTGGTCATGGGACCCCCAATTTTAGAACACGATGATAATTTGATAGAATTTTGACATAGGCTTTAAATCATAAAACTGTCATTAGCGGGCGAAAGCTGGAAACACCCCTCAAATTACCCCTTGAGAGGCACCCACGCCTCGAATGGGACCAATGCAACTCATAGGAACTAACTGCGTAGTCATGGGACTCTTAGTTTTGAGAAAAACACGATAATTTAATAACATCTATACTTAGTCTTTAAAACATAAACATGTTATTGAGGGAGAAACCCTAAAACACCCCCCAAACGGTTCCGTGAGGGGATCAACACCTTGTACAGGACCAATGCAATTCGTAGGAATTAACTGCATGGTCACTGGACCCATCATTAGACAACATGATGATAATTTCATAATATCTAGACATAGTCTTTAAAACATGTCGTTAGTGGGTGAAACTCTGAAACACAACCCAAACGGCCCCGTGAGAAGCATGAAAAGTGCGCATAGGACAAATGCAACTCGTAAGAACTGATCAAGTGGTCATGGAACCCCTATATTCAAACAAGATACTAAATTAATACTATCTAGACTTAGGACTAAAAACATAAACATGCCTAGAGGGGGTAAAACCCTAAAACCCGGCCCATATGGCCCCGTGAGAGGAAACAACAACATGCACGGGACCAATGCAGCAAGGAAGAATTGACAAGGTGATCATGGGACCCCCATGTTTGAGAAGATAATGATAATTTAAGAGTATTTAGACTTGGGCTTAAAAACATGTCGTTAGGGGGAGAAATCCAAAAGCACCCCCAAAAGGCCCTATGAGGGGCACCAACACCTCGCACTGAACAAATAGAGCTAGTAGGAACAAACCGTGTAGTCACGGGACCCTCGATTTGAGAAAATGATGATAATTTTAGAATATATAGACATAGTCTTAAAAAAAATCCATTAGAGGGAGAAACCCCAAAACACCCCCAAAATAGCATCGTGAGAGGCACCAACACTTCAGACGGGAACAATGTAGCTCACAGGAACTAATAGTGTTGTATCGAGAACCCTAGTTTAAGAACGAGACAATATTTTGACAATATCTACAGTTAGGCTTGAAAACATAAATATGTTGTTTGAGGGAGAAACCTCAAAACACCCACCAAATGCCCCATTAGAGGGACCAACACCTCTTACGGGACCAATGTAGCTCATAAGAACTAGTCGTGTGGTCATGACACCCTCGATTTGAGACCTTGATGACAATTTTAGAATATCTAGACTTAGGATTAAAAAAAATCGATAGAGGGCAAAACCCCGAAACACACCCCAAACAGACCCGTGACATGAACTAACAACTCGCACAGGACCAATGTAGCTCGTAAGAATGGACAACATGATCACTGAACCCCTGGATTGAGAACGCAATGATAGTTCAAGAATATCTATACTTAAGCTTAAAAACATGCCATTAGAGTGAAAACCACAAAACATCCACCAAATCGCCCCGTGAGCGGCACCAACACCTTGGACGGGACTAATGCATCTTATAGAAACTGACCACGTGGTCACGAGATGACTAATTTGAGAAAACAATGATCATTTAAGAATATCTAGACTTAGGCATAAAAACATAAACATGCCATTAGAGTGAGAAATCTCGAAACACCTCCAAACGGCCCTGTGAGAGGCATTAACACCTCTCATGAGACCAATGCAGCTCGTAGGAATTGGTTGCATCGTCACGATACCCCCAGTTGGAAAACATGACTATAATTTGAGAATATTTGGACTTAAGGTTAAAAACATGTTGTTAGAGGGTGGAACCTTGAAACACACCTCTGACGGCCCCGTGAAAGGAACCAGCACTTCGCACGGAACCAATGCAACACATTGAAAATGAAAGCATGGTCATGGGACCCCCATTTTTAGAATACAATGATAATTTGAGAATATATCAATTCAGGCTTAAAAACATGTCGTTACAGGGAGAAACCTCGAAACACCCTCAGCGGCTCGGTGAGAAACACCAACACCTTGCACGGGACCAACGCAACTCATAGGAACTAACTGCATGTCACAAGCCCCCGGTTTGAGAACACAATGATGATTTGAGAATATTTGGACATGGGATTAAAAACATAACATGTCATTAAAGAAAAAATCCCAAAAACACCCCCGGAACGACCCCACGAGAGGCACAAAAACCTTGCACGGGACCATTGCAACTCACAGGAATTGGCTCCACCCCCATTTTGACAGCACGACGATAATTTATGAATATCTAGACATAGGCTTAAAAACATAAACATGCCATTACATTGTAAAATACCGAAACACCCCCCAGACGGCCCTATCAGAGGCGCCAACACCTCACACGAGACCAATACAACACGTTGGTGATCATACTAGAAGTGGTATCACCAAGTCAATATGTGTGTAAGCCCAAAACGATACAATAATGGAGCATGATAGATATAAATGAGTAGATAGAATAGATGAGGCAAATAAGAAGATAATACCAAATATAAGTGTTTCGGCTTTTGAAGGAACTACATCTACGGCGTGAGTGTGTGAAATACACTAAATTTGGGCTCTAATGGCCCTCGAATACAAGTACTCAAGGTTCTCTCTGTGTTTCAATAGTGTTTATGGTTTGTCATCCCTTACAATGATGTATAAGACAAGTAATAATATGGTTTGGGTGGTGTCATACACACCCCAGGCATACAGGAGTCATGCATAATATCCATTGCTCGATGTTGCATTTCCAGTTGGCCTTTGTGCACATAAGCAATGATTAGATATATTATCCACACATGTGGATGATGTTGTTATAATATCCACTTTAGTCTAGGTTGAGTACTGTCACACCGGGATGATAGTGTAGTCTAACCCAAGGCGTCTCAGTCTTGAAATAGAAATAAGGTGAGACATTTATGTCCGAGACAGGATGAATTGACCGAGAGAGGTCGATTAGTTGTATAAGATGGGTCACATTAAGGAAGCTTTGTGTAAGGGTCTTGGGTCGTGGTTGACTTAATCCTCCACCAGGTCTCATAATTCCATATCAATTATGCCATAGACCATAGGCTTCTATGGTAATAGGAGGCTAAGGTATAAATATTCAGGTTCCAACATTGATGAGGAATTTTTTATGTGTCGGGTATGGGCTGGTTGATGAGGTTTATGTTTTGACACATGTACTTAGATAGTGGCCCTAGCGTGTTGCCCCGGAGGAGGCGACAACTGATGTTTTGTGAGGTCTGCCCTAATGATGGGCCCTTGGAACTTTTGCCTCATCATTGTTAGGTTTAAAGCCCAACTCACACCCAATTTGACCTTATTCTCCCTTTATGCGCCAACTCTCTCTCTAAACCTAGAAATTTCAAAAGTTCTTTCTCCCTTGCTTTGCTCAAGTATTTTCCAAGCAATTTTTTGGAGTTTTCAAGCGTTAGTCCTCTTCAAATAATTCACCATTTCCCATTTTCTCTTTTTCATCTATTGTGTTAGTGAGTATAATGCTTTATATTTTTTTCGTTAGCTTTCTAACTTTTTTGGTGAATTCCATCGTTGGCTTTTGGGCCACTTTAGTGTTGGTTTTGGCCATTTTTTATTGAATAAAGGTGGATTTAGGGCCTCTCCCTCCTTTCCTGGTTATTCCAGCTACTACGAAGTCTTTTGGTATAACACCGGTCATCTTCTCCAGTAGTACGAATTGAATGTTCTTTGTTGTCGTTCAGTTAGAGAATAAAATATGATTTGTCTTCCCTGTTATACTTTTTTGTCAAAATCAATTAACCTTTCAATTTATTTATGCAATTTAGTAGTTTAGACAAGTCGAACCTCGTCTCCTGATGTTAAGGAGACTATATGTGTTACTTGATCAACTTCTAAATCTTAGGCAGAGGATCTTCAGAGAGATCTATTAATACAAGACCGAAGATAAGGATAGGCGCTAGGACGAGGGCTTTCCTTTTCATCCCATATTTCCACCCCCTTTGGATATCATCCATCCTATGAATGTTGAGAAACGAGAGGATTCTTTGCCAACTCCTCCTCTTACAACTGCGGGACGAGATGACTCATATGTCACTCATCCTAGGCTATCGTTATAGGTGAGTCTAGCATAAGTGATGGCTCGCACATTCACAATGATTGTTAGACAACTCATATTCGTAAGGATATAGTCATTCATCATCTAGGGTCTTGGCCCCTACTGACTGTTACAAATTTTCTATGAAACTACATATCTCTCGAACAACCAAAGTTGGGGCCATGTGGTCTAGTGAGGTAGAATTCTCTTCTATTGACTCAGCCTTTTTAAGGTTGAGATTTTACTGTTCTTCACCCCCAAACCAAACAGTTGTACCTATCTCTTACATTAAAAATGGTCAATTTCAGGAGAGATTCCCCAGTAGAGCACCGACTGCTGAATATGTAGACTCAGTAGATGAGGATGAGGAGCCACTAAATACTTCCTTTACCCAAATATTTGAGAGTACTATGACTGAGGCTGACCTATTATATTAGAAGCACTTATATTGCATTATTTCCAATATCATGACAAGAGTTCAGGATGAGCCTGAGAGATCCTTTAATTTTTATCCTATAGAGGTTATGGTATACAAACACATGTTTAAACTTGGCTTTCACCTCCCCATAGATCTATAATATGAGTTGTTCTTGACTGCTTTGATTTATCTCTAGCCTAACTTTCCCCAAATGCATATACAAATCTTTTCACCTTCATAGTTCTTTAGAAGTTCTATCATAGTATCGACCTTCTAGTTGGTGTGTTCATGGCATGCTATAATGTTTCATGCGTTAAATCCCAAACTTGTTATTATCACTTTGTGTCTAGGAATTCAACCAATAAGGTAAATTTTTAACCAAACATCTAATCACCATTGGAAGCTGGGATACTTCTTTATGTCTTGCACATGGGGGTTTCCTTCCAAAAATGTCTCATACTACACCGAGCTGAGGATACCTTAGTAATGGGCCAAAGTGTTTATGTCTGCTAGACTTGATCCTGATTTGAGTTCAGACGACCAAGATATGATTTAGACCTTAAGGGTTCAAGGTGATTGATATACCCATATATACCCTCGGCTAGGCCGAGGGCGTCCCGCAACTGGACGGGGCCAGGACGACCCCTCATCAGGCCCAAACACCCCTCCAAGGGTTCGACCCATCATCAGGGTCCAGACGACCCTCCAAGGGGCCAACCCCTTAACAGGTCCAGATGACCCTCCAAGGGGTTGACCACCTCATCGGGTCGATATGACCCTCTAAGGGGTCGTACCCTCATCATGTCTAGACCACCCTCCAAGGGACCAACCCCTCATCAGGTTTAGACGACCCTCCAAGGGGCCGACCCCTCATCAGGTCCAGATGACCCTACTAGGGGCCGACCCCTCATCAGGCCCATACGACCCTTCAAAGGGCCGACCCAACATCATGTCCAGATGACCCTCCAAGGGGCCGACCCCTCTTCAGTTCAAGACGACCCTCTGAGGGTACGACAGTATGAGGCCTAAATTAGGTCAGACTCACTACCAGAAGGAACTTTGCCCTCTCCCTCATATCATAGGACGAGGGTGACATCATCACAGCGCGTGGTTTGGAAGACGCGTGGAACAGTGCGCGTGAGGCTCATATGGCATGTTGAAGTCCGTTTAACAATATCACCCCCTCACGTGAGGGAATATTATGTCATCATTAACCATAGGTGGCATCTACAGGTGTCAACAAGGGATTTTCTAGATCATCACTCACATGCACCATGCATGCTTGGGGGGTACACTACACCCCCCAAGACCTATATATACTTATCACCTATAACCCTACATAGGGATCAAAAAATTGTAACCCTAGCTAAAACTCTGCTTGTACACACAGTAGAGAGAGAGATGGAGCTTATGTGCATTGTATTCAAGGCCATTAGTTCCCATACTTAGTGGATCACACACTCACAGTGGATGTAGGCCATATTGGCTGAACCACTATACATCATTGTCTTATTCATCTTATACTCATCCCCTTCTATACACTTACACACATACATCTCTATGGCTGCAATTATTGTTACTGTTTGATCTCATCAACACTTACCTGGTGGTGCTAGATTTCAGCATCATTAGTGATGATCGTGGTCTTACCAAATATGAGGATTTCTTGGACCGTCATAAACTCATTGAGGTTAGTATTAATGTTGATGCTCTCACTGAGATTCGTCAGTTAGACTATATACACTTCTTTTAATTATAGTATCGACTTGGAAATTTATGATACTAACCTTTGGCCCTTTACAGATTGTCCATGCAATACTTTTGAAACACTTTGTGAAATGGTATCTCCCAACCTTCTTAACATGGTGAACAAGTTGGCTAAAAAGCCAGCGGCCATAACTGGTCAGATAAATAAGACTATAGTCATCCCTAACTAAGTCAATGATCCAAGAAATAGGAAAGAGAGAGTGGAGGACACTACTAAAACCCATAGTGTAAAATTGGGTCGGCTGACCCAAGGATAAGACAGGGAAATACCCATCAACTTTGATGAAGTCCTTGTTGCTCGTCTTTCTCAACTGAAATTAAATGATGACATCATCATCAAAAGTTCCAACAAGTCCCTACAAGCTATCGGCTCATTGATATCTGAAACTAAAAAGCGATTTCCTCAATTTGTTGACCTATCTCTTCCCACGGAATTTGTCCTACACAAGCTAGTCCAGGTATCCATCCAAACTTTTCTCATTTTTGTTCTTCCAATGTTTTGTCTCATACAAACTAGATTCAAATAAAAAAACTCATCTATGTTTTCTTTCTATCATCTTGGAGACTGGATTAAGAAGAGACTTCCCTTGACTTCAAAGGGAAGAGATGCAGTGCAGGTTGAGCAAAGTTTGAGGTACAATCCTCAAAAATCAAAGTTGGCTGAAAAGATAGCAAACTAGGTGTTGGAGAAGCTTAAGTCTAAGCATGAATAGGTATTGAAGAAAATGTCCCAAAATAAGGATAAAGAGATTCATGTCATTATCTGGGCTGCCTTGGGTGAGTCAAAGTCATAAGCGGTGGCCGAGTTTGTGGTATCTGAAGAATTTGGAGGCTATACCTTTGAATACCTTAAAAGAGGCATAAAGACAACCTGTCGCTATACCGAGCTGAAAGAGACTGAGGTTGGGGAACTCTCATCTAAGCTTTTTTAGGGATTTGATTTTAATGATGAAATGCTAAATAGTGGTTTGTCTAAGATACAAAATCTTGAGAAATATTCGACTGAGGTTATTGAACACACCATAGTCGAGACAAACAAGAAGGTGGTGCTGAATGCAGATAACATCGATGATAATGGAGATGAGGCTAAAACTCAAATTTTAGTCGACAATCCCACCGTGCTTGCTAATATCGAAACACTTCTAGATGAGGAGACTTCTTAGGAGATGAAATATTTAGATTGCTTGGGTGGCCACCAGTGGCCATACCTGCCTTTTTCTGTATATCTTTCTTTTTGAATAATATTTTTTGGATTGAAACTTCAATGTCGTCTTGGAAAAATATTATGAATGAATGAATTTACATTTTTTATGCTCATTTACTTTCTCATGATTTTAGTTATTTGTTTGACTGTCATTGAATTAATTCGAATTAATTTTTTACCAAACTTGAATTAGGGGATCACCCAACTAATGATGTTGTTCCCCAATCTCGTCTCACCCTTGGATGAGATGAGAGTAAACAAATCAATGATTTTTATAATTTGAGTCACCAAATTATGATATTCTAATAACAAGTCCCCTCACATCATTTTGAGAGTGTATGGATGAGAGTCATCTCGTCCATGCACTATCGTCTTGGACGATAGAGTGTTTTCACAAAATTAATGATGTTTAATATGAACTACAACTAAGTGATTTTTAATTTCAATTCACCAAATTACAGTTTCTTCATCACAAGCCCTATCTCATCATTTTGATTATGTATGATCAAGAGTTGTCTCATGCATGCACTGTCATCTCGGTCGAGAGAGAATTTTCACCAAATTCATAATGTTTAATATGTTCCCCCCTCTCGGTGTTTTTGAGAGTCCATGGACGATGTTGACCTAGTTTGGACTGTCATATCACTAGGAGTATGTAGGAGATACTTCATCATAAATGATGGTATGTAGGTTAGGATTATCTAATACATACAATCTAAAATAATTTAAACAACAAAATAGGAGAGAGCTCAAAAAAAAATTCATTCCTAACCTGATTCTCATATACATGGACAAATGACACAAAATGAAAATAGAAAGAGACAAATGAAGCTGAAATGAACTTTAGCACAAAACTATTATTTATAGTAATTTTTTAGGTGGTCGACATTCCATGGATTGGGGGGTGGATCTCCATTAAAAAAATTCAGCCGATAAGTTCCTAGAACCACTTATTTAACCACTCTATAAGGACCATTCTAGTTAGGATGAAGCTTGTTAGGATTCTTCCACGTCTTCTTCAGAACGAGGTCTCTTATTACCAGTGGTCGCGACTTCACCCTCTCATTATAGAACTTCACTGCCCTTTGCTGATAGGCAGCAGGCCAACATCCTCCCTTCTCTATTCCACTATATCCAAATCTAATATTCATTCTGCAACGTTCTGCTCTGGGTCATATGTTTGGACTCTATGGGTTGGGAGATGTATCTCTGTCAGCATAATATCCTCTGAGCCATAGGCCAACATCAATGAAGTTCCCCCCATTGGAATCCTCTTTGTCGTCTTATATGCCCATAAGATGAGAGGCACCTCATCAATCCACCTCCCTTTTGCACATTTCTACTTTTTCTAGATACCATCAACAATTGTTCTCTTTGTTACATATGTCTGCCAATTGGCTTGGGGTCGGCCTGGGTTGAAAAACATTGTTTGATGTCAACCCGCTCATAGTATTTCTCGAGGGAGATATTCTTAAACATCTTCCCGTTATCAGAAATCAAAGTTTTATGCAAGCCGTATCTACAGATGTTGTTTTTCTAAATAACCTGAAAGTGTTTCTTCTTTATTATAGTGATCATTGACTCAGACTCTAACCATTTTAAAAAATAATTAATAGCTACAATCAGATAGCACTAATTGTTCATAGCCCTTGGTAAGGTTCCTACCATGTCGATCTACCAAATTACAAATGCTCATGGGGATATGACAGAGGCTAAGGGCTGATGGGGTTAATGGGGAATGGTGGAGAACCTTTGTCATTTTTCACACATCTTCACATTTATGGTTGCATATTTAGTCAACATCGGCCACCAGTATCCCTGGGTGATGATCCTATTCGCGAATGACCTTCCTCTGATGTGACTGGACGAAGATCCCTCGTGCACATCTTTTAAAATATACTCTACCTCAGACGGATGAACACACCCAAGTAGAACAAGTTGGAAGCATTTCTTATTTAAGATGTCCCCTATGATGGATAACTTAGTCTCTTTTTACCTAAGTTTCTTCTTCTCAGCTTTGGAATGGGGCAACGCTCTGTCCCTAATCTACGGGATGATAGGATCCATCCAAGAGGCTCCCATATTCAAGTTAAGAAAAATTCCACATTACTGTCTTCCTCTTCAATGGTCGTCCGATGTAGGATCTTTATCGATATTATCCTTCTAATTTATGTTCTCGTGGTGAAGGTTAACCTCATCAAGGCATGGTCTTGGCTATTATCCAACCGAGGTATCCTTTTCATCTTCAATTCTCTGAAATCATTCAGTGTTGGTTTTACCCTTCCAATGTATTTGGCCATTCTTTCATCCATGGATTCATATGCTCTTAAAACTTGATTAAAAACTAAACTGAAGTCACTTTGAACCAGGAGCTCACCGATGTTTAGTGCTCAAGAAAGGGAGAGACCTTCTGGGAGGGCCTCATATTCTGACTCATTATTTGATGCTTTAAAGTTGAACCTCAGGGCATACTCAATATCGGTCCCATCTAGTGCTAACACAATAAAACCTGATCCGCTTTTGGCCTCACATGAAAATCCATCGATAAATAATTCCCATACGGTTCCATCTATTAAAAAATTACCCTCTTCTAGGGTCCCACTCTTAAAGAGGTATCTCTCTTCCTCATTCTCAAACACCTTACTTCTTATTGTACTCATATCGACCCTAGTCGGGGTAGACGTATGCTTCTTTCTAGCTCAAAATCTTGAATCTTGATCTCTTCTGCATTAACCTTGTCCCATGTGAACTCAGTTATGAACTCTGCTAGGGTATGCCCCTTGATGGCCCTTATTGGCTGGTAGATAATATAAAACTCCCCCAACTGAATTTTATAAGCCATTAACCTATGTAATTTCTTTAGTTTATGGATACCCTGTCGGAGGGGATACTTTGTGAGAAGCACCATGGTATGTGCCTAGATGTGTGGCTTCATATTTCCTGACGAATGGATTAGAACATATGTCAACTTCTCCACTTTAGGAAATCTCTACTCAGGTGTCTGGAGGGCCTTAATACTATAATACCATGGATTTTGTACTCTTTCCTCATCTCTTACAATGGTAACATTAATAGCCAACTCTATTACTACTAGATACATATATGATTTTTCTCCCATAATTGACCTCGATGGCAGAAGTGGGGAGAAGAGGTAAGTCTTCAAGTCTTAAAAGGATCCATCACACTCCTCATTTGACTCAAAATCTTTTTTTATCACTTTTAAAAATGGAAGGAAATTATAAGTAGCTCTAGACATAAACCTATTCAATGCTTCCACCCGTCGAGTTAGCCTTTTCACATCTTTTGTTGTTGTTGTAGTCCTCATCTCCATTAAACCTTTGATATTCTTAGGGTTGGCCTTAATTCCCATATGGTTCACAATATAGCCCAAGAACTTTACTTACCCTATACTAAAGACACACTTGGTGGGGTTTAGTTTCATCCTACACTCATCCATAGTGTTAACAGTTCGCTCAAGGTCGGCCACTTGAGTGTCGTCCCTAAGACTGTTTATAAATATATCATCGAAATAAACCTCCATAATCGTCCCAATTTTCTCTTCAAACATTTTATTGACCAATATTTGATATGTTGCCTCTCCATTCTTCAATCCAAAGGGCATGTCCATATAATAATAGGTCGCATTGTGAGTTATAAAACATTTCTTCATAGCAACGATTGGGACCAAGAAAATCTGATTATAGCCTGAGTGGCATCCATAAAGCTCATTAATTTATGACTTGTTGGGTCATCAACCATTTGGTCGATCCTTTATAGTGGAAAACTATCCTTGGGTCAGGATTTGTTCAAATCTGTGAAATCAACACACATAATCAACTTTCCATTCACCTTGGGGATGATAACAAAATTTTCTAACCACTGAGGGTAAACGACCTCCCTGATGATGTTTGCTTTTTCTAAATTCTTCACCTCCTCTCGGATGATATGATACTTTTATCAGGGATGGATCCTCATTCTAAGTCTTATCGGATTTTAATCGTAGGCCACATTAAGCTTATGGAAGGGGATCTTAGGATGGATTCCTGACATATCCTCATGGATCTAAACAAAGATGTTCTGCCTCTTATTCAACACTTCAATAAGTTTTTTTTTCTATTTCTTTCTTATGGTCTATACTGATTTGGACATTTTTTTGGCTCTCATTAAGGATGATGGATTCAACCTCCTCAGCAACCTCACCCTGCTTTAACTTAGTCCCATCTTTGGGGTCCAGCCTATCAATGTTTTACATTGTATCAAAACTTTTGTATGCTTCCCTCTCCTAAAACGAGTTGAATTAGCATTCATATGCCTCATATTGGTCACATGGAACTTCCCCCACTCCAATTGGGGTTGGGAATTTAATTATTTTGTAAACTGTTGAGGTCACTACCTCAAACTCCATGAGGGATACCCTTCCCATAATTATATTGTAGGCCGAGTAGACATTTTCATCCATGACAAAGAAATTAATCTTGTTCGTGAAGCATTTTGGCCATCTATTACCCATCTCATACTCTAGGAGGTCGACATTCATCACATCTTTCATTCCTTTTATAACCAACAATACTTCTAGATGTGGAGAGGAAGGTTTCTCAGATGATCTACTAGTGGGCCAAGCCTGTCAAAGGCTGACTGTCACGACCCCATCCCAAAGTTAGTAGGGAATGAGCGTCTTGACCTGCCCCCAAGGCAAAAAATATTCTGACTTAAATTTTTTATTTAAATAAATGAAGGCGAAATACATTCACATGGTCATGAATCGTAAACTACTGAAAATGGAGGAATTATGTCATTACAACTTTCTAAATGAAAACTCTATATAAGTATCAATGAGTTTACAACTTATGACAAAATTTAAAACCTATTAAATATTATATTTGATAAACCAAAATTTTTGCATAAAGTAACAAAAAGATCTATAAAAGTCAAATCATCAACATAGTCCTTTTACGTTCCATCCATGAGTTTAGTTATTTTCGAAAAAATTATTACAACGTCAACTAAAAGCCGAATGAGATTTAATCTCCAGACATTCTAAGGCTTTTCATAAAATAGATACCTATTCAAGCAAGAACAGAAGGCATATATCTATATAATAAGGAGTAGAATAGTTTTACTATTCCATAAGATGATAAGCTATGTACAGGTGAGGATTAAGCCACAAAAGCTCGAAATTGAGGGTGAGATCACAATTCACACCATAAGCCATACAACTCACCACACTTGATTTTATAATTTATATGGAATTTACAATTTTAACCTACAAAAATTATGTTTTTCCCCCATTTTACTTCTAAAATTTCACTATGATTCAAATACAAGGGGTGTATTAGTAATCCACTCAAATTTCACTTTTACTGCACACATTTTCCACGCCTCATCCTCATACGAAATCCCCACATGAGAATACTTTATTGTTCTTTTACAAAGATACCCTAGGATGAGAGATGAAAAAAGGTACATCCTGCCCAAACACCACATCTTAGGCAGCGATGGATTTTCCCTTTCTCTCCATCCGACGGTGACCTCTCGGGTATTCTCTCTCTCTAACGCACAATCTTCTTTTGTGTTATCATTTTTTTGGTTAAAAAATTTGGTGGTTTTGGTTCAAAGATCATGGTTCTTCTATTGAAGGTAACTGCATCCTCTTTCAATTTCATGTCTCTCCTTTTAATTTTGAAAACTTTTGGGCTTGGAAGTTTATTTGCAGGTATGGTAGAATTTGAGGTGGGATTTTTTAGGTTTTGATTGTTGTTTTTCAATTTCGGGATATTTTGGTTTTGATGTAGATCACTTACACCTTTATACAGATACATACCCATTTTAGGTTGTATCTATTTTTTATCAGCCATAATTTTATAGGGTTCATTTTTGTGTTTGTTTTGGTTCAACAGGTACATTGTAGGTGACTCTAATGGTTTCCATTTTTGGTGTTCAACATAAATTAGGTACTCTGTGTGTGTGTGTGTGTTTATGTTGGTGCGCACATGTGCATGCTTGTGTCTATTTTATGGATTTGAGTTTTTTTTTAATGAAATATTCAAGTGCTTATTTAATTTTGGCCAATATTGTTTTCCTAAAATTAAGGACTATGACGTCCTCTCAATTTCTAATTCCAAGTGTATGACACCGTCTGTGTTGACAAGACCAAAAAAAGATTTTAGACTGCAATTGTGTATAAGGGTGCTACTATAGACTTAACTTATTTTAATTCCCATGCTGAAAAAATTATGGGATTTAGCTAATTTGTTTTAGTAATGGACGCATAGTGGGATGGGGGTAATCGACTTATGGGATTGAGCTAATAGTTGAGTTTTTATTTTTAATAATGTTATGGGTTATCAATATAGAAATTATATTTTGTTTTTAACCATGGGAGTTAGATCACATGGTTGTTAGCTCTATATTGTTAACAGAATCATCTTATGCTATTTGCCCCTACCCCGGAATGTATTTTTCATGATTATTACAAATTTAGAACTCAGTCCTAAAAATAAAAAAACCTGTTTCTAAACACCCAAGTTTATCGTGCAATAATACTCTTTATTTTTGTTGCAGATAACTTTTAAACACCCAAGTTTATTGTTTCCTTATGATTTATTATTCATGTTTGGATAAGCAAATGTTACAAAACTGATCGCTAATGTATGTTGTCTGAATGTTTTGAGCTATTACTTAGTCCATGGGGAAATATATCCACTATAGACATTGATAAAACACCGACCTTTTGAATTTGTGTCGAGTTGGCTCATTTAATTTTTTTAACTAGGAGTTTATTGCAAATGCATGCATTAGCAGTGTAAATCGCTTTACATATACTTCTAATGTTATCTTCAACAAAAGATTTCCCAATTATTCAGAAGCAAGTGGAAGAGATGATCAAAAGAAAATAAGAATTATCTGCTCTCTCAAAATTGTGTTCATTTATTATATCTGAAACTATGTAACATAAATACCAATTGTGTTTACCACTTTATTTCTAGAGCGTTTTCTTTTAAATCTAGGGTATTTTATATCTATTGATCGTTCTGATTTGCATAACTAAATAGTTTAAGAAATTTCACAGGCATGTGATCCTCATAGAGATGGAATATCCATTTTTTTTCAAACATGGGATAATTGATTCTAATGTGTTTTGGTATTATGTTTTTTTACTTTATTTCAACTCCAGATTAAGTGGACCAGTAGTTCAAATAGATATTAATCAATTTTTTGGTGATGTACTTGATGAATAAATGCAAGGAATACCTACTTTGCTACTTTATTTCAACTCCATTTGTCCACTGTCTAATACAATTTCGTTTATCAACCTGACATTGGTCCATTTGTCCACCTCGAGTTTATTTTGTTCCGTTAGGTGTTATTTCTACAATCTGCATAGTTGTTAGCCTAATGGAGTTTGAGTATCCCGTTACGATTTGTAACGGTTTGGTTATATTCGATGTTATTTCTACAATCTGCACAGTTGTTAGCCTAATTTGCATAGTTCCGTTAGGTGTTAGCCTAACGGAGTTTGAGTATTAAAGATTGGATATACAATCTTCACAGTTGTAATACAATCTATACAGTTTATAAATTGCATATACAATCTTTTATGTGTATATGATATATAAAAGACAACTGATAGATACAAGTTGTACAGTTACAATGCACAATTTCATCTGATATATACAATCTTAGCATTGGTTCTAAGGTGTACATATTGTATTACATCTGATATACAATCGTGGCATTGGATCAGTTGCAAGAAGATTTGTATAGTTCAACATGATTAGGAAGGTTAATTACATCAAGTACATTTATTCATCAAGTACATTTTTTCTCTACTCTTTCCTCTATTACATCTGATTATTACATCTTTTCTCTACTCTTTCCTCTATTCATTTTTTCGGCGTTTGTTTGGATGGTTTTTGGAAGGCCCTAAAACATGATTAGGAAGGTTAATTACATGATTAATTATAACTTAGGAGTTATAAGTTATAAATTGGATATGTGTGTTAAACATGTTAATTATCATGTTTAGGGGATGAAAGCTCATGTGATATATGTGTTGTTTACCTTAGGTGCTAATTGAGCTTATGATCGGGGATACCATGTTTAGAACCTATGATTAGTTATGTGGTTAATGCATAATAAATTATGTTTTTAATGCATGATTATGTTTATAAAAGTAAATAAGGGTGTTGATACGAAATTGGCAATGTTTGGTTGCCAAATGTGAAAGTTTTCAGATTTTTTGTAAATTGCTACTTTCCTGTTCAAATCCAAAATTAGGCGTATTAGTTTATGATTTTGGGAAAACATAAATTATGAAAGTTGTATATATATGAATTAATATTATAACACAACAAACGTTGAGTTCAACGGAGGCTCATACAAGAAGTTATACCGGAAGTACGAAACAAGGGCAAATATGTCCATCCCTTAAGTGACAATTGTCTTACTAGCACACCATGTACTATTTTTTGATTGGTTAAAGGGTGGGTGATGGTTTGTCCGACTTAAACTTCATAAAACAAACCCTTTGTTCAGAAATTGCAGCCATGAACAAGAGTTTTGCCTAGAGAGAGTGAGAGAGAAGAAAGTTAAGGAATAAATCTTTGGAAATTTTTAATAAATCAAGGAATCCTCGTAAGGTAATTACATCTTTATTAAAGTTGGCCACATGTATTAGTTCCATACTTATCATGTTTTTATTTTGATTTGGATATATATTTTAATGATACCCATATTGCTGAATTGTGTTGGAACAAGGATGGGTGAAGAACATAAGTTAAAACTAGACCTAGGATCGTAAATGCATACTTTAAAGTCCTAAATTTACTTCATCTTTTCGTAAAGCATTTTGATTTAGAAAATTCATGATTATTATGTATATTTATGCTAAAACATGTTTATTATATGTTTCCATGAATTATACTCAAGGTCAAGGTTATGTATGCTTCAAAATGTTAAGTTATGCTTTAATGTTGTATTTTGACCTAGTTATACTAAAAATGGCATAAATCATGGAATACTTATTGGAATTTAGTGATTCAAGTTGGAGAGTAAAATATACTCATAAATTTCTAACATATCCAAAAACTGTGTAAAAATACAAATTAATGAACCCTTGGTGATAGTTTGAAGTTTTGGTTTAAAATTTCCCCTAAAGGAGAAAGAATGCATACCAGGTGTTTGACGTTTTGCTCGACATAGAAAATGAGCCCTAAAAATTATGAAACATTAATTTTGTACTATTAAATATGTTTACTGATATTGGGTGGAATATCATGCAAAGTTAAATTGTATAGAAATTATGAAAATTCCAGGAAGTTGAAGTTGTGTTGTTGTTTTTCTTGAGAAACGATTTGGAAAAGGTTGTAATAAAATGGGCCTAACTTTCTCTAGCGAATTTGTAAATTAATTCCGTAAATTGTGTTAGAACCCTAATTAATTGGGTGTTATAGAAATGTGAAGTATCATATTTAATTTTTCTTTAGTTATTTCTGATTGACCAAATGGTGTGATGTATTACTGTGTTTGTTGTTAATCGGTGTATTCAAATACTAATGACATTGACTTGTTAGGTGCGGAAGCAGCTAATACTACCATACCAAGGAAGAAGTTTGGTATTTATATTATCACCAAATCCATGGTGAGTGACCTGCCCTATGAAATATAGATACTTATATGTTCATATGGAAATGTGTAGTTAAACACATGTGTTAAAATGCTTATGGGACTGATGTCGTATTTAGGAAACATATGCATATGATTAAAAATGTTAAGCGATGTTATATAATGATATGGACTAGTGAGTCCTTTATCTAATGTCAAGGACTGGTGGGTCCTATGGGATAAAGCGGCCCCGTTATCCCAATTTAAAGGTTTGTTGTACTCGGCTCTAATTAGCGGATTTGGTGTTCCCCATTAACTGGGAGTTAATTGGACTAGGGGGTCCAGGCTTGCGAGAGTCACACAATTTCTATTGGGTTATAACATTAGAAAATAAAAATGGTTATTTGAATTGGTTATATGTGTGTAATATGGTCATTTACTAAGCTTATGTTGCTTACACTCCTATAATGTTATGTTTCAGGTACACCAATCAGTTGGAGTTCACTGCCAAGTTAGGACCTTAAAACGGGGGAGTGACGGGTATCAAGTATAGTTTGAATATAAAGAATCTTGTTGTGTAAATATTAAACTAAAAATATATGTTATGTAAATTTATGTAGTACTTATAGGTTACATGTAATTGTAGTTATGTTTTCATCTACACATACCATTGGAAAAAAAAATCTCATGTTATTTTTCCTTAGAGATTTAAATTAAAGCAATGTTTTTGGTTTAAGGAAATTTATCGCTAATTAACAAGGATGAGTTTAACTTAATTAAGTCGGGGCACGAAAACTTCATATTAGAGTGTGGTTATTAGGTTCTGGATAGGGTGTGAGGGTCTAGATTGGCAGTGGACACTAGAATGTGAGTTTGCTATGTGTTTGGATTTTGGCTAACAATGTTAATATTAAACTGCTGGTATTGTATTTTGTTTTAGTTAATTATATTGCTGTGAGTGATGGATCCACGTGAGCCGCATGATAGAGCAGAGGGTGAGGCATCCTATGTACCTAATAGTCAGCAAGGACATAGACATATTGAAGTGGATGAACCAAAGGTGCAACAACAACCTATTGATGATGTGGGAAGAATATTACGTGATGTGGTACAATTGGTGGAAGAACCAAGAGGTGGAGTACATGGCGGTGATAGGGATAAATTGCATGATAGGTTCATGAAGTTAAGTCCTCCTGCATTTACGGGGACTATGGATCCGTTAGTGGCAGAGGGGTGGATTCGAAAAATGGAAACAATATTCAAGGTGATGGAAGTGCGAGATGAAAAAAAGGTTTTGTTAGCAACCTTTAGATTGGAGGATGATGCAAAGTTATGGTGGGATGCTATAGAGAGGTTACTATGATTGGGGGAGTAGTGCCAGCAAATCCTCCACTAATTACATGGGAGAGGTTTGTGAATGTGTTCTTTGAAAAATACTTCCCAAGGCTTTACAGTAAGGAGATAGAAGAACTGTTTATCATGCTGAAACAAGGTAACCGAACGGTGGCAGAGTATGAAAATTTGTTTATATCCTTATCCAGATTTTCACTTGATTTGGTGAGGATAGAAGAAAGTAAATGTGATCGGTTTCAGTCTGGGTTGAATGTAGATATAAAAAATATGGTTCCTAATATGAAGATCACAGATTATGTGGATCTGGTGGACAGAGCTATGGTATATGAAAAGTCAATGAAGGAGATGCAAGCCGAACATTCGAAGAAAGCTAGATATGAGAGTACGAAGTCATATGGATGGGAGGCGGGAACCTCATCTCAAGGTGTAGCACGAGGAGTATCTAAGGGACAGGAATTTAAAAATAATAGAAGTGCACGTGGAAGATTTCAGGCTCGAGGTGGAAAGACTGGAATGAGTCGGTCAGAAAATTTATCTGCAATGGGATCGAGGGTTGTGTTTTGTTTTAGATGTGGTGGTCAAGGGAACATGTCTCAAGAGTGTACAATAGCTGAGACGACACCTTTGTGTTTCCATTGTCATCAACCGGGGCACTTACGAAAGAATTGTCCAGCGATGGGAACTACAACTTCAGTTGGTAGTGTGACATTAGGAGATAGGATTTGTACACTGAAAGTACACAGGGGAGGTAGAGGAGGTGTGCCTCAAAAACAAGGCCAAGGCAGAGTGTTTGCACTGATGCAACAAGATGCACAAGTTATGCCTAACGTAGTGACATGTACACTTCATATTGGTGATAAAGATGCTTATGTGTTGATAGATCCTGGTTCTACACATTCTTTTTTGTCTTTGCTTTATCTGTTGCATCTTAATAAACCATTATCAACATTATATTCTGGTTTAGCTATTGTTACTCTAGTGGGGGGGTTGATTTTTATTGAGAGGGTATATAGGGGGTGTGTGGTGCGAGTGGGTGTAAAAGAATTACTAGTTGACTTATTACCTCTCGATATGCATGACTTTGATGTGATACTGGGTATAGATTGGTTAGCCTCATATCATGTATGTTTAGTTTGCTTTAAAAAGGAGGTAGTGTTTCGATTACCGGGTGAACCTGAATTTAAATTTACTGGGGAACGAAGTGTCTCTCCAACATGTTTGATTTCTGCTACAAAATGTTATGAACTTCTAAAGAAAGGATGTGAGGCTTATATTACTCATGTGGTGGACACGTGACAATAGGCTGTAAAACTATCAAATATACCGGTAGTTAATGAGTTTGCAGATGTCTTCCCAGAAGAACTACCAGGGCTAGCACCAGACCGTGAGGTAGAATTTGAGATTGAGTTAGTACCAGGTACTACACCAATATCTATTGCACCATATCATATGGCACCTGCAGAATTAAAAGATCTAAAGATATAGTTGTAAGATTTGTTAGATCGGGGTTTTATAAGGCCTAGTGTATCATCGTGGGGAGCCCCAATATTGTTTGTGAAAAGGAAAGATGGAACCATAAGACTTTGCATCGATTATCGTCAATTGAATAAGGTGACTATCCGTAATAAATACCCACTACCCCGAATTGATGACTTGTTTGATTAGTTACAAGGAGCCAAAAGTGTTTTCCAAGGTCAATCTCAGATCCGGATATCATCAATTGAAAGTAAGAGACTATGGTATTTCTAAAACTGCTTTTCGTTCGAGGTATGGACATTATGAATTCTTTGTCATGCCATTTGGGTTGACAAATGCACCAGCTGTATTCATGGATTTGATGAATCGTATATTTCACCCATACGTGGATTCTTTTGTTGTTGTCTTTATTGATGATATTTTGATATATTCTCGTACTAGGGATGAGCATGAACGCCACCTACGTGTTATTTTACAGACCCTGCGAGAAAAGCAGTTGTATGCTAAATTTTCTAAATGTGAATTTTGGCTAGACAGGGTAGTATTTTTGGGGCATGTTATTTCTGGTGATGGTATTTTTGTTGATCCCAAGAAGGTAGAAGCAATAATGAATTGGGAAAGGCCAACTAGTGTGACAGAGGTACGTAGCTTTTTGGGATTGGTGGGCTATTACAGAAGGTTTATACCGGGGTTTTCTTCTATTACATTGACATTGACTAAACTTACCAGAAAGGAGAAAAAGTTTGTGTGGAATGGTAATTGTTATAAAAGCTTTGAAAATTTAAAGGGTAAGTTGACATCAGCTCCAGTATTGACTATCGCAACATGTACAAAAGGTTTAGTTATTTATAGTGATGCTTCATATCAAAGACTTGGATGTGTATTGATGCAGTATGGAAAGGAAATTACTTTTTCTTCTCGACACTTAAAGATACATGAACGTAACTACCCTACTCATGATCTCGAGTTAGATGCAGTAGTTTTTGCACTAAAGATCTGGAGACATTACTTATATGGTGTTAGTTGTGAAATTTTTACTGACCATCAAAGATTAAAATACTTGTTTACTCAAAAAGACTTGAACTTGAGGAAAATAAGGTGGATGGAACTTATAAAAGATTATGATTGCATGATACATCACCATCCGGGTAAAGCTAATGTTGTTGCCGATGATTTGAGCAGAAAATCTTGAGGCATAGTATCTTATATTCATTGTATTCGAGTTGATCTACTGAGAGAGTTAGCTTTAATGGGGGTGGAATTAACTTTGAATGAGTCTTACAGAATAGTAGCACATTTAAATGTTAGACCCACGTTGATTGACTGGATAAAACAAGCACAGGTAGGAGATGCAGAATTGGAGAAAGTTAGAGATAATATGAAAAAGGGTAAAGCAAGTGAATTTTCTACTCGGGATGATGACATTGTTATGTACGGTAACCATTTATGTGTACCTAATGTGCCTGATTTAAGAAGGATTATTTTAGAGGAAGCACATTGTTCTTTATATGCTATGCATCTAGGGAGCACGAAACTATATAGAGATTTGAAACAATGTTATTGGTGGTCAGGAATGATACACGACATTGAGATTTTGTTGCTAGATGTTTAATTTTCCAACAAGTGAAGGCAGAGCATGAGAAGCCAAGTGGTTTACTACAACCATTGCCTATTCCTGATTGGAAATGGGAACATGTTACTACAGATTTGGTTGTAGGTTTACCAAAATCATCCCGAGGGTTTGATGCTATTTGGGTTGCCGTTGATAGGTTGACTAAGTCTGCACATTTTCTTCCTGTTAAAGATACTTACTCCATGGATAGATATGCAAAAATATATGTGGATGAGATTATTAGATTGCATGGTGCACCAGTTTCTATTATTTATGATCGAGATCCTAAGTTCACTTCTCACTTTTGTCCTAGTTTACAACAAGTTTTGGGGACTAAATTGAGATTTAGTACAACTTTTCACCCTCAGACTGATGGGCGGTCATAAAGAACGATCCAGACACTCGAATACAAGTTACAAATTTTTATATTGGAGTTCAAGGGCAGTTGGGATGAACACTTGCCACTAATAGAGTTTGCTTATAATAATAGCTATTATTCGAGTATTGAGATTGCTCCTTATGAAGCCTTGTATGGGAGAAAATGCAGAACTCCAGTGTGTTGGACTGAAATAGGAGAAAGAAAACTACTTGGGCCAGAAATCGTACAGCAGACTACTGAAAAGATAAATCTTATCCATAATCACTTGAAGGTGGCGCAAAGTAGACAGAAAAGTTATGCAGACAACCGAAGCCAAGAATTGAAATTTGAGGAAGGTGATCGAGTATTCCTACGTGTTTTTCCTTGGAGAGGGGCTATGAGATTCAAGAAGAAAGGAAAGTTAAGTCCCAGGTACATTGGCCCTTACGAGATAGTAAAACGGGTTGGTGACCGGGCGGAAAAAGTGTGCGCGTGCAAAGTGCACAGTCGTCGTGAGTTTCGCCGCCGCGATACAAAAGAAAACCTAATATACTACTACACTTGACAAGCAAGTAGAGCGGTAAGTCGGGTATCGTAAGAAATCCACAGGGAGTAATTGAATTTTAGATGTTAATTATTTTAGTACTTCGGGAATAAAAGTGTAAAAGATGATAGGTTGGGAATGGTGACAAAAGAAAAGAATAAGTTAAGTCTAAATTAAAGGAAAGCGAGGATCGGGATCGCATCCTACCAAACGGATCGAAACAACTACTAACTAGAGTTAAGGCTCGAAAGAAATTTAATCGAGCATATCCAATTAAGCATAAACATCACACAATAAGGAATTTAAGCCAAAGTTGCGAGATTAAACATTTAATGGAAAATGGTCGCACGCGGATTAAATTCGGATTGTCGCTATAAACACTAAAGTTGCGTGACAAATAAAGTTAAACGCATAACAATCCAACTTTAATACACGCAGTTTCAATCAAACGCGATTTTGCACAAAACCTAATTTTCGGAGCTCGGGGCCCGAAAATGGCAGAAATGAAATCCCGACCCTATTTATCTAAGGGTGCATGGTGAGTTAAACTAAATTATGATAATTAGTCTAGGAAAGCAAGAATTTAAACATGTAAACTAGTTAGAAAGCATGGAAACTAAATTACAAGGCACAGAAAGAAGAAGAACAAGCTATATTAATGGACAGGAAGTGAATAGTTCAATCTTACAAACCACATGGGTTGTCAATCCAAGAAGAAGAGAGAAATGAACTCTCCACACCAAACCCTAACTAAAACTATCTAAATCAGAATATGTGTGTCTCTGGTTATTACAACAAAAATTGGCTTATATAGTAAGTTAGAATAAAAGAAAAGAAGAAAGAAAAGAAAAGAAAATATCTGCAGAAAAACAGGGGATCGATCGATCGACCCCTTTGGTCGATCAATCGATCAAGGGAAAATATCGACAATCCTGAAAGGTCGATCGATCGACCAGAAGCGTCGATCGATCGATCAATCAGGGCAGATTGCAGCAGCAGCAGCCCCTGCTTCTTTTCTTCTTCTTCTCCTTCTCCTCTTTTGCTTCTTGTATTTCCTCCGCAAGAAACGCCGTAACTTCTTCGTTATGTATCGGAATCGCGCACCTTTCACGGCCACGCGAAGCTAGCAAGGAGGGCTACAACTTCCGTGCGATGTCGGGCCAGGTACCTAAGCTGTGAAAAGACTAAAATTCCCCCGAACGTGCGATCGTGTACGGAACATCACCGGAATGCATCCGAACTTCATACTAAGCATCCAAACACCTACAAAAGCTCAATTAACCCCTGTAAAACATGTTAACATAGAAATCCGAGGGTTGTCTGGTTAACGAGCATAAATATAGGGATTAAGATACCCGAGGGGGCTAATAACGCGTAGGTTAACGGGTGAAATACGCAATATTTGCGTCGTATCACACCCCCTAACTTACACATTGCTAGTCCCTAGAAATGAAATAGGAAACAACAAGAACTACAAGCAAACCAAAAGCAGGAGAAGTACAAAAGTATGGTATAAAAGAAATAAAAATATAAGGCCACTTTCGCGGGCGATACGATTGCATTTAGAATATGAAATAAGCCCTTAAACCCCTAGCTTACCCTAGTGGACGATTGTCGTCTCGTGAGGGTTTTCAGGGATGATACCCACAAACATCATATGGTTTCCTCAAAATATGCCCAACCCAACATGCGACAAACTCAACAACAACGAAAAAGATTTCAAACATGTTATTAGCATATTGAACGAATTCAAATAAAAGTCCATTGTTATTAACAAGTTGAATGCACCTCATAGAATTGAAACTTTAAAATGTGGGAGGGGAGAGAGCACATGCAACGTGTGATTTGGCAAAAACTTAAATAAACTGGATAAACATAAATGCAAGCATGTATTCAATCCTCACGGGCATTACGCTCAACAAATGAATTCACTATGAAAAGGGAGGTAATACACGGGACATGCGGGCATAAAGAGTAAATGTAAATGGAAACTAGGCCGCACACATGTCACAAATGAAGAACGCTATATAGGAAATGAAAAACTTGCAATCTCAATGAAAGGATACCGCAAACTAAAAGAGGCGAAATACATTTTCACAGATTATCAAAACTATTTAAACTTTTGAATTACATCAACCTAAGATCACATAGGACTTGTAATATGGTTGTAATGTAGGCTAGTCTAGGGTGCGAAATGAAGGAATGTATGTACGGATTCAAAGTGTTTGGGATGAAAACTCGGGATAATGGAAAAATGCGGGCAATATCAAAAATTGGAAAACAAGTTCCAAAACAAGCATTAGATATATCATTTGGAGAGTAATCAAAGCTTATTCAACTATATACACAACATATAAAACTATCTCTTTCTTTTCTTTTCTTCTTTTTCTCATTTTCTCTTTTGTTTTCTTTTGCTTTTTGCTTTCTCTTTTTCTTCACTTTTTCACTACTTTCTTTTCTTTACTTTTCAAACTCTCTAATGCTTAAATTGCAACCGGCATCATAACAACATCATTCAATCCCAAGAAACATTCCAAATAAAGGAATGGAAAGTGTATATATGGGCTAAAAACTCAAATGTAGAGTTGGTTATGGGAATTTGGGTTATGAAAAGAAAGGCTATATTTAGGCTCAAAGAGGTTAACTAGGGAAAACGTAAGGGTGAGGTCAAGGTCAATATGGGTGATATAACAAAGAGGGCCTATGATCATTTCCAAAAGTTTACGCAATTCTCGAATCAAAACAATATATGAAAATCATGATCAAGTAACACATTTCAAGTATGAACTCAATTAATGAACGGTCAAATGAAAGATTAGTGAGATTACCGACGAATTCAACGTTTTCAATGAGAAAAGAATAGTGTATAACACTCACAAACGACGAAAGGTACGAAGATTACTCGGTGTAAGTATATACAATGCAACAAAAGATTACCGAGTTATAAAAATCTTAAACCAAATCAATATAACCAGGAAAGTGCATATGCTCATGGGATATAGTTTAATTCATGAAGTTATTCACAATATCAATGATTTGAGGACTAAAGTCCAATAACTTCTAAAATCGAGAACATGCATCATTGAGTTGTCTATCGGATCGGGCAAGTATTGAAATTTATCACTGGAAACAAGGCAAAATGCCCAACAAAGGAGAAAAAAGAAAGAAAATATTTTTGAAATTTTTTAAATTTTTCACAAAAAGGCATACTTAGTAACTAAATGGTGAGTAAATCCATGGACTACACATGAAATGGATAGAATATCCTACACCCCCTAACTTAAATGTTGCATTGTCCTCAATGCGCATTAAGAACACAACACAAAGAGAGGAAAAGAACGATATTACCCAAAATTGGAGCGATCTCCATGAGCACGAGTCCAAAGGAATCTACAAAACAAGTTAGTACCGAGCATAGAAAAAACAAATAACAAAAAGTTAACTGATTACACTAGACTAAATTAAAAGGAAAGAAAAATAGGAAAGAAAGAAAATTAAAAAGCTAACTATTTACAACCTACTATTTAGGCTTCACACTAACTATACACTAGAAGTCTAAATTGTTGAGGGTCCACCCAAAAAGGGATTTGACTTTGAAAGATCAATGGTGGACCCTCCAAAGTGAACATGCCTCTCGAAAGATATGAATTCCGTTTGGACAACGGAAGGCATGTGGGTGGTGAAAAAAGTTAACCATCGCCAATTTGAAATTTTGGGCGGACGATGGGGGATTTGGATAACAAGGGGGAAAGGTACACTAGAGATCCGAGAAAAGTCGACTCATCTCCCAAAGTCTTTTCAAATGGAATGGGAGATATTGCACACACGGGGATAGGTTCCATCGTAGCAAACAAAGTCGGCAAAGAGTCCTCGTCGGCAAAAAGTGTAGAAGTTTTAATTTCTACCGACTCACAGGAATCAACCGGTAATTCTAATGGTTCGATGACGGAAAACGAATATGGTGATGAAACAAATTCAATCTCAATCGACTCATCGTCGGAAGGAAATTGAATTTCGGGGGAGAGAGATTCACACTCGATGAGAAATTCTTTGAAAAATTGAGGTGAAACACAAGTTTCCACCTCCTCGTTGTTTTGTGCATAAGAATTCATCTCATCGCAAAGTGCACCAAGTCTCGTTCCAGCATCATTTAGGCTTTCCAAACCTTGGGAGTAAAGAAGCAAAGTCTCTTCCAAAGTAGGCTTCCTCGGCTCAAGAGCCTCGGACTCCTCATTTGGTTGAAACTCGTCTTCGAAAGTAATGAAATGAGAATCGTCATTGGATTCGAATAATGAATCCAACTCAAGCTCCCAATAACGATTTCCATTCCGATAAATGTTTTCAAGTCTTTCATTTTCAAGAAAATCTTGAAAATGAAAAACCTGAAAACTATTCCCAAAGTAAGAATCATTAGAATGACCGCTATAACTATAAAAGTAGGACATGATTACCTCGTTGTTTGCAGATGGAGAATCCGAGCAAGAAAGTGAGCAACCGCGAATCAAAGTTTCTTAGCGCTCAAAGTATGCAAATCCTGCAAAAAAGGTTAAAACAAAGAATACAAATACAAAAGGAAAAATACTACGAAATAATAAAACAATTACTATCTAAAACAAACTCCCCGGCAATGGCGCCATTTTGTGACCGGGCGGAAAAAGTGTGCGCGTGTAAAGTGCACAGTCGTCGTGAGTATCGCCGCCGCGATACAAAAGAAAACCTAATATACTACTACACTTGACAAGCAAGTAGAGCGGTAAGTCGGGTATCGTAAGAAATCCACAAGGAGTAATTGAATTTTAGATGTTAATTGTTTAAGTACTTTAGGAATAAAAGTGTAAAAGATGATAGGTTGGGAATGGTGACAAAAAAAAAAAGAATAAGTTAACTCTAAATTAACGGAAATCGAGGATCGGGATCGCATCCTACCAAACGGATCGAAACAACTACTAACTAGAGTTAAGGCTCGAAAGAAATTTAATCGAGCATATCTAATTAAGCATAAACATCACACAATAAGGAATTTAAGCCAAAGTTGTGAGATTAAACATTTAATGGAAAATGGTCGCACGCGGATTAAATTCGGATTGTTGCTATAAACACTAAAGTTGCGTGACAAATAAAGTTAAATGCATAACAATCCAACTTTAATACACGCGGTTTCAATTAAACACGATTTTGCACAAAACCTAGTTTTCGGAGCTCGGGGCCCGAAAATGGCAGAAATGAAATCCCGAACCTATTTATCTAAGGGTGCATGGTGAGTTAAATTAAATTATGCTAATTAGGCTAGGAAAGCAAGAATTAAAACATGTAAACTAGTTAGAAAGCATGGAAACTAAATTACAAGGCAAAGAAAGAAGAAGAACAAGCTATATTAATGGAGAGGAAGTGAATAGTTCAATCTTACAAACCACATGGGTTGTCAATCCAAGAAGAAGAAAGAAATGAACTCTCCAAACCAAACCCTAACTAAAACTATCTAAACAGAATATGTGTTTCTCTGGTTATTACAACAAAAATTGTCTTATATAATAAGTTATAATAAAAGAAAAGAAGAAAGAAAAGAAAAGAAAATATCTGCAGAAAAACAGGGGATTGATCGATCATCCCCTTTGGTCGATCGATCGATCAAGGGAAAATATCAAAAATCTTGAAAGGTCGATCGATCGACCAGAAGCGTCGATCGATCGATCAATCAGGGCAGATTGCAGCAGCAGCAGCCCCTGCTTCTTTTCTTCTTTTTCTCCTTCTCCTCTTTTGCTTCTTGTATTTCCTCCGTAAGAAATGCCGTAACTTCTTCGTTATGTATAGGAATCGCGCACCGTTCACGGCCACACGAAGCTAGCGAGGAGGGCTACAACTTCCGTGAGATGTCAGGCCAAGTACCCAAGCTATGAAAAGATTAAAATGCCCCTGAACGTGCGATCGTGTACGAAACTTCACCGGAATGCATCCGAACTTCATACTAAGCATCCAAACACCTACAAAAGCTCAATTAACCCCTGCAAAACATGTTAACATAGAAATCCGAGGGTTGTCTGGTTAACGAGCATAAATATAGGGATTAAGATACCCGAGGGGGCTAATAACGCGTAGGTTAACGGGTGAAATACGCAATATTTGCGTCGTATCAGTTGGAGCTGTAGCTTATAAGTTGGCATTACCACCAGAATTGTCTCAGATACACAATGTTTTTCATATATCCATGTTACGTAATTATGTGCCCGATCCTTCACATGTGTTTATTTCACAACCGATAGAGCTTCAAGATGACTTTACCTACATGGAGGAACCCATTGCTATTGTAGATCAAAAGGAGCAAGTGTTGCGTAGTAAAACCATTTCACTAGTTAAAGTGATGTGGAGAAGTCAGAATGTACAGTATGCCACCTGGGAAGGGGAAGATAACGTGAAGAAGCAATTTCCTCATCTATTCGATAAGTTTCTTATGCATTAAATTTCGAGGACGAAATTTTTATAAGAGGGGTAGAATTGTAAGGCCCTAAAACATGATTAGGAAGGTTAATTACATGATTAATTATAATTTAGGAGTTATAAGTTATAAATTGGTTATGTGTGTTAACCATGTTAATTATCATTTTTAGGGGATGCATGCTCATGTGATATATGTGTTGTTTACATTAGGTGCTAATTTAGTTTATGATCGGGGATACCATGTTTATAACATATGATTAGTTATGTGGTTAAATGCATCATAAATTATGTTTTTAATGCATGATTATTTTTATAAAAGTAAATAAGGGTGTTGATACGAAATTGGCAATGTTTGGTTTCCACATGTGAATGTTTTGAGATTTGCAGTAAATTGCTACTTTCCTGTTCGAAGCCCAAATTAGGCGTATTAGTTTTTGATTTTGGGAAAACATAAAGTATGAAAGTTGTATATATATGAATTAATATTATAACACAACAAACGGTGGGTTAAACGGAGGCTTGTACTAGAAGTTATACCGAAAGTACGAAACAAGGGCAAATATGTCCATCCCTTAAGTGACAATTGCCTTATTAGCACACCATGTGCTATTTTTTGATTGGTTAAAGGATGGGTGATGGTTTGGCCGACTTAAACTTCATAAAACAACCCCTTTTTTCATCAATTGCAGTCATGAACAAGAGTTTTGCCTAAAGAGAGAGAAAGAGAAGAAAGTTAAGGAATAAATCTTTGGAAATTTTCTATAAATCAAGGAATCCTCATAAGGTAATTACATCTTTATTAAAGTTGGTCACATGGATGAGTTCTATACTTATCATTTTTTTATTTTGATTTGGATATATATTTTAATGATACCCATATTGCTTAATTGTGTTGGAACAAGGATGGGTTAAGAACATAAGTTAAAACTGCATCTAGGATCGTAAATGCATACTTTAAAGTCCTAAATTTACTTCATCTTTTCATAAAGCATTTTGATTTAGAAAATTCATGATTATGATGTATATTTCTTCTAAAACATGTTTATTATATGTTTCCATGAATTATACTCAAGGTCAATGTTATGTATGCTTAAAAATGTTAAGTTATGCCTTAATGTTGTATTTTGACCTAGTTATGCTAAAAATGGCATAAATCATGGAATACTTATTGTAATTGAGTGATTCAAGTTGGATTATAAAACATACTCATACATGTATAACATATCCAAAAACTGCGTGAAAATACCAAGGAATTAACCCTTGGTGATAGTTTCAAGTTTTGGTTTAAAAACAGCCCTAAAGGAGCAAGAATGCATATCTGGTGTTTGACGTTTTGCTCGACATAGAAAATGAGCCCTAAAAATTACGAAACATTAATTTTGTACTATTCAATATGTTTACTGATATTGGGTGGAATATCATGCAAAGTTAAATTGTATAAAAATTATGAAAATTCCAAGAAGTTGAAGTTGTGTTGTTTTTCTTGAGAAACGATTTGGAAAAAGGTTGTAATAAAATGGGCATAACTTTGTCTAGCGAATTCGTAAATTAATTCCGTAAATTGTGTTAGAACCATAATTAATTGGGTGTTATAGAAATGTGAAATATCATATTTAATTTCTCTTTAGTTATTTCTGATTGACCAAATGGTGTGATGTATTACTGGGTTTGATGTTAATCGATGTATTCAAATACTAATGACATTGAGTTGTTAGGTGGGGAAGAAACTACTACTACCATACCAAGGAAGTAGTTTGGTATTAATCTTAGCACCAAATACAAGGTGAGTGACCTGTCCTATGAAATATAGATACTTATATGTTCATATGGAAATGTGTAGTTAAACACATGTGTTAAAATGCTTATGGGAGTGATGTCGTATTTAGGAAACATATGCATATGATTAAAAATGTTAAGTGATGTTATATAATGATATGGACTAGTAAGTACTTTATCTAATGTTAAGTACTGGTGGGTCCTACGGGATGCAGCGGCCCCACTATCCCAATTTAAAGGTTTGTTGTACTCGGGCCTAATTATGGGATTTTGTGTTCGCCATTAACTGGGAGTTAATTGGACTGGCAGGTCCAAGCTTGCGAGAGTCACACAATTCCTATTGGGTTATAACATTAGAAAATAAAAATGGTTATTCGAATTGATTATATGTGTGGAATATGGTCATTCACTAAGCTTGTGTTGCTTAAACTCCTATAATGTTATGTTTCAGGTACGCCTATCATTTGGAGTTCACTCCCAAGTTAGGACCTTAAAACGGGGGAGTGACGGATATCTAGTATAGTTTGAATATCAAGAATCTTGTTGTGTAAATATTAAACTAAAGATCTTTGTTATGTAAAGTTGTGTAGTACTTATAGGTTACATGTAATTGTAGTTATGTTTTCATCTACACATACCTTTGAAAAAAAAATCTCATGTTATTTTTCCTTAGAGATTTAAATTAAAGCATTGTTTATGGTTTAAGGCAATTTATCACTAATTAACAAGGATGATATTAACTTAATTAAGTCGGGGCGCGACAGTTTTGGATAGCGACAAAGTTAAGACGGTATGCTCTCACACTTTCATTTCTTTTCCAAGTTACGTAATTCGGGTTTTAGTGTTTAAGAACAGTAATGCTCTATATTTTATAGATTAACTACATGTTCTGTGTTCCATATAATGCTCAATTGAGAATGCTTAGATCTTTTGTACGTGCTTTAGTAAAACATGAATATGAATATATGGGAATATGCATCCATCATATTTGATGAAATTCTCAAGTCATACGAACCTCAGTTTCTTGGTAAGTTGGTTTTGGTAAAATATGCAAGTTAACATTTTTGTACTTTATTATATGTTCTCTTGTTATATCCAGTTTCAATGTTATGCTTTTGGCGGGATGCAACATTTTTTTTGGTGTGGAGAAAAGGGGTTTTGTCAAACACTGATCCATATCCGTATGTGTAATAAGTTTTGTAGCAGTCTAGATCTTTAGGTCCCTAACTGGGACATGTATTTACTGTGCAGCTAAGCTGCTGGATGAAGATGGCATTAAGCTTTTGCATGAGGGGTGGTGGAAGCAACATAAAATGTAGAGCTCGGTAAAAAGGAACTGTCTCAATTCATCCAATGAAATAGCAATAGCAGAATGTTATTTTATATTCAAATGATGGAAATACAAAATAATGGTTCATTTTTCATGGTAATTTGTTGTTGCAACTACAATATAACAAGGTGTGATGATACTCTTGCTCACGCAAAGTTATGTTTTTTATGTTTGAAAAGGGAAATTAACGATTTGTAAATTCATTTAAGTTGATATTACATTGTTGACATAATTACATATGGTTACGCTTATGGATTTTAAAATGGTGAATGGTTTTGTGCAGGGCACCCGACCATGACTAACTGATGTTTTCTGGAGAGCTTCCATTTAGAAGCATTCATGGTATGCACTCTATGATGATATTATTTTACATATTCATGTACAATGTATTTGCAAGTGTTGGTGTTCTTCATTGCCGAAGAGTACACGAGTTATTAAATCTACTTATTATCATTTTTTCTTAATTGATTATTGTTTATTTGAATTACTTATTTGCTTTTTTGAATATTTTTTCCAGATAATTAATGCTCGATTTATGGAAGGAAGTCACATAAGAGCACAATGTGGAGTGCATTTCTTTTAAAACTGAAGTTGAATTCAACAAAAAAAAAATGAGGATCTTCTGGTAATCAAACTTTTGTCTGACAATCTTATAAATTAACTTTAAATTTACTAAGATTTAAATATTCTTTTAGGCATTGCAACTAAACACTTTCACCGTTAGGCTGACTGTAATTACCTATCCAAACTACTGATTCTAAAAAATTTAACTTCTTGTGTGTAAATAAGTTCATAAGCCTTTCTAAAAACTGTTAATAATGATATTTTTAATGTCACATAGGGGCATGTTTGCAACCATTTCATTGTAATGGGATGTAAATAATAAAAATAAGCGAGGCACTAGATTGTGGTCAAATTCGGCATTGTTGTTGTTCAACGAACATGTGTTCAGGTATGCCAAACATAACCAAATTTCATTATTTGTTTGGATAAACTTTGTTTTGTTTTGGCTTGGTTATATATGTTGTGTTAACATTTTTATCAAATTTGGATGTCAGCATACAAATTTTGTTCCTTCTTTTGGTTATTATCATTAGATTGTAGGTGCACATCATTGTGTTTCAATCATGTGCTATAGATTTAATTGTACAAATTTGATACAGCATATATTTGAAGTTATTGTGTTTAATCGTGCAGATTTCAATCATCTTTGTGTTATAATCAGTTTTGATACAGCATATTTGATACAAATTTGATGTTTGAAACCACAAAGCGGGGGTGTGCTAATGTTTGAATCAGTTTTGCAGCAGCAGCTATTGCAGCTACTATATCTGATGGTGTATATGGTTATGATTTTGGTGTTGATCCCAATCTGATGCAGCTGACGCAGGTCGTGATATTGGAAGCAGTGTATCTTCAGCTGTGGAAGTTGTCAAAGGTTTAGTTAGTAAACTGATGGACTCTTAAATAAGAGTTGACCCCACATGATTTCTGATACATTTGACAAGACATATTAAGGTATCTCTTCTATTTAATGAGTTTGACAATTAAGGTACCACATGTCAGCGATTTGGAAAACAGAGGTTCGTAAATGTACTAATACATTTGTTAAGGTAAGCTTAAGATGTGACTATTGTGTTGCCTTGAAGATGCTTGATGAAATGAATGCCAGCCAACAGAACTGTAAGCCGTGGGGTAAAGGTTTAATTCGTGAAAATTGGGGACTTCTATCAGTTTTGTTCTAAACTTTGAGGGAGAAAATGCCAAAAGGTCCCTTACCAAAGTTATACAACCATTATTTTGAGTCGCTTACCTCCTCATTATAGCCTCTTAAAACCTTTTTTGTAGTATGAATACATGGACCTCACTTTTAAAACCATTGAATATTCCATCAAACTCGAGCGCAATGTACCCACCCCTCACAATCGTAATTTTCTTAGGTTTTAAAGGCAAATCAAGGGGAGCATCTGAATCTATCACATACATTTTCAGGAATTTTGGGAATAAAGTATCGTATGCTCTTCATCCTTGCCCTTCTCAAAGGTGATTTTTTTTTATTTACACATGTTTATACATGTATGTATGTATGTATGTATGTACGTGGATAGTATTATTATTTACTTAAAACATGGACATGTGCAGGGATAAATCATTTTTCGGGTAGCAGCTGGGATTATTATTATTGGAAATTCAGCACTTGTACTTGGCCTTTAGCCTGCTCATTTTGGAGATTCCCAATAAAGTAAAGAGTGTTTTGGAGATTCCCAATGAAGTACAGTCTATCGGAGTTCCAGAAAATTCAAAGGTCATAGCTCCATTAATTTCTACCTTCTTTGACAAATAGATCATGATGCCAAGTGATCCTATGACTCAACAACTGACTTTTCTGAATCAGGGGCGCAAACGAGAACCCAGTAGAGGTTGGTTGATAAGACAAGACGAATAAGAGTTTGCAAACCACTGTTGGTGTGAAATTTTGTTATTGCTCTATACTTGAGTTTAACCTTAATTTATTACTTTCATACACTCATTTGCAATCATCTCTATAAAAGAACATCTTTATAATTATATACATGATTTCTACATTACAATTGCAGTTTTCATGGGCTCCTCTCCTTACATATCTTTCAAGTATAGACTGCGGTGGTTTAAAGAAATCAAACAGGTCTACACTTCACCTTTATTGAATTCAATATTGTTAATTTATTATTGTAGAGTTGTATTATTTTTGTTTTCTAACAACCCATTTAAAAAAACACAGCTTCACTCAAGAAATTAAGAAACAAATGGACAATGGTCTATATGAATAAATAGAGTTATATATATTGTAAAGTTTAATTATAGTTGTGAAGGAAACCAATTTAGGTTGGATTTGTTATGTACTTTTTTTAGTTTCCATATATGTAATTTTATTAACTATATGAAAGCTTCATACTTAGTGAATTATATATTGTCTCTGATAATATATTATATGTTGCAGAAATTTATGGTATCATGTCAAGACCAACGAAGGTGAAGAAATTGATGATGAACTGTCGATTTCCTTTAAAGCCTTAGTTACAGCTACAAACTGTCGATCCCACAAGGGGTTGGGGTTTTCGGAGGTGTGCATAAGGCAATGATATGTGGAAAAGTTAGGCAAGCACCTGTGTAGAAGATCTTGAGAAATGGTCAAAATGTAACCATTCTTACATTTGGGATTGGGGGTATGTATGATAAAAGAATTATAAGAGCCAAAGACCATTTTTACATTTGGGACTAGATTAATGGCATCAAATTGTATTGTGCAATGAAACACTTGGAGTTTATTCAGTTCAATACCTTGCTAGAAACTCTTCAGTGTGCAACATGTAATTGCACAATTACTAGAGCTTATTTCCATTTCTTTCTTTCTTCTGTAAATATGGTTGAATGCATATGTTCTTTATTTGAAGTTGTAAAATTTAGATTTCTTTATGTGCATGAATTGTAACTAGATGCTTTAACAGTAATTGTATTTTTTCTTAATATTTTATTTATCCAATTCCTTTTTCAAGTCAATAGTATGTTAATGTTCAACTATTGTCATGGAAATAGTGTTTACATCCATTCTTTGTATAGTAAGCGACTATATCATTTGGTTTAGTTAGTATGTACAAATTTGTAGCAAGTAATTTGTGGAAATAGGTTTTCTAATATTCAGTTCACAATTTAACACAATTGCATTTGGGTATATTAATTAGGATCCATTTTTAATTTTTATCTCTCATCACTTATTTTTATTGAAATTATTGTTAGTTACGACATACAACTAAGGAGGAGTTATATTTAGAGTATGTGGAAATTAAACATGACACATATTGCTACTTTTGATTATGGCATTGTGTTCTAGCACTATAAATCAGAATTTTTATACACTAATTTTCCATAATTATATATTTTTGATAGTACTACATGATTAATATTCTCAATTAATAAAAGTGTCGGGTAAGCGCTAAGTTTGAGAAGTTAGGAATTTGTCAAAACCTTTCTTTGGGTCTTGAAAAGCAATTACGTTTGAAATTAATGTGAAAAGAAAGTTTTGGTAGTTTATTAAAGCATAAATTTTATTGGCGACTCGTAAATTGATGTGAAAAATGCACCTATGCCTATTCACCATTTCGCGATTACGTATTTTGAATTTTTTTGCCCTACCTTCAGGCATAGGCGTTCCGCTAGTACATATATGTACAAGAATTTGCACTAGTATATTTATATGTGAATGACAGTATGTAGAAATGGATAGCTCAGAATAGAACATATGTGAAAATTTAACGAAAATATCTTTTCCTTTCAATAATATCATTTTAATTGCCAGGTACGTTCTTATACCATATTCTTCTACCGCAATATTCCTCAGTAGTTGAGGGTCAATCAAACTTGTTCATCACAACACCTTATTTTGGGCACACCAGCTATAACCTAGCTGGGAAGGTTAGTCAGTAAAAGAGGTCCCTTAGACCGAATCTTCTTTTCCCATATTCAATATCATTTTCAGTACTCATTTTAATTCGTATGTCTATATGGACGAATATAAACATATCACACGGAATAATTCATTACTATGAGATGAATTTTGAGAATAAAATAATTTCACAAAATATATATAGTTTGCATAATATCATATAATCAAAATACGCAAGGAATGCCATGAATACTCACCTAAAACATAAGTACGAAGTTATAGATATAGAGTCTTGGATCATTAAGACGAAACTTCTTCTTAAAATTTACTTTATCTCACTATTTCTCTCTGATATTTTTGAATGAATTTCATGTAATAATGAACCTAAATGTCTTATTTATAGTTTCCCAAATATGTTGGGGTGTTGACACGTGTCTAGTGACCAAGTTTTTACAATGGCGAGTCAGCATTTACGTGTCGTATAACAGAGCAGTCTTGCAGTCTTAAGTCACCAAACTGTGACACATGTTTTAATTTTTCCTCTAACGGCAACACGTGTTTTAGCTTTATCTATTTGGATGACTTGTGTAAGCACTAGGTGTCAAGCATGAGGTGGAAAGTTGTTAGGGGTATAATGGTAATTGTACATATTAAGGGCATTTTTGTAATTTCACGCGATATATTTTCAATATTTCTTAGAGGTTCATGATCGAGTCGAAAAACCAAGCATCCGTGTAATACGCTAGTCGTTGTTATGGGCTTCGAACCCCAATAAAAAAAACTAGACTTGTAACTACACTCTTAAGGAGTACAGTGGTGAGTCTCATTATCGAATCCACAGGGAATGTTTGATAGAATTTAATTGATTTATTACTTCTAAACTAAAAGTGAAAAAGATGATGATGGTTGAAAAGGGAAAAAATACAAAAAGTTAACTATGCATGCATGAGCAAATTAATTAAAATGAATGAGAAAGTATGTTGGAATACAATCCCCTAACCCTAGTAATTTACAACGTAGAATACTAGAATTGTAAATTATAAATTTGATGGAAACTAGTCTTTATAGATCCTAAGAATTACGTATATGAGGTTCAAGCCTGCACCATACAAAATCAAAGATAACTATAAAGCGGTGATAAATAATTATACACACATAGTATTCTTAAACATCCCAAGTACCTAGGGAAAGAGAGATTAAAAGATCTACAATCGTTGTAAAATTGTCTCGCTCGATTCTTTCAAATTTTTAATTTAAATTCTATCTTCTACATAAGTAATTTACTTTGGGATGGGTTCATGCATCCCAACCCTTAAAAACTTAGCTAGGCATGATTTTATTAAACGAAAACAAAATTCTAGATGTGTAGGAAGTCATAGGTCTATTATGCATTGAAAAGGAACATGAATTGAGAAACAAAATTAAACTACAAGAGTAATTTAAACTTATAATATGAAAGAAATTGAAAGTAGAACTTAGCATTACTTGAATGGAAGAAGGAGATCTGAACTTGAAACTTGAATCTTGAATAACTCTTGTTTAACTTACAAACTAGGGTTTCTAAATCCTATGGAAAGAAAAATATGAAATTATATGCCAAAAGAAACTCTCCCTTTCTTCCTTTCTTTCACTGTTTTGCATTCTCTTTCGCACTAATTTGAATGAAATACCTTTAAAATACATAAGAGATACACAAAATACGAAATACATGCCAAAAAGGATTAGTAGCATAAATATAAGACAAATACAAGCTATTTACAATGCACGGGATCATAAAAATACCAAAATTAAGGGGATAAATGTGAAGAATTTATGCCTAATCAAATCCCCCTAACTTTGAACTTTGCGCATCCCCAACAATGTACGAGAAATGAGTTGACTTTTGAAATTCCTTTCATTAAAATAAAATTCCACTTTCGCAGGCAAGAGATTGCATTGAGCATATGCAATCAGCCTTTAAACCCCTAGGTTACCCTAGTAGGACGAGTTTTGTCTCGTGAGGGTTTGCAGTGAATACACCCACAAAATTCTTTATTGACTCAAATAAATATACAAATCCTTAAAAATTGTACAATTTAAACTTTTCAAAAAATTATCACCATAAATTCATATTCAAATGTCTCAAACCATAGTGTGTGTGTGTAAAGCCAAAAATTAAGCCTCAAATTTCCACCAATTGAGCATTACGTTACTTTACGAAAATTCATTTTGATTCAATTTTTTACGGATGCACTCACAAACGAATCACTCGAATTGTGGTTCTTTTCTCCCGATATGCAAGATATAATGAGTAAATATAATGGACACAAATTCACGCATACAAAATTGAAAAGAAGGAAATATATGGTGAAAAGATCTCATCATCGGAATACAGTTATTAGGAAACGGGAAACATCATCTCTTAATCACACCATTTTAATCTTTTTTATTATCTTTTCATGTCTTAGCTCTCCATGCAGTAATTAATTTCGCCATTCAGACTCGGTTAGGACTTTTCGGGTTAAAAAGCGTAAAGGGTAAAAATGGAATGGACGGAATGTTCAGAATTGAAAAATGTCCTTATGACGTCCATTAGTGCTTTATCGAGCATTTGCTCATTTTTCTCTTTCATTTTCTATTTTCATTTATATCTTTTTTTTCCTGCAATTTTTCTTGTCTTGCGCTTTTTGTATTACACACTTTGGACTTACTTGATGAATATCTATTTTTTCACAATTTCGGGTTATTTGGGTTTTTCGGGTTATCAAACTAAAGGAAAATATTTTATTAGGCTCAAAGTAGGTTGCAAAGGGATAATTTTATCACAACTTTGTTATGGATAATATTTTTGGGTTAAACAAAAGAGGGCCTACTTCATTTTTCAAATTTCTAATCACATTACCACATGCATCTCGAGATTAATTTAGTTTAGAGATATATTTAGCACGAATTTCGAGAAAACATTTCACACATTTCTCACAACCTAAAAAAATAAAGGATTGAGATCATCAACGACTTATTAAAACACTGAAAATAACTTTGAGTTAATAAAAAATCGGATTGATTTAAAAACTCATAAAAAATTGAAAGGCTCGAAATCTCACCGGGTTTGATTAATCTCCACACTTATTTGTTAAGCCGTTAATTTTCTTTCAATTTCCATCTTCGGTCCATTCTGGCTTAGTGCATTTTGAGACTTTAAATAGACTAAAGGTGATATTTTTGAAAATTTTAAATTCCAATTTTTGTTTATTTTGAACAAAAATATTTTTGACTTTTTTCAAAAATTTTACTTTTTTTTTTAATTTTTTTATAAAAAACACACACTTGGAAAGAACTTGTGATCGAATCAATGAATCTAAAAAATAAATGGGAAGAATATCCCACACCCCCTAACTTAAATGTTGTATTGTCCTTAATGTGAATCAAGAACACAACATAAAGAGAGGAAAAGAAAGAAATCACCCAAATGGAGCGATCCCCGATGAGTGCGAGTCCAGTGAAACTACAAAACATGTTAGAACTAAGCACAACAAAAACTTTAACTAGTTACTCTAAACTAAAAGAAAATAAAAGGAAATATAAAAGGCTAATTATGTACAACCTATGATTTCATCTTCTAATAAGTTATACACTAGAAGTCAAAAAATTTGAGGGTCCACCCAAAATAATTTTTGACTTTGAGGGGTAATTAGTGTACCCTCATTAGGATGCATGCCTACCGAAAAATAAGAATTTCGTTTGAAAAATGGAAGTCATGTGAAACGCAAAAGAAATGAACCATCACCTATTAAAAAATTTAGGGGGACAATGAAGGATTTGGTTGCATAGGGGGACAAGTCCCATTGGGATCCAAGAAAAACAGAATCACTTACCATAGATTTTTCAAGTAGTATGGGAAGTGCGGCACACAAATAGAAAGTGTCCATCATGGAAAAAAATTCAAGCATAGAGTCCTTGTCCTTAAAATATTCTCCTCTAAAATTTTCAATTGGATCTGGTGGAGTGACACGTCTAAGTGTATGGCCCGTAAGATGAAGCATCTCAAAATAACATTCCCATACAAGAATCGGATCCACATCCTTAAGACATTCATCCAGTTCTTGTGATGGATTTAATGGTTCGATAATAGTGGGTACACAATGAGACAAATGATCTTCAACCCAAGTAGATTTTGCAATATTTATAAGAGGTTGATATTCAAAAGAACTTGGATCACTCTCATTGATTTCATCCTCAAAAAGGTTAGGTGAAGCGCAAGTCTTGACCTTCTCTAAGTTGTCCAAATAATCATTAAACTCCTTGCAAGTTGCTCTAATTTTCAACTCTGTAGCAGCAAGGTCGTCAGATTGCTTTTTGATAATAATCAATAGTTCTTCGAAAGTAGGCTTCTTTGGTTCTAGCACCTCGGATTCCTCATTTGGTTGAAAACATTCTTCAACTTCAAAAAGATCAAAAGAAAAATACTCATTTGGTTCAAATAATGCATCTAACTCTTTCTCCCAATAACGATTTTTTCTCGATATTTTTTTTCAAGTATTTCTTCTTCAAGCAATTCATTTTGATAAATTTCCATGGCCTTAGCACTGGGATTGTATTTATGAGACTCATCTTTAGTGATATTGATCCATTGTTCATAAGTCTTGAGCGACTCCTCCTCACTATTATCATAACAATTAAAGCCACCAAAAGAGTTAGAGTAAGACATTTCAAATTGGGCAATTCAAGAATGTGACACCCATATATTTTTTTTTTGTTTTTTTGTGTATTTTTTTTCTCGAAATAGTAAGTCAATTACAATCTATAACAAACGGTCCTCGGCAATGGCACAATTTTGATTGAGTCGAAAAACCGAGCGTTTGTGTAATACACTAGTCGTTGTTATCAGCATCCAACCTCAATACAAAAAAACTAAACTTGTAACTACACTATTAAGGAGTATAGTTGTGAGTCTGACTAATGAATCCACACAGAATGTTTGATAGAATTTAATTGATTTATTACTTCTAAACTAAAAGTGAAAAGGATGATGATGGTTGAAAAGGGAAAAAATAAGGAAAGTTAACTATGCATGCATGAGCAAACTAATTAAGACGAATGAGAAAGTAGGTTTGAATATAATCCCCTAACCCTAGTAATTTACCATGTAGAATAGTAGAACTGTAAATTCTAAATTTGAATGAATCCAGTCTTTATAAATCGTAAGCATTACGTATATGAGGTTCAAGACCGCACCATATGGAATGAAAGGTAAATTTAAGGCGGTGCTAAACTATTATACGCACATTGTATTCTTAAACATCCCAAGTACCTAGGGCAAGAGAGATTAAAAGATCTACAATGGTCGTAAAATTATCTCGCTCGATTCTTTCAAATTTTTAATTTAAATTCTATTTTCTACATAAGTAATTTACATTGGGATGGGTTCATGCATCCCAACCCTTAAAAACTTAGCTAGGCATGATTTTATTAAATGAAAACAAAATTCTAGATGTGCAGGAAGTCATAGGTCTATTATGCATCGAAAAGGAACATGAATTGAGAAAGAAAATTAAACTATAGGATTAATTTAAACTTACAATATGAAAGAAATTGAAAGTAGTTGGTTTAATAATACGACGATAATTTGCATATTTCTAGACTTAGGCTTAAAAGATGGCGTTAGTGGCTGAAACGCCAAATAACCCTCGAACGGTCGTGTGGGTGGCACCAACACCTCGCACGTGACCAATGTAACTCGTAGGAACTGACCGTGTGATCACGTGATCCTCTATTTGAGAATACAATGATAATTTGCATATTAATATACATAGGCTTAAAAACATGACATTAGTGGGTGAAAAGCCGAAACAACCCCCGAGCAGCCCTGTGAGTGGCACCAACACCTCACGGGACCAAATTTAACTCGTAGGAATTGATCGCGCGATCAGGGGACCCTCAGTTTGAGAATACGAAGATTATCTGCATATTTCTAATTCTAGGCTTAAAAACATGGTGTTAGTGGGTGAAAAGCCAAAACAACCCCGGACGACCCCGTGATTGGCACCAACACCTCGCATGGGACCAATGAAACTTATTAGAACTGACAGTACGATCACGAGACCCACAGTTTGAGAATACGATGATAATTTGCATATTCCTAGACTTAGCCTTAAACTTGAAGTTAGTGGGTGAAAATTCCAAACATCCCCCGAATGGCCCCGTAAGTGGCACCAACACATCGTAGGAACTGACCACGCGATCACGGGACCCTCAGTTTGAGAATTCGATAAAAAATTGCATATCTCTGGACTTAGTCTTAAAAACATGGTGTTATTTGGTGAAAACTCTAAAAAACCCCGTACGACCCTATGAGTGGCACCAACATCTCACAAGCGACCAATACCGACCGCGTGATCACGTGCCCATCGATTTGAGAATACGATGATAATTTTCATATTTATATACTTTGGCTTAAAAACATGGCATTGGTGGGTGAATAGAAAAAACAACCCCCGAACGACCCGGTGAGTGGCACCGACACCTCGCAAGGGACCAATGTAACTCGTAGAAATTGATCGCGCGATCACGGGACCCTCGGTTTGAGAATACGATGGTAATTTTCATATTTCTAGACTTAATCTTAAAAACATGGCGCTAGTGGGTCAAAATCTGAAATAGCCCGAGGCGTCCCCGTGAGTGACACCAACAAATCGCACGGGACCAATGTAACTCGTAGCAACTGACCGCGTTATCACAGGACCCTCAGTTTGAGAATACGATAATAATTTCATATTTCTAGACTTAGGCTTAAAAACATGGCATTAGTGGGTGAAAAGCTGAAATGGACCTCGAACGGCAACGTGAGTGGCACCAACACCTAACACGGGACCAATGTAAGTTGTAGGAACGGACCGTGCGATCACGTGAGCCTCAGTTTGAGAATACGATCATAATTTGCATATTTATGTACTTAGGATAAAAAACATGGTGTTAGTGGGTTAAAAGCCGAAACAACTCCTGAACGACCCCATCAGTGGCCCAACACCTCGCACGGCATAAATGTAAGTCGTAGGAACTGACCGCGTGATCAGGGGTCCCTCGAGTTAAGAATTTGACAACAATATGAATATTTCTTGAGTTTGGCTAGAAAACATGGCGTTAGTGAGTGAAAAGCCGAAATAGCCAGCGAACAGCACCGTGAGTGGAACCAACACATCGCACAGGACCAATGTAACTCATAAGAACTGACCGCGTGATCACGGGACCCTCGGTTTAAAAACAAGACGATAATTTGCAAATTTCTAGACATAGGCTTAAAAGATGGCGTTAGTGGGTGAAACTCCAAAACAACCCCCAAACGGTCGCGTGAGTGGCACCAACACCTTGTACGCGACAAATGTAACTCGTAGGAACAGACCACGCAATCATGTGAGCCTTGATTTGGGAATACAATGATAATTGGTAAATTTATATACTTAGGCTTGAAAACATGGCATTAGTGGGTGAAAAGCCGAAACAAACCCCAAACGGCCTTATGAGTGTAACCAACACCTCGCACGGGACCAATGTAACTCATAGGAATTGACCGCGCGATCAGGGGACCCTCGGTTTGAGAATATGATGATAATTTGCATATTTCTAATCTTAGGCTTAAAAACATGGCGTTAGTGGGTGAAAAGCCAAAACAACCACGGACGGCCCCCTGATTGGGACCAACACATCGTATTGGAAAAATGTGACTCGTTGGAACTGACGGTGCACGATCACGGGACCCACGGTTTGAGAACACGATGATAATTTGCATATTCCTAGACTTAGCCTTAAAACATGACCTTAGTGGGTGAAAATTCGAAACATCCCCTGAACGGCCCCATGAGTGACACCAACACCTCGCACAGGACCAATGTAACTCGTAGGAACTGACCGCGTGATCACGGGACCCGCGATTTGAGAATTTGATTATAATTTGAATATTTCTAGACTTTGGCTTAAAATCATGGTGTTAGTGGGTGAAAATCCAAAACAGTTCGCGAACGGCCCGGTGAGTGGTACCGAAACATTGCACGGGATGAAAATGTAACTCGTAGGAACTGATTGGGCGATCAGGGGACCCTCAGTTTGAGAATATGATGAAATTGTGCATATCTCTAGACTTTGGCTTAAAACATGTCGTTAGTTGCTAAAAAGGCTAAAAAAACCGTACGACCGTGTGAGTGGCACTAACACCTTGCACGCGACCAATATTGGCCGCGCGATCACGTGCCCATCGATTTGAGAATACGATGATAATTTGCATATATCTATACTTATGCTTAAATACATGACGTTTGTGGGTGAATAGCCAAAACAACCCCCGAACGGCCCGCTGAGTGGCACTAACACCTCGCAAGGGACCAATATAACTCGTAGGAATTGATCGCGCGATCACGGGACCCTTGGTTTGAGAATACGATGAAAATTTACATATCTCTAGACTTAGTCTTAAAAACATGGAGTTAGTTGGTGAAAAACCTAAAAAAAATCGTACGACCGTGGTAGCGGAACTAACACCTCGCACGCGACCAATACTGATCACCCGATCCCGTGCCCATCGATTTAAGAATACGATGATAATTTGCATATATCTATACTTAGGCTTAAAAACATGGCGTTAGTGGGTGAATAGAAAAAACAACCCCCGAACGGCCCGATGAGTGGCACCAACACCTCGCAAGGGACCAATGTAACTCTAGAAATATTCAAATATAACTCGTAGGAACTGACCGCGCGATCACGGGACCCTCGATTTGAGAATTAGATTATAATTTGAATATTTCTAGACTTTGGCTTAAAAACATGGCGTTAGTGGGTGACAAGCCGAAACTGCCAGCGAACGGCCCCGTGAGCGGTACCAACACATCGCACGGGACTAATGTAACTCGTACAAATTGACCGGGCGATCACGGGACCCTCGGTTTGATAATACGATGAAAATTTGCATATCTCTAGACTTAGGCTTAAAAACATGGTTTTAGTTGCTGAAAAGCTTAAAAAAACCGTGCGGTCGTGTGAGTGGCAGCAACACCTTGCACGCGACCAATACTGACTGCACGATCACGTCTCCATTAATTTGAGAATACGATGATAATTTGCATATTTCTATACATAGGCTTAAAACATGGCGTTAGTGTGTGAATTGCAAAACCAACCCACGAACGGCCCGGTGAGTGGTACCAACACCTCGCAAGGGACCAATGTAACTCGTAGAAATTGATCGCGCGATCACGGGACCCTCGGTTTAAGAATACGATGGTAATTTTCATATTTCTTGACTTAATCTTAAAAACATGGCCTAGTGGGTGAAAATCTGAAATAGCCTCAGGCGGCCCCATGAGTGACACCAACACATCGCATGGGACCAATGTAACTCGTAGCAACTGACCGCGTGATCACGGGACCTTTGGCTTGACAATAGGACGATAATTTTCATATTTCTAGACTTAGGCTTAAAAACATGGCATTAGTGGGTGAAAAGCTAAAATGGCCCCCGAAGGGTCACGTTAGTGGCACCAACACCTAACACGGGACCAATGTAACTCGTAGGAACTGACCGTGCGATCACATGACCCTCGATTTGAGAATACGATGATAATTTACATATTTATGTACTTAGGATAAAAAACATGGTATTAGTGGGTGAAAAGCCGAAACAACCCCCGAACAGCCCCATGAGTGGCACCAACACCTCGCACGGGACCAATGTAAGTCGTAGGAACTGATCGCATGATCAGGGGTCCCCCGATTTAAGAATTCGACAAAAATTTGAATATTTCTAGAGTTTGGTTTAAAACATGGCGTAAGTGTGTCAAAAGCCGAAACAGCCGGCGAACGGCACCGTGAGTTAAGTGGCACCAACACATCGCACAGGACAAATGTAACTCATAGGAACTGACCGCGTGATCACGGGACCCTCGATTTAAGAATACGATGATAATTTGTATATTTTTAGACTTAGGCTTAAAATATGGCATTAGTGGGTGAAACGCCAAAACAACACCCGAACGATCGCGTGAGTTGTACCAACACCTCGCACGCGACCAATGTAACTCGTAGGAACTGACAGCACAATCACGTGACTCTCAATTTGAGAATACAATGATAATTTGCATATTTATATTCTTAGGCTTAAAAACATGGCATTAGTGGGTGAAAAGTCGAAACAACCCCCAAACGGCCCTGTGAGTGGCACCAACACCTCGCACGGGACCAATGTTAATCATAGGACTTGATCGTGCGACCAGGGGACCCTCACTTTGAGAATGTAATGATAATTTGCATATTTCTAATCTTAGGATTAAAAACATGGCATTAGTGGGTGAAAAAACAAAACAACCACGGAAGGCCCCATGATTAGCACCAACACGTCTCATTGGACCAATGTAACTCGTTGGAACTGACTGCACGATCACGGGACCCATGGTTTGAGAATACGATGATAATTTGCATATTCCTAGACTTAGCCTTAGAACATGATGTTAGTGGGTGAAAATATAAAACATCCTATGAATGGCCCCGTGAGTGGCACCAACACCTCGCACGGGACCAATGTAACTCGTAGGACCTGACCGCGCGATCACGAGATCCCCGATTAGAGAATTCTATTTTAAATTGAATATTTCTAGACTTTGGCTTAAAAACATGGCGTTAGTGGGTGAAAAGCTAAAATAGCCTGCGAACAGCCCCGTGAGTGGTACTGAAACATCGCATTGGACCAATGTAACACGTACGAACTGACCAGGCGATCACGGGACCCTCGGTTTGAGAATACGATGAAAATTTGCATATCTCTAGACTTAGGCTTAAAAACATGGCGTTAGTTGCTGAAAAGCCTAAAAAACCGTACGGCCGTGTGAGTGGCACTAACACCTCGCACGCGACCAATACTGACGGCGCGATCACGTGCCCATCGATTTAAGAATACGATGATAATTTGCATATATCTATACTTAGGCTTAAAAACATGGCGTTAGTGGGTGAATAGAAAAAACAACCCCCGAACGGCCCGGTGAGTGGCACCAACACCTCGCAAGAGACCAATGTAACTCATAGAAATTGATCACGCGATGACGGGGCCCTCGGTTTGAGAATACGATGGAAATTTGCATATTTCTAGACTTAGTCTTAAAAACATGGGGCTAGTGGGTGAAAATCCAAAACAGTCCTAGGCGGCCCCCTGAGTGATACCAACACCTCGCACGGGGCCAATGTAACTCGTAGCAACTGACCACGTGATCACGAGACCCTCGGTTTGAGAATACGACGATAATTTTCATTTTTCTAGACTTAGACGACTTAGACTTAAAAACATGGCATTAGTGGGTGAAAAGCTGAAATGGCCCCCGAACGGCCACGTGAGTGGCACCAACACCTAACACGGGACAAATGTAACTCGTAGGAACTGACCGTGCGATCACGTGACCTTAGGTTTTAGAATACGATGATAATTTGCATATTTATGTACTTAGGATAAAAAACATGGTATTAGTGGGTGAAAAGCCGAAACAACCCCCCGAACGGCCCCATGAGTAGCACCAACACCTCGCCCGGGACTAATGTAAGTCGTAGGAACTGACCGCGCGATCAGGGATCCCTCGGTTTAAGAATTCGACGATAATTTGAATATTTCTAGAGTTTGGCTTAAAAACATGGCGTTAGTGGGTGGAAAGCCGAAACTGCCTGCGAACGGCACCGTGACTAGCACCAACACATCGCACAAGACCAATGTAACTCATAGGAACTGACCGCGTGATCACAGGACCCTCGGTTAAGAATACGACGATAATTTGCATACTAGACTTAGGCTTAAAAGATGGCGTTAGTGGGTGAAACGCCAAAAAAAAACCCGAACAGCCGCGTGAGTGGCACCAACACCTCGCACACGACCAATGTAACTCGTAGGAACTAATCGCCCGATCACGTGACCCTTGATTTGAGAATATAACGATAATTGGCATATTTATATACTTAGGCTTAAAAACATGGCATTAGTGGGTGAAAAGCCGAAACAAACCCCAAATGACCTTGTGAGTGGCCCCAATACCTCGCGCGGGACCAATGTAACTCATAGGGATTGACCGCCCGATCAGGGGACCCTTGGTTTGAGAATATGATGATAATTTGCATATTTCTAATCTTAGGCTTAAAAAATGGCGTTAGTGGGTGAAAAGCCAAAATAACCACGAGACGGCCCCATGATTAGCACCAACACGTCGTATTGGACCAATGTAACTCGTTGGAACTGACCGCACGATCACAGGACCCACGGTTTGAGAATAAGATGATAATTTGCATATTCCTAGAATTAGCCTTAAACTTGACGTTAGTGGGTGAAAATTCCAAACATCCCCTGAATGGCCCCGTGAGTGGCACCAACACCTCGCACGGGACAAATGTAACTCGTAGGAACTGACCGCGCGATTATGGGACCCCCGATTAGAGAATTCTATTATAATTTGAATATTTCTAGACTTTGGCTTAAAACATGGCGTTAGTGGGTGAAAAGCCAAAACAGCCTGGGAACGGCCCCGTGAGTGGTACCGAAACATCGAACTGGACCAATGTAGCACCTAGGAACTGACCCCTTGGTTTGAGAATATGATTAAAATTTACATATCTCCAAACTTAGGCTTAAAAACATGGCGTTAGTTGCTGAAAAGCCTAAAAAAAACCGTACGGCCATGTGAGTGGCACAAATACCTCGCACGCGACCAATACTGACCGTGCGATCATGTGCCCATCGATTTCAGAATACGATGATAATTTGCATGTATCTATACTTAGGCTTAAAAACATGGCGTTAGTGGGTGAATAGCAAAAAAAAACCCCGAACGGCCCGGTGAGTGGCACCAACACCTCGAAAGGGACTAATGTAACATATAGAAATTGATCGTGCGATGACGGGACCCCCGGTTTGAGAATACGATGGTAATTTGCATATTTCTAGATTTAGTCTTAAAAACATGGTGCTAGTGGGTGAAAATCCGAAACAGCCCCAGGCGGCCCCCTGAGTGGTACCAACACATCGCATGGGACTAATGTAACTCCTAGCAACTGACCGCGCGATCACAGGACCCACGGTTTGAGAATAAAATGATAATTTTCATATTTCTAGACTTAGGTTTAAAAACATGGCATTAGTGGGTGAAAAGCTGAAATGGCCCCCGAACGGCCACGTGAGTGGCACCAACACCTAATGGGGACCAATGTAACTCGTAGGAACTGACCTTGCGATCACGTGACCCTCGGGTTGATAATACGATGATAATTATCATATTTATGTACTTAGGATCAAAAACATCTTGTTAGTGGGTGAAAAGCAGAAACAACCCCCCGAACGGCCCCATGAGTGGCACCAACACCTCGTACGGGACCAATGTAAGCCGTAGGAACTGACTGCGCAATCAGGGGTCCCCCGATTTAAGAATTCGATGACAATTTGAATATTTCTTGAGTTTGTCTTAAAAACATGGCGTTAGTGGGTGAAAATCCGAAACAGCCTGCGAACGGCACTGTGAGTGGCACCAACACATCGCACAGGACCAATGTAACTCATAGGAACTGAACGCGTGATCACGGGACCCTCAGTTTAAGAATACGATGATAATTTGCATATTTCTAGACTTAGGCATAAAAGATAGTGTTAGTGGTTGAAACGCCAACACAACACCCGAACGGCCGCATGAGTGGCACCATCACCTCGCACGCGACCATTGTAACTCGTAGGAACTGACAGAGCGATCACGTGACCCTCGATTTGAGAATAAAATGATAATTTTCATATTTCTATACTTAGGCTTAAAAACATGGCATTAGTGGGTGAAATGCCGAAACAACCCCCAAACAGCCCTGTGAGTGGCACCAACACCTCGCGCGGGACCAATGTAACTCGTAGGAATTGGCCATGCGATCAGGGGACCCTCACTTTGAGAATACAACAATAATTTGCATATTTCTATTCTTTGGCTTAAAAACGTGGCGTTAGTGGGTGAGAAGCCAAAACAACCCCGGACGGGCCCGTGATTGGCACTAACACCTCACATGGGACTAATGTAACTCGTTGGAACTGATCGCACGATCACGGGACCCACGGTTTGAGAATATAGTGATAATTTTAATATTCCTAGACTTAGCCTTAAAAACATAACGTTAGTGGGCGAAAATTCAAAACATCCACTGAACGGCCCCGTGAGTGGCACCAACACCTCGCACGGGACCAATGTAACTCGTAGGAACTGACTGCGGGATCACGGGACCCCCGATTTGAGAATTCAATTATAATTTGAATATTTCTATACTTTGGCTTAAAAACATGGCGTTAGTGGGTCAAAAGCCGAAACAGCCCGCGAATGGCCCCGTGAGTGGTACCAACACATCGTACGGGACTAATGTAACTCGTAGGAACTGACCGGGCGATCACGGGACCCTCAGTTTGAGAATACGATGAAAATTTGCATATCTCTAGACTTTGGCTTAAAAACATGGCTTTAGTTGCTAAAAAGCCTAAACAAAACGGTACGGCCGTGTCAGTGGCACCAACACCTTGCACGCGACCAATACTGACCGCGCAATCACGTGCCCATTGATTTGAGATTACGATGATAATTTGCATATTTCCATACTTAGGCTTAAAAGCATGGCGTTAGGGGGTGAATAGCAAAAAAAACCATTGAACGGCCCGGTGAGTGGCACCAACACCTCGCGCGGGACCAATGTAACTCGTAGGAATTGGCCATGCGATCAGGGGACCCTCACTTTGAGAATACAACAATAATTTGCATATTTCTATTCTTTAGCTTAAAAACGTGGCGTTAGTGGGTGAGAAGCCAAAACAACCCCGGACGGGCCCGTGATTGACACTAACACCTCGCATGGGACTAATGTAACTCATTGGAACTGATCGCACGATCACGGGACCCACGGTTTGAGAATATAATGATAATTTTAATATTCCTATACTTAGCCTTAAAAACATAACGTTAGTGGGCGAAAATTCGAAACATCCACTGAACGGCCCCGTGAGTGGCACCAACACCTCGCACGGGACCAATGTAACTCGTAGGAACTGACTGTGGGATCACGGGACCCCCGATTTGAGAATTCAATTATAATTTGAATATTTCTATACTTTGGCTTAAAAACATGGCGTTAGTGGGTCAAAAGCCGAAACAGCTCGCGAATGGCCCCGTGAGTGGTACCAACACATCGTACGGGACTAATGTAACTCGTAGGAACTGACCGGGCGATCACGGGACCCTCAGTTTGAGAATACGATGAAAATTTGCATATCTCTAGACTTTGGCTTAAAAACATGGCTTTAGTTGCTAAAAAGCCTAAACAAAATGGTACGGCCGTGTCAGCGGCACCAACACCTTGCACGCGACCAATACTGACCGCACAATCACGTGCCCATTGATTTGAGAATACGATGATAATTTGCATATTTCCATACTTAGGCTTAAAATCATGGCGTTAGGGGGTGAATAGCAAACAAAACCAATGAACGGCCCGGTGAGTGGCACCAACACCTCGCAAGGGACCAATGTAACTCGTAGAAATTGATCGCGCGATCACAGGAACCTCGATTTGAGAATACGATGGTAATTTTCATATTCCTAGAGTTAATCTTAAAAATAAGGCGATAGTGGGTCAAAATCTGAAATAACCCCACGCGTCCCCGTGAGTGACACCAACACATCGCACGGGACCAATGTAACTCATAGCAACTGACCACATGATCACGGGGCCCTCAGTTTGAGAATACGACGATAATTTTCATATTTCTAGACTTAGACTTAAAAACATGGCATTAGTGGGTGAAAAGTTGAAATGGCCCCCGAACGGCCACGTGAGTGGCACCAACACCTAACACGGGACCAATGTAACTCGTAGGAACTGACCTTGCGATCACGTGACCCTCGGGTTGATAATACGATGATAATTATCATATTTATGTACTTAGGATCAAAAACATCGTGTTAGTGGGTCAAAAGCAGAAACAACCCCCCGAACGGCCCCATGAGTGGCACCAACACCTCGTACGGGACCAATGTAAGCCGTAGGAACTGACTGCGCAATCAGGGGTCCCCCGATTTAAGAATTCGATGACAATTTGAATATTTCTTGAGTTTGTCTTAAAAACATGGCGTTAGTGGGTGAAAATCCGAAACAGAATGCGAACGGCACCGTGAGTGGCACCAACACATCACACAGCACCAATGTAATTAATACGAACTGATCGCGTGATCACTGGACCCTCGGTTTAAGAATACGACGATAATTTGCATGTTTTTAGACTTAGGCTTAAAAGATGGTGTTAGTGGGTGAAACGCCAAAACAACCCCCGAACGGCCCTATGAGTGGCACAAACACCTCGCACGGGACCAATGTAACTAATAGGAATTGACCACGCGATCAGAGGACCCTCGGTTTGAGAATGCGACGATAATTTGCATATTTATAATCTTAGGCATAAAAACATGCCGTTAGTGGGTGAAAACCCAAAACAACCCCAGACGGCCCCGTGAGTGGCACCAACACCTCGCATGGGACAAATGTAACTCGTTGGAACTGACCGCATGATCACAAGACCCGTGGTTTGAAAATAAGATGATAATTTGCATATTCCTAGACTTAGGCTTAAAAACATGATGTTAGTGGGTGAAAATCCGAACCATCTTCTGAACAACCCCGTGAGTGACACCAACACCTCGCACGGGACCGATGTAACTCGTACGAATAGACCACATGATCACCGGACCCTCGGTTTGAGAATTTGATTGTAATTGTAGTATTTCTAGACTTTGGTTTAAAAACATAGCATTAGTGGGTGAAAAGTGGAAACAACCCGCGAACGGCCCCGTGAGTGGCCCCAACACTTCGCATGGGACCAATGTAACTCGTAGGAACTGACCGCGCGATCATGGGACCCTCAGTTTGAGAATAGGATTATAATTTGCATATTACTAGACTTAGGCTTAAAACATGGCGTTAGTTGGTGAAAAGCCTAGAAACCCTCCGAACGGCCGTGTGAGTGGCACCAACACCTCTCACAAAACCAATGTAACTCGTAGGAACTGACCGCGCGATCATGGGCCTCTCGGTTTGAGAATACAATCATAATTTGTATATTTCTAATCATAGGCTTAAAAACATGACGTCAGTGGGTGAAAAGCCAAAACAACCCCGGACGGCCCCGTGAGTGGCACCAACACCTCGTACGGGACCAATGTTACTCTTTGGAAGTGATCGCCAGATAACAGGACCCCCAATTTGAGAATACGATGATAACTTGCATATTTCTTGACGTAGGCTTAAAGACATGGCGTTAGTTGGTGAAAAGCCTAAAAACCCCCGTACGACCATGTGAGTGGCACTAACACCTCGCACGCGACCAATACTGATCGCGCGATCACATGTCCAATGATTTGAGAATATGATGATAATTTGCATATTTCTATACTTAGGCTTAAAAACATGGCGTTAATGGGTGAATAGCCAAAACAACCCCCGAACGGCCCAGTGAGTGGCACCAACACCTCGCAAGGGACCAATGTAACTCATAGGAATTGATCGTGAAATCACGGGACCCTCAGTTTGAGAATATGATGGTAATTTGCATATTTCTAGACTTACTCTTAAAAAGATGGCACTAGTGGGTCAAAATCCGAAATAGCCCAAGGCGGCCCCGTGAGTGACACCAACACATCGTAGGGGACCAATGTAACTCGTAGCAACTGACCGCGTGATCACGTGCCCCTCAGTTGGAGAATACGATGATAATTTTCACATTTCTAAACTTAGGCTTAAAAACATGGCATTAGTGGGTGAAAAGATGAAATGGCCCCCGAACGGCCATGTCAGTGGTACTAACACCTAACACGGGACCAATGTAACTCGTAGGAACTGACCATGCGATCACATGACCCTCGGTTTGAGAATACTATGATAATTTGCATATTTGTGTACTTAGGATTAAAAACATGGCATTAGTGGGTGAATAGCTGAAATAACCCCCCGAACGGCCCCATGAGTGGCACCAACACCTCTCACGGGACCAATGTAAGTCGTAGGAACTGATCGCGTGATCAGGGGACCCTCTGTTTGAGAATTTGACGACAATTTGAATATTTCTAGAGTTTGGCTTCAAAAGATGGCGTTAGTGGGCAAAAATCCAAAACAGCCTGCGAATGGCACCGTGAGTGGTACCAACACATCGCATAGGACCAATGTAACTCGTAGGAACTGACCGCGTGATCACGGGACCCTCGACTTAAGAAAATGATGATAATTTGCAAATTTTTAGACTTAGGCTTAAAAGATGGCGTTAGTGGGTGAAAAGCCAAAATAACCCTCGAACGGCCCAGTAAGTGGCACCAACACCTCGCAAGGGACCAACGTAAGTCGTAGGAACTGACCGCGCGATCACGGGACCCTCGATCTGAGAATACGATGGTAATTTGCATATTTTTAGACTTAGTCTTAAACACATGGCGCTAGTGGGTGAAAATCTGAGATAGTCCCAGACGGCCCCGTGAGTGGCACTAAGACCTCGCACGGGACCAACATAAGCTGTAGGAACTGACCGCACGATCAAGTGACCCCCGATTTAAGAATTCGACGACAATTTGAATATTTCTAGAGTTTGGTTTAAAAACATGGCATTAGTTAGTGAAAAGTCGAAATTGCCCGCGATCAGCATCATGAGTTGCACCAACACATCTCACAAGACCAATGTAAGTCATAGGAACTAACCGCAAGATCACGGGACCCTCGGTTTAAGAATATGACGATAATTTGCATATTTATGTACTTAGGATAAAAAACATGGTGTTAGTGGGTGAAAAGCCGAAACAACCCCCGAACGGCCCCATGAGTGGCACCAACACCTCGCACGGGACCAATGTAAGTCACAGGAACTGACCGCGCAATTAGGGGTCCCCCGGTTCAAGAATTCGATGAGAATTTGAATATTTATAGAGTTTGGCTTAAAAACATGGCGTTAGTGGGTGAAAAGCCGAAACAGCCTACGAACGGCACCGTGAGTGGCACCATCACATCGCATAGGACCAATGTAACTCATAGGAACTGAACGCGTGATCATGGAACCCTCAGTTTAAGAATACGATGATAATTTTCATATTTCTAGACTTAGGCATAAAAGATAGTGTTAGTGGTTGAAACGCCAAAACAACACCCGAACGGCCCCGTGAGTGGCACCATCACCTTGCACGCGACCATTGTAACTCGTAGGAACTGATAGATCGATCATGTGACCCTCTATTTGAGAATACATTGATAATTTTCATATTTATATACTTAGGCTTAAAAACATTGCATTAGTGGGTGAAATGCCGAAACAACCCCCGAACAGCCCTGTGAGTGGCACCAACACCTAGAGCGGGACTAATGTAACTCGTAGGAATTGATCGTACGATCAAGGGACCCTCACTTTGAGAATACAATGATAATTTGCATATTTCTAATCTTTGTCTTAAAAACGTGGCATTAGTGGGTGAAAAGCCAAAACAACCCTAGACGGGCCCGTGATTGGCACTAACACCTCGCATGGGACTAATGTAACTCGTTGGAACTGATCGCACGATCACGGGACCCACGGTTTGAGAATATAATGATAATTTTCATATTCCTATACTTAGCCTTAAAAACATGACTTTAGTGGGCGAAAATTCGAAACATCCCCTGAACGGCCCTGTGAGTGGCACCAACACCTCGCACGGGACCAATGTAACTCATAGGAACTGACCGCGGGATCACGGGACCCCCGATTTGAGAATTCAATTATAATTTGAATATTTCTATACTTTGGCTTAAAAAAATGGTGTTAGTGGGTGAAAAGCCGAAACAGCCCGCGAACGGCCCTGTGAGTGGTACCAACACATCGTACGGGACTAATGTAACTCATAGGAACTGACCGGGCGATCATGGGACCCTCGGTTTGAGAATACGATGAAAATTTGCATATCTCTTGACTTTTGCTTAAAAACATGGCTTTAGTTGCTAAAAAGCCTAAGAAAAACCATACGGCCGTGTCAGTGGCACCAACACCTTGCACGCGACCAATACTGATCGCGCGATCACGTGCCCATTGATTTGAGAATACGATGATAATTTCCATATTTCCATACTTAGGCTTAAAAACATGGCGTTAGTGGGTGAATAGAAAAAACAACCAATGAACGGCCCGATGAGTGGCACCAATACCTCGCAAGGGACCAATGTAACTCGTAGAAATTGATCGCGCGATCACGGGTCCCTCGGTTTGAGAATACGATGGTAATTTTCATATTTCTAGACTTAATCTTAAAAACATGGGGCTAGTAGGTCAAAATCTGAAATAGCCGCAGGCGTCCCCGTGAGTGACACCAACACATCGCACGGGACCAATGTAACTCGTAGCAACTGACCACGTGATCACCGGACCCTCAGTTTCAGAATACGACGATAATTTTCATATTTCTAGACTTAGACTTAAAAACATGGCATTAGTGGGTGAAAAGTTGAAATGGCCCCCGAACGGCCACGTGAGTGGCACCAACACCTAACATGGGACCAATGTAACTCGTAGGAACTGACCTTGCGATCACGTGACCCTCAGGTTGAGAATATGATGATAATTTACATATTTATGTACTTAGGATAAAAAACATGGTGTTAGTGGGTGAAAAGCCAAAACAACCCTCGAACGGCCCATGAGTGGCACCAACACCTCGTACGGGACCAATGTAAGTCGTAGGAACTGACCGCGCAATCAGGGGTCCCCCGGTTAAGAATTCGATGATAATTTGAATATTTCTACAGTTTGGTTAAAAACATAGCGTTAGTGGGTGAAAAGCCGAAACAACATGCGAACGTGGCACCGTGAGTGGCACCAACACATCACACAACACCAATGTAACTAATAGGAACTGATCGCGTGATCACAGGACCCTTGGTTTAAGAATACGACGATAATTAGCATATTTTTTTACTTAGGCTTAAAAGATGACATTAGTGGGTGAAATGCCAAAACAACCCCCGAACGGCCCTATGAGTGGCACCAACTCCTCGCACGGGACCAATGTAACTAATAGGAATTGACCATGCGATCAAGGGACACTCGGTTTGATAATGCGATGATAATTTGCATATTTATAATCTTAGGCATAAAAACATGGCGTTAGTGGGTGAAAGGCCAAAATAACCCCAGACGGCCCCGTGAGTGGCACCAACACCTCGCATGGGACAAATGTAACTCGTTGGAACTGACCGCACGATCACGAGACCCATGGATTGAAAATATGATGATAATTTGCATATTCCTAGACTTAGGCTTAAAAACATGATGTTAGTGGGTGAAAATTCGAAGCATCTCCTGAACATCCCTGTGAGTGGCACCAACGCCTCGCACGGGACCGATGTAACTCGTACGAACAAACAGCGCGATCACGGGACCCCCCGTTTGAGAATTTGATTATAATTGTAGTATTTCTAGACCTTCGCTTAAATGCATGGCATTAGTGGGTGAAAAGGCGAAACAACCCGCGAACAGCCCCGTGAGTTGCCCCAACACATTACACGGGACAAATGTAACTCGTAGGAACTGACCGCGCAATCACGGGACCCTCAGTTTGAGAATACGATTATAATTTGCATATTACTAGACTTAGGCTTAAAATATGGCATTAGTTGGTGAAAAACCTAGAAATCCTCCGAACGGCCGTGTGAGTGGCACCAACACCTCTCACAAAACCAATGTAACTCGTACGAACTGACCGCGCGATCACGGGACTCTCGATTTGAGAATACAATGATAATTTGCATATTTATAATCTTAGGCTTAAAAACATGACGTTAGTGGGTGAAAAGCCAAAACAACCCCGGACGGCCCCGTGAGTGGAACCAACACCTCACACGGGACCAATGTAACTCGTTGGAAGTGACCGCCAGATAACAGGACCCCGGGTTTTAGAATACAATGATAACTTGCATATTTCTTGACGTAGGCTTAAAGACATGGCGTTAGTTGGTGAAAATCCTAAAAAACCCCGTACGACCATGTGAGTGGCACTAACACCTCGCACGCGACAAATACTGACCGCACAATCACATGCCCACTGATTTGAGAATACGATGATAATTTGCACATTTCCATACTTAGGCTTAAAAGCATGGCGTTAGGGGGTGAATAGCAAAAAAAACCAATGAACGGCCCGGTGAGTGGCACCAACACCTCGCAAGGGACCAATGTAACTCGTAGAAATTGATCGCGTGATCACGGGACCCTCGGTTTGAGAATACGATGGTAATTTTCATATTTCTAGACTTAATCTTAAAAACAAGGCGATAGTGGGTCAAAATCTGAAATAGCCCCAGGCGTCCCCGTGAGTGACACCAACACATCGCACGGGACCAATGTAACTCGTAGCAACTGACCGCGTGATCACGGGCCCCTCAGTTGGAGAATACGATGTTAATTTTCATATTTCTAGATTTAGGCTTAAAAACATGGCATTAGTGGGTGAAAAGATGAAATGGCTCCCGAAAAGCTATATTAGTGGCACTAACACCTAACACGGGACCAATGTAACTCGTAGGAACTGACCGTGCGATCACGTGTCCCTCGATTTGAGAATACGATGATAATTTGAATATTTATGTACTTAGGATTAAAACATGGCATTAGTGGGTGAAAAGCCGAAACAACCCCCGAACGGCCCCATGAGTGGCACCAACACCTCTCACGGGACCAATGTAAGTCGTAGGAACTGATCGCGTGATCAGGGGACCCTCTGTTTGAGAATTCGACGACAATTTGAATATTTTTAGAGTTTGGCTTAAAAACATGGCGTTAGTGGGTGAAAAGCCAAAATATCCTGCGAACGGCACCGTGAGTGGCACCAACACATCGCGTAGGACCAATGTAACTTGTAGGAACTGACCGTGTGATCACGGGATCCTCGATTTAAGAAAATGACGAAAATTTGCAAATATCTAGACTTAGGCTTAAAAGATGGCGTTAGTGTGTGAAAAGCCTAAATAACCCCCGAACGGCCCGGTGAGTTGCACCAACACCTCGCAAGGAACCAACGTAAGTCGTAGGAACTGACCGCGTGATCACGGGACCCTCGATTTGAGAATACGATGGTAATTTGCATATTTCTAGACTTAGTCTTAAACACATGGCGCTAGTGGGTGAAAATCAGAGATAGCCCCAGACGGTCCCGTGAGTGGCACTAACACCTTGCACGGGACCAACATAAGCCGTAGGAACTGACCGCACGATCAGGTGACCCCCGATTAAGAATTCGACGACAATTTGAATATTTCTAAAGTTTGGCTTAAAAACATGGCGTTAGTTCGTGAAAAGCCAAAATTGCCCGCGATCAGCACCGTGAGTGGAACCAACACATCGTACAAGACCAATGTAACTCATAAGAACTGACCGCGAGATCACGGGACCCTCGGTTTAAGAATACGATGATAATTTGCATATTTCGAGACTTAGGCTTAAAAGATGGTGTTAGTGGGTGAAAAGCCAAAACAACCCCCGAACGGCCTTATGAGTGGCACCAACTCCTTGCATGGGACCAATGTAACTCGTAGGAATTGACCAAGCGATCAAGGGACCCCCGGTTTGAGAATACAACGATAATTTGCATATTACTAATCTTAGGCTTAAAAACATGGCGTTAGTGGGTGAAAATCCAAAATAACCCCGGGCGGCCCCGTGAGAGGCACCAACACCTTGCATGGGACCAATGTAACTCATTGGAACTGACCGCATGATAATGGGACCCTCGGTTTGAGAATACGATGATAATTTTCATATTCCTAGACTTAGGCTTAAAACAGACGTTAGTGGGTGAAAATTCGAAAAATCCCCTGAACGGCCCCGTGAGTGGCACCAACACCTCGCATGGGACCAATGTAACTCGTAGGAACAGATCGCGCGATAGTGGGACCTCCAGTTTGAGAATTCTATTATAGTTGGAATATTTCTAGACTTTGGCTTAAAAACATGGCGTTAGTGGTGAAAAGCCAAAATAGCCCGCGAACGGCCCCGTGAGTGGACCCAACACATCGCACGGGACCAATCTAACTCGTAAGAATTGATCGGGCGATCATGGGACCCTAGTTTTGATAATACGATGATAATTTGCAAATTTTTAAACTTAGGCTTAAAAATATGGCGTTAGTTGGCGAAAAGCCTAAAAAATCCGTACGTCCGTTTGAGTGGCACCAACACCTCGCACGCGACCAAAACTGACCGCGCGATCACGTGCCCATCGCTTTGAGAATACGATGATAATTTTAATATTTCTATAATTAGGCCTAAAAACATGGCGTTACTGGGTGAATAGCCAAAATAACCCCCGAACAGCCCGGTGAGTGGCACCAACACCTCGCAAGGGACCAATGTAACTCGTAGGAATTGATTGCGCGATCACGGGACCCTCGGTTGGAGAATAGGATGGTAATTTGCATATTTCTAGACTTAGTCTTAAAAACATGGAGCTAGTGGGTGAAAATCCTAAACATCCCTAGGCGGCCCCGTGAGTGACCCCAACACATCGCACGGAACTAATGTAACTAGAAGCAACTGACCGCGTGATCACGAGACCCTCGGTTTGAGAATATGATGATAATTTTAATATTTCTAGACTTAGGCTTAAAAACATGGCATTAGTTGGTGAAAAGCCTAAATTGCCACCGAACGGCCACCTGAGTGGCACCAACACCAAACACAAGACCAATGTAACTCGTAGGAACTGACCGTGCGATCACGTGACCCTCGGTTTGAGAATATGATGATAATTTTCATATTTATGTACTTAGGATAAAAAAAACATGGCGTTAGTGGGTGAAAAGCCGAAACAACCCCATAACGACCCCATAAGTGGCACCAACACCTCGCACGAGACCAATGTAAGTCGTAGGAACTGACCGAGCGATCAGGGGACCCCCGGTTTAAGAATTCGATGACAATTTGAATATTTCTTGAGTTTGGCTTAAAAACATAGTGTTAGTTGATGAAAAGCCAAAACAGCGTGCGAACGGCACCGTGAGTGGCACCAACACATCGCACTGGACTAATGTAACTCGTAGGAACTGACTGCGTGATCACGGGACCCTCGATTAAGAATACGACGATAATTTGCATATTTCTAGACTTAGGCTTAAAAGATGGTGTTAGTGGGTGAAAAGCCTAAGAAACCCCGAACGGTCGGGTGAGTGGCACCAACACCTCGCACGCGACCAATGTAACTCGTAGGATCTGACCGCGCGATAACGTGACCCTCAATTTGAGAATACAACGATAATTTGCATATTTATATACTTCGGCTTAAAAACATGGCATTAGTGGGTGAAAAGACGAAACAACCCCCGAACGGCCCTGTGAGTGGCACCAACACCTCACACGGGACCAATGTAACTCGTAAGAATTGACCGTGCGATCAGGGGAACCTCGGTTTGAGAATATGACGATTATTTTCATAATTCTAATCTTAGGCTTAAAAATATAGTGTTAGTGGGTGAAAAGCCAAAACAATCCCGAACTCCCCCGTGAGTGGCACCAACACCACGAATGGGACCAATGTAACTCGTTGGAACTTACCGCACGATCACGGGACCCACAGTTTGAGAATACGATGATAATTTGCATATTCCTAGTGTTAGGCTTAAAAACATGACGTTAGAAGATGAACATTTGAAACATCTCCTGAACGACCCCGTGAGTGGCACAAACACCTCGCACGGGACCAATGTAACTCGTAGAAACAGACCGCGCGATCATGAGACCCTCGGTTTAAGAATAGGATGATAATTCGCATTATTCTAGACTTAGGCTTAAACTTGGCGTTAGTTGGTGAAAAGCCTAAAAAAACCGAACGGCCGTGTGAGGGGCTCCAACACCTCGCACGCGACCAATGAAACTCGTAGGAACTGACTGCGCGATCACATGACCATCGGTTTGAGAATATGATGATAATATGCATATTTCTATACTTAGGCGTAAAAACATGGTGTTAGTGAGTTAAAAGCCAAAATAACCACCGAACGACCCGGTGAGTGGCACCAAAACCTAGCAAGGGACCAATGTAACTCGTAGGAATTGATCGCCCGATTACGGGATCCTCGGTTTGAGAATACGATGGTAATTTTCATATTTCTAAACTTAGTCTTAAAACATGGCGCTAGTGGGTGAAAATCCGAGACAGCCCCAGAAGGCCCCCTTAGTGGCACAAACACCTCGCACGGGACCAATGTAAGTCTTAAGAACTGACCGCGCGATCAGGGGACCCCAGTTTAAAAATTCGACGACAATTTGAATATTTCTAGAGTTTGGCTTAAAAACATGGCATTAGTGGGTGAAAAGCCGAAACAGCCCGCGATCGGCTCCGTGAGTGGCACCAACACATCGCACAATACAAATGTAACTTGTAGGAACTGACTGCATGATCACGGGACCCTCGATTTAAGAATACAATGATAATTTGCAAATTTCTAGACTTAGGCTTAAAAGATGGCGTTAGTGGGTGAAAATCCTAAATAACACCTAAACGACCGCATGAGTGGCACCAACACCTCGCACGCGACCAATGTAAGTCGTAGTAACTGACCGCAAGATCACGTGACCCTCGATTTGAGAATATGATGATAATTTGCATATTAATATACTTGGGCTTAAAAACATGGCATTAGTGGGTGAAAAGTCGAAACAACACCCGAACAGTCCTGTAAGTGTCACCAACACCTCGCACGGGACCAATGTAACTCGTACGAATTGACCGCGTGATCACGGGACCCTCGATTTGAGAATATGATGATAATTTGCATCTTTTTATAGTTAGGCTTAAAAACATGGCGTTAGTGGGTGAAAAGCCGAAACTACCCCCGAACGGCCTCATGAGTGGCACCAATAGCTCGCACGGGACCAATGTAACTTGAACGAATTGACCTCGCGATCACGGGACTCCCAATTTGAGAACACGATGATAATTTGCATATTTATAAACATAGGCTTAAAAACATGGCATCAATGGGTGAATAGCCGGAACAACCCCCGAACGGCTTTGTGAGTGGTACCAACACCTCGCACGGGACAATTGTAACTCGTAGGAATTGACCGCGCGATCACAGAACCCTCAGTTTGAGAATACAATGATAATTTGGATGGTTCTAATTTTAGGCTTGAAACCATGGCGTTAGTGGGTGAAAAGCCAAAACAACCCCGGACGGCCCCGTGAGTGGCACCAACACCTCGCATGGGACCAATGTAACTCGTGGGAACTGACTGCACGATCACGGGACCCCCTGTTTGAGAATAAGATGATAAATTGAATATTCCTAGACTTAGGCTTAAAAACATGACGTTAGTGGGTGAAAATTCGAAACATCCCCTGAACGACCCCTTAAGTGGCACCAACACCTCGCACAGGACGAATGTAACTCGTACGAACTGACCGCGCGATCACGGGACCCTTTGTTTTACAATTTGATTATAATATGAATACTTCTAGACTTTGGATTAAAAACATGGCGTTAATGGGTGAAAAGCCTAAACAGCCCGTGAACGTCCACGTGACTGGCACCAACACATCACACGGAACCAATGCAACTCGAAGGAACAGACCGGGCGATCACGGGACCCTCGGTTTGAGAATACGATGATAATTTAAATATTTCTGGACTTAGGCTTAAAAACATGGGTTAGTTGGTGAAAAGCCTAAAAAAACCACGTACGACCGTGTGAGTGGCAGCAACACCTCGCACGTGACCAATACTGACCGCGTGATCACGTGACATTCGATTTGAGAATACGATGATAATTTGCATATTTTTAGACTTAGGCTTAAAAACATGGCATTAGTGGGTGAATAGCCAAAACAACCCCCGAACGGCCCGGTGAGTGGCACCAACACCTCGCAAGGGACCAATGTAACTCGTAGGAATTGATCATGCGATCACGGGACCCTCGGTTTGAGAATACGATGGTAATTTGAATATTTCTAGACTTAGGATTACAAGATGGTGTTAGGGGGTGAAAATCCTAAACAACCCCCGAATGGTCGCGTGAGTGGCACCAACACCTCGCACGCGACCAATGTAACTCGTAGGAACAGATCGCGCGATCACGTAACCCTCGATTTGAGAATACAACGGTAATTTGCATATTTATATACATCGGCTTAAAAACATGGCATTAGTGGGTGAAAAGCCGAAACAACCCCCGAACGGCCCTGTGAGTGGCACCAACACCTCGCATGGGACCAATGTAACTTGTAAGAATTGACCGCGCGATCAGGGGACCCTCGATTTGAGAATACGACGATAATTTGCATAATTCTAATCTTAGGCTTAAAAACATGGTGTTTGTGGGTTACAATCCAAAACAATCCTGAACTGCCTCATGAGTGGTACCAACACCTCTCATGGGACCAATGTAACTCATTGGAACTGACCGCACGATCACGGGACCCACGGTTTGATAATACGATGATAATTTTCATATTCTTAGAGTTAGGCTTAAAAATGTGACATTAGAAGATGAAAATTTGAAACATCTCCTGAACGGCCCCGTGACTGGCACAAACACCTCGCACGGGACCAATGTAACTCGTAGGAACAGACCGCGCAATCACGAGACCCTCGATTTGAGAATTTGATTATAATTTGAGTATTTCTAGACTGTCTAAAAAACATGGCGTTAGTTGGTGAAAAGCCAAAACGGCCGCGAACGGCCCCGTGAGTGGCACCAACACTTCACACGGGACCAATATTACTCGTAGGAACTGACCACACGATCACGGGACCCTCGGTTTGCGAATACGATGATAATTTGCATATTTCTAGACTCAGGTTTAAAATACGGCTTTAGTGGGTGAAAACCAAAAATAGCCCCCGAACGGCCGTGTGAGTGGCACCAACACCTCGTACGCTACCAATGAAACTCGTAGGGACAGACTACGCGATCACGTCACCATCGGTTTGAGAATATGATGATAATTTGCATATTTATATACTTAGGCTTAAAAACATGGCGTTAGTGGGTTAAAAGCCTAAACAACCCCCGAACGGCCCGGTGAGTGGCACCAACACCTCGCAAGGGACCAATGTAACTTATAGGAATTGATCGCGCGATCACGGGACCCTCGGTTTGAGAATATGATGGTAATTTGAATATTTCTAGACTTAGTCTTAAACACATGACGCTAGTGGGTGAAAATCCGAGACAGCCCCACACGGCCCCGTTAGTGACACTAACACCTAGCACAGGACCAATGTAAGTCATAGGAACTGACCGCGCGATCAGGGGACACCCAGTTTAAGAATTTGACGACAATTTGAATATTTATAGAGTATGGCTTAAAAACATGGCGTTAGTGGGTGAAACGCCAAAACAGCCCGCGATCGGCACCGTGAGTGGCACCAACACATCGCACAAGACCAATGTAACTCTTTGAAACTGACTGCCTGATCACGGGACCCTCGGTTTAAGAATACGATGATAATTTGCATATTTATAGACTTAGGCTTAAAAGATGGCGTTAGTGGGTGAAAAGCCAAAACATCCCCTAAACGGTCGCGTGAGTGGCACCAACACCTCGCACACGACCAATGTAACTCGTAGGAACTGACTGGACGATCACGTGACCCTCAATTTGAGAATACGATGATAATTTTCATATTAATATACTTGGGCTTAAAAACATGGCATTAGTGGGTGAAAAGCCGAAACAGCACCCAAACGGTCCTGTGAGTGGCACCAACACCTCGCACGGGACCAATGTAACTAGTAGGAATTGACCGCACGATCACGGGACCCTCGATTTCAAAATATGCTAATAATTTGCATATTTCTATTGTTAGGCTTAAAAACATTGCGTTAGTGGGTGAAAAGTCGAAGCTACCCCCGAACGGTCTCGTGAGTGGGACCAACAGCTCGCACGGGACCAATGTAACTGGAAGGAACTGACCTCACGATCACGGGACTCCCAATTTGAGAATACGATAATAATTTGCATATTTATAGACGTAGGCTTAAAAACATGGCATCAATGGGTGAAAAGCCAAAACATCCCTCGAACGGCCCTGGAGTGGCACCAACACCTCGCACGGGACAAATGTAACTCGTAGGAATTGACCGCGCGATCATAGAACCCTTGGTTTGAGAATACGATGATAATTTGCATGGTTCTAATTTTAGGCTTAAAAATATGGCGTTAGTGGGTGAAAGGCCAAAACAACCCCGGACAGCCCCATGAGTGGCACCAACACCTCGCATGGGACCAATGTAACTCGTTGGAACTGACCGCATGATCACGGGACCCCCTGTTATAGAATAAGATGATAATTTTCATATTCCTAGACTTAGGCTTAAAAACACGACGTTAGTGTGTGAAAATTCGAAACATCCCCTAAACGGCCCCGTAAGTGGCACCAACACCTCGCACGCGACCAATACTGACCGCGCGGTCACGTGACCACCGATTTGAGAATACGATGATAATTTGCATATTTCTATACTTAGGCTTAAAAACATGGCGTTAGTGGGTGAATAGCCAAAACAACCCCCGAACGGCCCGGTGAGTGGCACCAACACCTCGTAAGGGACCAATATAACTAGTAGAAATTGATCACGCGATCACGGGACCCTCGGTTTGAGAATACGATGGTAATTTGCATATTTCTAGACTTAGTCTTAAAAACATGGCTCTAGTAGGTGAAAATCCAAAACAGCCCCAGGCGGCCCTGTGAGTGACACCAACACATCGCACGGGACCAATGTAACTCGTAGCGTCTGACCGCGTGATCACGGGACCCTCGATTTGAGAATATGATAATAATTTTCATATTTCTATACTTAGGCTTAAAAACATAGCAATAGTGGGTGAAAAGCCTAAATGGCCCCCGAACGGCCTTGTATGTGAGTGGCACCAACACCTAACACGGGACCAATGTAACTTGTAGCAACAGACCGTGCGATCACGTGACCCTCGATTTGAGAAGGCGGTGATAATTTCCATATTTATGTACTTAGGATAAAAAACATGGCATTAATGGGTGAAAAACCGAAACAACCCCAAAACGGCCCCATGAGTGGCACCAACACCTCGCTCGCGACCAATGTATCTCATAGGAATTGACCACGCGAGCATAGAACCCTCAGTTTGAGGATACGATGATAATTTGCATATTTCTATTCTCAGGCTTAAAAACAAGGCGTTAGTGGGTGAAATGCCAAACCAACCCCCTAACGGCCCCATTAGTTGCACTATCACCTCGCACGGGACCAATGTAAGTTATAGGAACTGACTGCACGATTAGGGGACCCCCGGTTTAAGAATTCAGCAACAATTTGAATATATCTAGAGTTTGGCTAAAAAACATGGCGTTGGTGGGTGAAAAGACAAAATAGCCTGCAGACGGCATCGTGAGTGGCACCAACACATCGCACAGGACCAATGTAACTTGTTGGAACTTACCGCGTGATCACGGGATCCTCAATTTAAGAATACGATGATAATTTGCATATTTCTGGACTTAGGCTTAAAAAATGGCATTAGTGGGTGAAAAGCCTAAATAACCCCCGAACAGCCTCGTGAGTGGCACCAACACCTTGCACGCGATCAATGTAACTCGTAGGAACTGACCGCGCAATCACGTGACCCTCGATATGAGAATATAATGATAATTTGCATATTTATATACTTACGCTTTAAAACATGGCATTAGTTGGTGAAAAGCCGAAACAACCCCCGAACGGCCCTATGAGTGGCACCAACACCTCTCTCGGGACCAATGCAACTCGTAGGAATTGATCGCGCGAGCATAGGACCCTCGGTTTGATAATACAATGATAATTTTCATATTTCTATTCTCAGGCTTAAAAACAAGGCATTAGTGGGTGAAAAGCCAAAGCAATCCCCGAACGTCCCCATGAGTGGAACCGACACCTCGCACGGACCAATGTAACTCGTAGGCACTGACCGCACGATCACGGGACCCCCGATTTGAGAATACAATGATAATTTGCATATTTCTATACCTAGGCTTAAAAACATGGCGTTAGTCGGTGAAAAGCAAAAACAGCCCCCGAATGGGCCCATGAGTGGCACAAACACCTCGCATGGGATCAATTTTACTCGTAGGAACTGATACCGCAAGCACGGGACCTTCGGTTTAAGAATATGACAATAATTTGCATATTTATAGACTTAGGCTTAAAAACAAGGCATTAGTGGGTGAAAAGGCGAAACGGCCCCCGAACGGCCGCGTGAGTGGCACCAACACCTAACATAGGACCATTGTAACTCGTAGGAACTGACCGCGCGATCACATGACCCATGGTTTGAGAATATGATGATAATTTGCATATTTCTATACTTAGGCTTAAAAACATGGCATTGGTGGGTGAAAAGTCGAAACAACCCCGGAACGGCCCCTTGAGTGGCCCCAACACCTTGCACGGGATCAATGTAACTAGTAGGAATTGACCGCAGAATCACGAGACCCTAGGTCTGAGAATACAATGATAATTTTCATATTTCTAGGCTTAGGTTTAAAACAGGGCATTAGTGGGTGAAAAGTCAAAACATCCCCCGAACGACCCTGTGAGTGGCACTAACACTCGCAAGGACCAATATAAGTCGTAGGAATAGACCACGCGATCAGGGGACCCCCAGTTTGAGAATTCAATGATAATTTGAATATTTCCAGAGTTTGGATTAAAAACATGGCGTTAGTGGGTGAAAAGCCGAAACAACCCCCGAATGAGCCCGTGAGTGGCACGAACACATCGCACAGGACCAATGTAACTCGTAGGAATTGATCGCATGATCACGGGACCCTCGATTTAAAAATACGATGATAAATTTCATATTTCTAGACTTAGGATTAAAACGTGGCGTTAGTGGGTGAAATCCCTAAACACCCCTCGAACGACCGCGTGAGTGGCACTAACACCTCGCACACGACCAATGTAACTCGTAGGAACTGACCACGCGATCACGTGACCCTCGGTTTGAGAATACTATGATAATTTGCATATATATATACTTCGTCTTAAAAACATGGCATTAGTGGGTAAAAAGCCGAAACAACCCCCAAACGGCCCTGTGAGTGGCACCAACACCTCGCAGGGGACCAATGTAACTCGTAGGAATTAACCGCATGATCACGAGACCCTCGGTTTGAGAATATTACGATAATTTTCATATTTCTAATCTTAGGCTTAAAAACATGGCTTTAGTGGGTGAAAAACCAAAACAACCCCGAACGGCCCCATGAGTGGCACCAAAACCTCGCACGGGATCAATGTAACTCATTGCAAGTAACCGCTCGATCACGGGACCCCGGATTTCAGACTACGATGATAATTTGCACATTCCTAGACTTAGGCTTTAAAACATGACGTTAGTGGGTGAAAATTTGAAACATCCCCTGAACGGCCCCGTGAGTGGCACCAACACCTCGCATAGGACCAATGTAACTTTTAGTAACTGACCGCCCGATCACGGGACCCCCGGTTTGAGAATTCAATTATAATTTTAATATTTCTAGTCGTTGGCTTAAAAACATGGCGTTAGTGGGTGAAAAGCCGAAACAGCTCGCCAACGGCCCCGTTAGTGGCACCAACACATCGCACGAGACCAGTGTAACTCGTAGGAACTGACTACGCGACCACGGGACCCCTGGTTTAAGAACTCAATTATAATTTGAATATTTCTAGTCTTTGGCTTAAAAATAAGGCATTATTGGGTGAAAAGCCGAAACAACACCCGAACGGCCCCCTAAGTGGCCCAAACACCTCGCACGGTACCAATCTTACTCGTAGGAATTGACCGCCCAATCATGGGACCCTCGGTTTCAGAATACGATGATAATTTGCATATTTCTAGGCTTCGGCTTTAAAACATGGCGTTAGTGGGTGAAAAGTCAAAACATCCGTTGAACGTCCCTGTGAGTGGCACCAACACCTCGCACGATACCAATGTAAGTCGTAGGAGCAGACCGCGCGATCAGGGGACCCCCGATTTGAGAATTTGATCACAATATGAATATTTCTGGAGTTTGTCTTAAAAACATGGCGTTAGTGGGTGAAAAGCCAAAATAGCCCCCGAACGACCCCATGAGTGGAACCAACACATCGCATAGGACCAATGTAACTCGTAGGAACTGACCGCGTGATCACGGGACCCTCGATTTAAGAATACGAGGATAATCTTCATATTTCTAGACTTAGGTTTAAAACATGGCGTTAGTGGGTGAAAAGCCTAAACAACCCCCGAACGGCCGCGTGAGTGGCACTAACACCTCGCACGTGACCAATGTAACTCGTAGGAACTCATCGCGCGACCACGTGACCCTCGGTTTGAGAATACAACGATAATTTTCATATTTATATACTTAGGCTTAAAAACATGGCGTTAGTGGGTGAAAAGTCAAAACAACCCCCAAACGGCCCTATGATTGGCCCCAAGACCTCGAACGGGAACAATGTAAGTCGTAGGAATTGACCATGCGATCACGAAACCCTCGGTTTAAGAATATGATGAGAATTTGCATATTTATAATCTTAGTCTTAAAAACATGGCGTAAGTGGGTGAAAAGCCAAAACAACCCCGGAAGGCCCCATGAGTGGCACCAAAACCTCGCACGGGACCAATCTAACTCGTTGGAACTGACCGCACGATCACGGGACCCCCGATTTGAGATACGATGAAAAATTGCATATTACTAGACTTAGGGTTAAAAACATGACGTTAGTGGGTGAAAATTCGAAACATCCCCTGAACGGCCCCGTGAGTGGCACCAACACCTCGCACGGGACCAATGTAACTCATAGGAACTGACCGCGTGATCACGTGACCCTCGATTTGAAAATTCGATTATAATTTGAGTATTTCTAGTTTTTGTTATAAAAACATGGCATTAGTGGGTGAAAAGCCGAAACAGCCCGCGAACGGCCCCGTGAGTGGCACCAACACATCGCACGGGACCAATGTAACTTGTAGGAACTGACCGCACGATCACGGGACCCTCGGTTTGAGAATTCGATTATAATTTGAATATTTCTAGTCTTTGGTTTTAAAACATGGCATTAGTGGGTGAAAAGCCGAAACGGCCCCCGAACGGCCGCGTGAGTGGCACCAACACCTCACAAAGAACCAATGTAACTTGTGGGAACTAACCGCGCGATCACGTGACCCACGGTTTGAGAATATGATGATAATTTGCATATTTCTATACTTAGGCTTAAAAACATGGCATTAGTGAGTGAGAAGCTGAAACAACCCCCGAACGACCCCGTGAGTGGCACTAACACCTAGCAAGGGACCAATGTAACTCGTAGGAATTGACCATCCAATCACGGGACCCTCGGTTTGAGAATACGATGATAATTTGAATATTTATAGGCTTAGGCATCAAAATATGGCGTTAGTGGGTGAAAAGTCGAAACATCCCCCAAACGACCCCATGAGTGGCACCAACACCTTGCACGGGACCAATGTAAGTCGTAGGGATACACCGCGCGATCAGGGGACCCCCGGTTTGAGAATTTGATGATAATTTAAATATTTCAAGAGTTTGACCTAAAAACATGGCGTTAGTTGGTCAAAAGTCGAAACAGCCCCCGAACGACCCCGAGAGTGGCGCCAACATATCGCACAGGACCAATGTAACTCTTAGGAACTGACCGCGTGATCATGAGACCCTCGGTTTAAAAATACGATGATAATTTGTATATTTCTAGACTTAGGCTTAAAACATGGCGTTCGTGGGTGAAAAGCCAAAAAAATCCCCGAACGGTCGCGTGAGTGGCACTAACACCTCGCACGCGACCAATGTAACTCGTAGGAATGGACTGCATGATCACGTGACCCTCGGTTTGAGAATATGATGATAATTTGCATATTTCTAATCATAGGCTTAAAAACATGGAGTTAGTGGGTGAAAAGTCAAAATAACACCGGACGGGCCCATGAGTGGCACCAAAACCTCACACAGGACCAATGTAACTTGTTGGAACCGATCGCATGATCACGGGACCCACGATTTATGAATATGATGATAATTTGCATATTCCTAGACTTACGCATAAAAACATGACGTTAGTGGGTGAAAATTCGAAACATCCCCGAAACGGCCCCGTGAGTGGCACCAACACCTCGCATGGTAAAAATGTAACTCATTGGAACTGACCGCGCGATCACAGGACCCCCGGTTTGATAATTCAATTATAATTTGAATATTTCTAGTCTTTGCCTTAAAAACATGGCAGTAGTGGGTAAAAAGCCGAAAAGGCCCTCGAACGGCCCCGTGAGTGGCACCAACACAACACACAGGACCAATGTCACTCGTAGGAACTGACCACGGGATAACGGGACCCTCGGTTTGAGAATAAGATGATAATTTGCATATTTCTATACTTGGGCGTAAAAACATGGCGTTAGTTGGTGAAAAGCCTAAAAAAAACCGAACGACCTTGTGAGTGGCACCAACACCTCACACGCGACCAATGTACCTCGTAGAAACTGACCGCATGATCAGGTGACCATCGGTTTAAGAACACGATGGTAATTTTCATATTTCTATACTTAGGCTTAAAAACATGGCGTTAGTGGGTGAAAAGCCAAAACAAGCCCCGAACGGCCTGGTGAGTGGACCAACACCTCGCAAAGGACCAATGTAACTCGTAGGAATTGATCAGGCGATCACGGGACCCTCGATTTGAGAATACGATGATAATTTGTATATTTCTAGACTTAGTCTTAAAAACATGGCACTAGTGGGTGAAAATTTGAAATAGCCCCCAAACGGCCCCGTGAAGGACCCCAACATATCGTAGGGGACCAATGTAACTCGTAACAACTGACCGCGTGATCACGGTTCCCTCGGTTTGAGAATACGATGATAATTTTCATATTTCTTGACTTAGGCTTAAAAACATGGCATTAGTGGGTGAAATGCCGAAATGGCACCCGAACGGCCAAGTGAGTGGTACCAACACCTCACATGGGACCAATGTAACTCGGAGAAACTGATCGCGCAATCATGTCACTCTCGGTTTAAGAAAACGAAGATAATTTGCATATTTATGTACTTAGGATTAAAAACATGGCATTAGTGGATGAAAAATCGAAACAACCCCCGAACGGCCCCGTGAGTGGAACCAACACCTTGACCGCAAGATCATGGGACCCTCTGTTTGAGAATATGATGATAATTTGCATATTTCTATACTTAGGCTTAAAAACTTGGCGTTAGTGGGTTGAAATCCTAAACATCCCTCGAACGGGCCCATGAGTGGCACCAACACCTAGCACGGAACCAATGTTACTCGTAGGAACTGATAGCGCAATCACTGGACCTTTAGTTTGAGAATACGACAATAATTTGCACATTTCTAGACTTAGGCTTAAAAACATGGCACTAGTGGGTGAAAAGCCGAAACAGCCCCCGAATGACCGCGTGAGTTGCACCAACACATCGCACGGGACCGATGTAACTCGTAGGAACCGACCACACGATCACGGGACCTTCGGTTTGAGAATACGATGATAATTTGCATATTTCTAGAGTTAGCCTTAAAAACATGACGTTAGTGGGTGAAAAGCCTAAACATCCCCTGAACGTCCGCATGAGTGGCACCAACACCATGCATGCGACCAATGTAACTCCTAGGAACTGACCGCGCGATCGGATGACCCCCGGTTTGAGAATTCGACTATAATTTGCATATTTCTATATTTATGCTTAAAAATATGGCGTTAGTGGGTGAAAAGCCAAATCAGCCCGCGAACGGCACTTGAGTGGCACCAACACCTCGCATGGGACCAATTTAACTCATAGGAACTGACCCGTGATCATGGGACCCTCGGTTTGAGAATATGATGATAATTTGCATATTTCTATACTTAGGCTTAAAAACACGGCGTTAGTGGGTTGAAAGCCTAAACATCCCTCGAACGGGATCGTGAGTGGCACCAACACCTAGCACAGAACCAATGTTACTCGTAGGAACTGATAGCGCAATCACTGTACCTTCAGTTTCAGAATACGACAATAATTTGCACATTTCTAGACTTAGGCTTAAAAACATGGCACTAGTGGGTGAAAAGCCGAAACGGCCCCCGAACGGCCGCATGAGTGGCACCAACACATAGCACGGGACCGATGTAACTCGTAGGAACTGACCACACGTTCATGGGACCTTCAGTTTGAGAATACGATGATAAAATGCATAATTCTAGACTTAGCCTTAAAAACATGTCGTTAGTGGGTGAAAAGCCTAAACATCCCCCGAACGGCCGCGTGAGTGGCACCAACACCACGCACGCGACCATTGTAACTCATAGGAACTGACTGCGCGATCACATGACCCCCGGTTTGAGAATACGATGCTAATTTGCATATTTCTATATTTAGGTTTAAAAACATGGCGTTTGTGGGTGAAAAGCCAAAACAACCCGCGAACGGCCCTTGAGTGGCACCAACACCTCGCACGGGACCAATTTAACTCATAGGAACTGACCGCGCGACTACGGAGCCCTCGGTTTGAGAATACGATGATAATTTGCATATTTCTAGGCTTAGGATTAAAAACATTGTGTTAGTGGGTGAAAAGCCAAAACTAGCCCTAAATCACCCCGACAACAACACCACGCACGGGACTAATGTAATTCATAGGAAGTGATCGCAGGATCACGGGACCCCCGGTTTGAGAAGACGATGATAATTTGCATATTTCTAGACTTTGTCTTAAAAACATGGCGCTAGTGGGTGAAAAGCCAAAATTGCCCCCCAACGGCCCCATGAGTCGCACCAACACCTCGTATGGGACCAATGTTACTCGTAGGAACTGATCGTACGATTAGGGGACCCTCTATTTTAGAATACGACGACAATTTTCATATTTCTAGACATAGGTTAAACACATGGCGTTAGTGGGTGAAAAGTCGAAACGGCCCCCAAACGGTCGTGTGAGTGGCATCAACACATCACATCGGACGAATGTAATCCTCGGTTTTAGAATATGACGATAATTTGCATATTTACATACTTAGACTTAAAAACATAGTGTTAGTGGGTGAAAAGATGAAACCACCCCTGAACGGCCCCGTGAGTGGCACCAACACCTCGCTATGGACCAATATAACTCGTAGGAATTGACCGCGCGATCATGGGACCCTCGGTTTGAGAGTACGATGATAATTTCCATATTTCTAGGCTTAGGCTTAAAAACATGGCATTAGTGAGTGAAAAGATAAAACAACCCCCGAACGACCCCGTGAGTGGCACCATCACCTCGTATGGGACAAATGTAACTCGTAGGAACTGACCTGCCTGATCACGACACCCCCAGTTTGAGAATACGATGATAATTTGCATATTGTTAGACTTAGTCTTAAAAATATGTCGTTACTGGGTGAAAAGTTGAAACATCCCCCGAACGGCCCCGCGACGGGTACCAACACCTCGCACGGGACCAATATATCTCGTAGGAACTGACCGCGAGATAACGGGACCCCTGGTTTTAGAATTCGATGATAATTTACATTTTTTTAGACTTAGTCTTAAAAACATGGCGTTAGTGGGTAAAAATCAAAAATAACCCGCGAACAGCCTCGTGAGTGGCACCAACACCTCGCACGGGACGAATGTAACTCGTAGGAACTACCCGCGCGATCACGGGACCCTCTGTTTGAGAATTCGATGATAATTTTCATATTTCTAGACATAGGCTTAAAAACATGGCATGAGTGGGTGAAAACCCTAAACGACCCCCGAACGGCCGCGTGAGTGGCACCAACACCTCGTACGGGACCAGTGTAACTCGTAGCAACTGACTGTGCGATCATGGACCCTCAATCTGAGAATACGACGATAATTTGCATATTTATATACTTAGGCTTAAAAACATGGCGTTAGTGGATGAAAAGCCGAAACATCCCCCGAACGGCCCCGTTGGTGGCACTAACACCTTGCACGATACCAATGTAACTTGTAAGAATTGAACCCGTGATCACGGGACACTCGGTTTGAGAATACGATGATAATTTGCATATTTCTAGTCTTAGACTTAAAAACAAGGTGTTAGTGGGTGAAAAGCAGAAATAACCCCTGAACGGCCCCGTGAGTGGCACCAACACCTCGCCCGGGACCAAAGTAACTCATAGGAACTGATCGCACGATCACGGGACCCCCGGTTTGATAATACAATGATAATTTGCATATTTCTAGACTTAAGCTTAAAAACATGGCGTTAGTGGGTGAAAAGTCGGAACAGCCCCCGAACGGCCTCGTGATTGGCCCCCACACCTCGCACGGGGCTAATGTAACTCATAGGAACTGATATCGCGATCATGTGATCCCTAGTTTGAGAGTACATCGATAATTTAAATATTTATAGACTTAGGCTTAAAAACATGGAGATAGTGGGTAAAAAGCTTAAACATCTCGCGAATAGGCCCTTGAGTGGCACCAAAAACTTGCACGGGACCAATCTAACTCGTAAGAATGACCGCGCGATCACGATACCTCCATTTTGAGAATACGATGATAATTTGCATATTTCAGGACTTATGATTAAAAACATGATGTTAGGGGGTAAAAGGTCGAAAAGCCCCATGAGTGGTACCAACACATCGCACGGGACCAATGTAACTCGTAGAAACTGACAGCGCGATCACGGGACCCCCGGTTTGAGAATACAACGATAATTTTCATATTTCTAGACTTAGGCTTAAAAACATGGCGTCAGTGGGGGAACGACCAAAACAGCATCGTGAGTGGCACCAACACATCTCATCGGACCAATGTAACTTGTAGGAACTGACCGCACGATCACGGGACCCCCGATTTTAGAATTCGATGATAATTTGCATATTTCTAGACTTAGGCTTAAAAACATGACGTTATTGGGTGAAAATCCGAAACAACTCGCGAACAGCCCCGTGAGTGGCACCAACACCTCGCACGGGACCAATGTAACTCGTAGGAACTGCCTGCGCGATCACGGGACCCTCAGCTTGAGAATACGATGATAATTTTCATATTTCTAGACTTAGGCTTAAAAACATGGTGTGAGTGGGTGAGAGGCCTAAACAACCCCCGAACGGCCCCGTCAGTGGCACTAACACCTCGTATGGGACCAATGTAACTTGTAGGAATTGACCACGCGATCACGGGACACTCGGTTTGAGAATATGATGATAATTTTCATATCCTTAGGCTTAGACTTAAAAACGTGGTGTTAGTGGTTGAAAAGCTGAAATAACCCCCAAATGGCCCCGTGAGTGGCACCAACACGTCGCCCGGGACCAAAGTAACTCATAGGAACTGATCGTACGATCAGGGGACTCCCGATTTGAGAATACGATGATAATTTGAATATTTCTAGACTTAAGCTTCAAAACATGGCGTTAGTGGGTGAAAAGTCAAAAATCACCCTAACGGCTCCGTGAGTGGCACCAACACCTCGCACGGGACCAATGTAACTCATAGGAACTGACCGCATGATCACAGGACCCTCGGTTTGTGAATACGATGATAATTTGCATATTTCTAGACGTAGGCTTAAAAACATGGCATTAGTGGGTAAAAAGCTAGAACAGCCCCCGAACGGCCTCGTGATTGGCCCCCACACCTCGCACGGGACTAATGTAACTCATAGGAACTGATATCGCGATCGTGTGACCCCCAGTTTGACCATACATCGATAATTTAAATATTTATAGACTTAGGCTTAAAAACATGGCGATAGTGGGTGAAAAGCTGAAACATCTCGCGAATAGCCCCTTTAATGGTAGCAAAAACTTGCACGAGACTAATGTAACTCATACGAATGACCGCGCGATCACAAGACCTCCATTTTGAGAATACGACGATAATTTGCATATTTCAAGACTTATGATTAAAAACATGATGTTAGGGGGTGAAAGGACGAATAGCCCTGTGAGTGGTACCCACACATTGCACGGGACCAATGTAACTCGTAGAAACCGACCGCGCGATCACGGGACCCCTGGTTTGAGAATACAACGATAATTTGCATATTTCTAAACATAGGCTTAAAAACATGGCGTCAGTGGGGGAACGGACAAAATAGCATCATGAGTGGCACCAACACATCTCACTAGACCAATGTAACTCGAAGGAACTGACCACGCGATCACGGGACCCCCGGTTTGATAATACGACAATAATTTGCATATTTCTAGACTTAGGCTTAAATAATGGCGTTAGTGGGTCAAAAGCAAAACAACACCCGAACGGCCCCGTGAGAGAGACCAACACCTCGCTCAGGACTAGTGCAACTCGTAGGAACTGATCGCGCGATCACGGGAACCCCGATTTGAGAATACGACGATAATTTTCATATTTATAGACATAGGCATAAAAACATGCTTTTGTGGGTGAAAAGCCCAAACATCCCCCGAACGGGTCAGTGAGTGGTACAAACACCTCACACGGGACCAATGTAACTCGTAGGAATTGACCTCACAATAATGGGACCCTCGGTTTCATAATACGACGATAATTTCCATATTTTTAGGCTTAGGCTTAAAAACTTGACGTTAGTGGGTGAAAAGCAAAAACATACCCCGAACGGCCCCGTGAGTGGCACCAACACCTCGCACGGGACAAATGTAACTCATTGGAACTGACCTCAAAATCACGGGACCCTCGGTTTGAGAATATGATGATAATTTGCACATTTCTATACATAGGCTTAAAAACATGGCGTTAGTGGATGAAAAGTCGAAACAACCCACAAATGGCACTGTGAGTCGCACCAACACCTCGCACGGGACTAATGTAACTCATAGGAACTGACCACGCGATCACGAGCCCCGCGGTTTGAGAATGCGATGATAATTACCATATTTCTAAACTGAGGTTTAAAAATATGGCCCTAGTGGGTGAAATGTCAAAACATCCTCCGAACGGCCCGATTAGTGGCAGCAACACCTCGTACGGGACCAATGTTACTCGTAGGAACTGATCGTGTGATCATGGCACCCCCGGTTTGAGAATAGAATGATAATTTGCATATTTATAGACTTAGTCTTAAAAACATTGTGTTAGTGGGTGAAAAGTTGAAACATCCCCCGAACGGCCCCGTGAGGGGTACTAACACCTCGCACCGGACCAATGTAACTCGTAGGAACTGACCACGCAATCATGGGACCCCCGGTTTTAGAATTCGATGATAATTTGCATATTTCAAGACATAGGCTTAAAAACATGGCATTAGTGGGTGAAAATCCGAAACAACCCGCGAACAGCCCCGTGAGTGGCACCAACACCTCGCGCGGGACCATTGTAACTCGTAGGAACTGCCCGTGTGATCACGGGACCCTCAGTTTGAGAATACGATGATAATTTTCATATTTCTAGACTTAGGCTTAAAAACATGGTGTGAGTGGGTGAAAAACCTAAGCAACCCCCGAACGGCCGCGTGAGTGGCACCAACACCTCGCACGAGACCAATGTAACTCCTAGGAACTGACCGTGCGATCACGGACCCTCAGTCTGAGAATATGATGATAATTTGCATATTTCTATACTTAGGCTTAAAAACATGGCGTTAGTGGTTGAAAAGTCGATGCATCCCCCGAACGGCCCTGTCAGTGGCACTAACACCTCATACGAGATCAATGTAACTTATAGGAATTGACCGCGCGATCACGGGATCCTCGGTTTGAGAATATGATGATAATTAGCATATCTCTAGGCTCAGACTTAAAAACAAGGTGTTAGTGGTTGAAAAGCTGAAATATCCCCCGAATGGCCCCGTGAGTGGCACCAACACCTCGCTCGGGACCAAAGTAACTCATAGGAACTGATCGTACGATCAGGGGACTCCCTGTTTGAGAATACGATGATAATTTGCAAATTTCTATACTTCAGCTTCAAAACATCGCGTTAGTGGGTGAAAAGTCAAAAATAACCGTAACGGCCCCCGTGAGTGGCACCAACACCTCGCACGGGACCAATGTAACTCGTAGGAACTGCCCGTGTGATCACGGGACCCGCAGTTTGAGAAAACGATGATAATTTTCATATTTCTAGACTTAGGCTTAAAAACATGGTGTGAGTGGGTGAAAGGCCTAAACAACCCCCGAACGGTCGCGTGAGTGGCACCAACACCTCGCACGAGACCAATGTAACTCGTAGGAACTGACCGTACGATCACGGACCCTCAGTCTAAGAACATGATGATAATTTGCATATTTCTATACTTAGGCTTAAAAACATGGCGTTAGAGGTTGAAAAGTCGAAGCATCCCCTGAACGGCCCCGTCAGTGGCACTAACACCTCGCACGGGACCAATGTAACTTGTAGGAATTGACCTCGTGATCACGGGACACTCGGTTTGAGAATACGACGATAATTTTCATATCTTTAGTCTTAGACTTAAAAACGTGGTGTTAGTGGTTGAAAAGCTAAAATAACCCCCGAATGTCCCTGTGAGTGGCACCAACACGTCGCTCGGGACCAAAGTAACTCATAGGAACTGATCGTACGATCAGGGGACTCCCGATTTGAGAATACAATGATAATTTGGATATTTCTAGACTTAAGCTTAAAAACATGGCGTTAGTAAGTGAAAAGTCAAAAATCACCCTAACGGCCCCGTGAGTGGCACCAACACCTCGCACGGGACCAATGTAACTCGTAGGAACTGACCGCATGATCATGGGATCCTCGGTTTGAGAATACGATGATAATTTGCATATTTCTAGATGTAGGCTTAAAAACATAGCGTTAGTGGGTGAAAAGCCAGAACAACCCCCGAATGGCCTCGTGATTGGCCCCCACACCTCGCACGGGACTAATGTAACTCATAGGAACTGATATCGCGATCATGTGACCCCCAGTTTGAGAATACATCGATAATTTAAATATTTATAGACTTAGGCTTAAAAACATGGTGATAGTGGGTGAAAAGGTGAAACATCTCGCGAATAGCCCCTTTAATGGCACCAAAAGCTTGCACGAGACCAATATAACTCATAAGAATGACCGCGCGATCACGAGACCTCCATTTTGAGAATACGACGATAATTTGCATATTTCAAGCCTTATGATTAAAAACATGATGTTAGGGGGTGAAAGTCCGAATAGCCCTGTGAGTGGTACCAACACATCGCACGACACCAATGTAACTTGTAGAAACCGACCGCGCGATCATGGGACCCCTGGTTTGAGAATACAACGATAATTTGCATATTTCTAGACTTAGGCTTAAAAACATGGCGTCAGTCGAGGAACGGCCAAAACAGCATCATGAGTGGCACCAACACATCTCACCAGACCAATGTAACTCGAAGGAACTGACCGCGCGATCCCGGGACCCCCGGTTTGATAATACGATGATAATTTGCATATTTCTAGACTTAGGCTTAAAAAAATGGCGTTAGTGGGTCAAAAGAGAAACAACCCCAGAACGGCCCTGTGAGAGAGAACAACACCTCGCTCAGGACTAGTGTAACTCGTAGGAACTTATCGCGCGATCACGGGAACTCCGATTTGAGAATACGACGATAATTTTCATATTTATAAACTTAGGCATAAAAACTTGCTTTTGTGGGTGAAAAGCCCAAACATCCCCCAAACGGGTCAGTGGGTGGCACAAACACCTCACACGGGACCAATGTAACTCGTAGGAATTGACCTCACAATCACGGGACCCTCGGTTTCATAATACGACGATAATTTGCATATTTTTAGGCTCAGGCTTAAAAACATGACGTTAGTGGGTGAAAAGAAAAAACATACTCCGAACGGCCCCGTGAGTGGCACCAACCCCTCGCACGGGACAAATGTAACTCATAGGAACTGACCTCAAAATCACGGGACCCTCGGTTTGAGAATATGATGATAATTTGCAAATTTCTATACATAGGCTTAAAAACATGGCGTTAGTGGATGAAAAGTCGAAACAACCCACAAATGGCACTGTGAGTGGCACCAACACCTCGCACGGGACTAATGTAACTCATAGGAACTTGCCACTCAATCACGAGCCCCGCGGTTTGAGAATACGATAATAATTAGCATATTTCTAAACTGGGGTTTAAAAATATGGCCCTAGTGGGTGAAAAGTCAAAACATCCCCCGAACGGCCCGGTGAGTAGCAGCAACACCTCATACGGGACCAATGTTACTCGTAGGAACTGATCGTGTGATCATGGCCCCCCCCGGTTTAAGAATAGAATGATAATTTGCATATTTATAGACTTAGTCTTAAAAATATGGTGTTAGTGGGTGAAAAGTTGAAACATCCCTCGAACGGCCCCTGAGGGGTACTAACACCTCGCACGGGACCAATGTAACTCGTAGGAACTGACCACGCGATCATGGGACCCCGGGTTTTAGAATTCGATGATAATTTGCATATTTCTAGACTTAGGCTTAAAAACATGGCGTTAGTGGGTGAAAATCCCAAACAACCCGCGAACAACCCCGTGAGTGGCACCAACACCTCGCACGGGACCAATGAATCTCGTAGGAACTGCCCGTGTGATCACGGGACCCTCAGTTTGAGAATACGATGATAATTTTCATATTTCTAGACTTAGGCTTAAAAACATGGTGTGAGTGGTTGAAAAGTCGAAGCATCCCCCGAACGGCCCCGTCAGTGGCACTAAAACCTCATACGGGACCAATGTAACTTATAGGAATTGACAGTGCGATCACGGGATCCTCGATTTGAGAATATGATGATAATTTGCATATCTCTAGGCTCAGACTTAAAAACAAGGTGTTAGTGGTTGAAAAGCTAAAATATCCCCCGAATGGCCCCGTGAGTGGCACCAACACCTCGCTCGGGACCAAAGTAACTCATAGGAACTGATCGTACGATCAAGGGACTCCCGGTTTGAGAATACGATGATAATTTGCAAATTCCTAGACTTAAGCTTAAAAACATGGCGTTAGTGGGTGAAAAGTCAAAAATCACCCAAACGGCCCCCGTGAGTGGCACCACCACCTTGCACGGGACCAATGTAACTCGTAGGAACTAATCGCATGATCACGGGACCCTCGGTTTGATAATACGATGATAATTTTCATATTTCTAGACGTAGGCTTAAAAACATGGCGTTAGTGGGTGAAAAGCCGGAACAGCCCTCGAACGGCCTCGTGATTGGCCCCCACACCTCGCACGGGACTAATGTAACTCATAGGAACTGATATCGCGATCATGTGACCCCCAGTTTGAGAATACATCGATAATTTAAATATTTATAGACTTAAGCATAAAAACATGGTGATAGTGGGTGAATAGTTGAAACAACTCGCGAATAGCCCCTTTAATGGCATCAAAAACATGCATTTGACCAATGTAACTCGTAAGAATGACCGCGCGATCACGAGACCTCCATTTTGAGAATACGACGATAATTTGCATATTTCAAGATTTATGCTTAACAACATGATGTTAGGTGGTGAAAGGCCGAAAAGCCCCATGAGTGGTACCAACACATCGAACATGACCAATGTAACTTCTAGAATTTGACCGCGCGATCACGGGACCCCAGGTTTGAGAATACAATGAAAATTTTCATATTTCTAGACTTAGGCTTAAAAACATGGCATTAGTGGGGGAAAGGCATAAACAGCATCGTGAGTGGCACTAACACATCTTGCCGGACCAATGTAACTCGTAGGAACTGACCGCGCGATAACGGGACCACCGGTTTGAGAATACGACGATAATTTGCATATTTCTAGACTTAGGCTTAAAGATATGGCATCAGTGGGTCAAAATGGAAACAACACCCGAACGGCCCCGTGAGTGAGACCACCACCTCGCTCAGGACCAGTGTAACTCGTAGGAACTGATCGCGCGATCACGGGAACCCCGGTTTTAGAATACAACGATAATTTTCATATTTCTAGACTTAGGCATAAAAACTTGCTTTTGTGGGTGAAAAGCCTAAGCATCCCCCTAACGGGCCCGTGAGTGGCACAAACACCTCGCACGGGACCAATGTAACTCGTAGGAACTAACCTCACAATCACGGGACCCTCAGTTTCCGAATACGATGATAATTTGCATATTTTTATCTTAGGCTTAAAAACATGGCGTTAGTGGTGAAAATCCAAAACATACCCTGAACGGCCCCGTGAGTGGTACAAACACCTCGCACATGACAAATGTAACTCGTAGGAACTTAGCTCAAAATCGCGGGACCCTCGGTTTGAGAATATGATGATAATTTGTATAATTTCTAAACTTAGGCTTAAAAACATGGCGTTAGTGGATAAAAAGCCAAAACAACCCAAAAATGGCCCTGTGAGTGCCACCAACACCTCGCACGGGACTAATGTAACTCATAGGAACTGACCACGTGATCACGAGACCCGGGGTTTGAGAATACGATGATAATTTGCATATTTCTAGACTGAGGCTTAAAAATATGGCCCTAGTGGGTGAAAAGTCGAAACATCCCCCGAATGACCCTGTGAGTGGCACCAACACCTCGTATGAGACCAATGTTACTCGTAGGAATTGATCGTGTGATCATGGAACCCCCGGTTTGAGAATACAATGATAATTTGCATATTTATAGACTTCGTGAGTGGCACCAACACCTCGCACGGGACCAATGTAACTTATAGGAACAAATCGCGTAGTCTCAGGACTCCCGATTTGAGAAAATGATTATAATTTAAAAACATGGTGTTAGGGGGTGAAAAGGTAAAACATCGTCCGTAAGGCCCCGTGAGGGGTACCAACACCTCGCACGGGACAAATGTAACTCGTAGGAACTGATCGCGCGATCACGGGAGCCCCGGTTTTAGAATTCCATGATAATTTGCATATTTCTAGACTTGGGCTTAAAAACATGGCATTGGTGGGTGAAAATCCGAAAAGCCCCGTGAGTGGCACCAACACCTCGCACGGGACCAATGTAACTCGTAGGAACTGCCCGCGTGATCACGGGACCCTCAGTTTGAGAATATTATTATAATTTTCATATTTCTAGACTTAGGCATAAAAACATCGCGTGAGTGGGTGAAAAGCCTAAACAACCCCCGAACAACCGCGTGAGTGGCACCAACACCTCGCATGGGAGCAATGTAACTCGAAGGAACTGATCGCGCGATCAGGGACCCTAAGTCTGAGAATACGATCATAATTTGCATATTTCTATACTTAGGCATAAAAACATGGTGTTAGTGGATGAAAAGCCGAAACATCCCCGCGTGGCCCCGTCAGTGGCACTAACACCTTGTACGGGACCAATCTAACTCGTAGGAACTAACCACGCGATCACGGGACCCCCGGTTTTAGAATTCAATGATAATTTGCATATTTCTAGACTTAGGCTTAAAAACATGGCGTTAGTGGGTGAAAAGATGAAATAACCCCCGAACGGCCCCGTGAGTGGCACCAACACCTCGCCCGGGACCAAAGTAACTCATAGAAATTGACCACGCGATCACGAGACCCTCGGTTTGAGAATACCATGATAACTTAGGCGTTAGTGGGTGAAAAGTCGAAAATCCCCCGAACGTCCCTATGAGTGGCACCAACACCTTGGATGGGACCAATGTAACTCGTAGGAATTAACCATGCGATCACGGGACCCATGGTTTAAGAATAAGATGATAATTTGCATATTT